>PVKZ01000999.1:0-386348 GCA_004027375.1 Macroglossus sobrinus
AATAATGACAGTTTTACTCCTTTCTTTCCAATTTGGATGGCTTTATTTTTTTTCTTGTCTGTTTTCTTTGGCTAGGATTTATACATGCTGTGTTGAACAAAAGGTAAAGAAAGTGGATATCCTTGTCTTGTTTCCAATCTTAAAGAAAAAGCTTTTAGCTTTTCACTATTGAGTATGATGTTAGCTGTATTTGTCATATATGGCTTTTATGATTTTGAGGTAGGTTTCTTCTGTTCCCACTTGGCTGAGAGTTTTTATCATAAATCACTGTTGGATTTTGTCAAGCACTCCTTCTGTATCTATTGATGTGGTCATATGGTTTTTATTTCTTAATTTGTTTATGTGGTGTATGCCATTTTGATTAGTAGATATTGAACCATACTTGCATCCCAGGAATAAATCCCATCTAATGATGGCATATGATCTTATTAATGTCTTGTTGAATTCGGTTCACTAATATTTTGGGTATTTTTCATTTATGTTAATCATGGATATTGGTCTACAATATTTTTTATAGTTTCTTTGTCTGGTTTGGGTAACATGGTAATAGTGGTTTCGTAATATGAGTTTGGGAAGCATCCTTCTTATTCAATTTTTTTGGAATGATTTTAGGGGGATAAGTTTTAAGTCTTTTTTTTGAAAGTTTGGTAAAATTTATCTGTGAAGCCCTTTAGTTCAGAACTTTTGTTTGTTGGGATATTTTGATTACTAATTGAATTTCATTAGTAGTTATTGTTCTGTTGATATTTTCTGTGTCTTCTTGATTCAACATTGGTAAATTGTATATTTCTAGGACTTTATTTATTTCTTGCAGGTTGTTCAATTTGTTGGCATATAATTGTTTGTAGTATTTCCTGATAATCCTTTGTATTTCTATATATCATTGTTAACCCATTTATTACTTAGTGTCATGTTATTTAGCCTCTATGTGTATGTGTTTTTCAATTTTCTCATAATTGATTTTTAGTTTTATACAATAGTGATCAGAGAAGATACTTCATATGATATCAAACTTCTTAAATGTACTAAGAATTTTTTTGTGGCCCTACCTGTGGCCTATCCTGGAAAATGTTCTATGGGCACTCGAAAAGAATGTATATTCTGTTGCTTTTGGGTGAAATGTCCTAAAAATATCAATTAAGTTCATCTGGTCTAATTTGTCATTAAAGGCCATAGTTTCCTTGTTGATTTTCTGTCTGGAAGATCTATACATTGATGTCAATGGGATGTTAAAGTCCCATACAATACCTGTATTACTATTGATCTCTCCCTTTTTGTTCGTCAATATTTGTTTTATATGTTCAGGTGCATCTACACTGGGTGTGTAAATGTTTACAAGTGTTTCTTCTCTTATTTGATTAATCCATTTATCATTATAAAATGTCTTTCTTTGTCTTTGTTAAACCCTTTGTTTTAAAGTCTATTTTGTCTGATATAAGTATTGCTATCTGGCTTTTTGTTGTTGTTGCATTTGCATGAAATATCTTTTTCCATCCCTTTACTTTTGTCTGTGTGTGTCTTTTGATCTGAACTAGGTCTCTTGTAGGTAGCCGATGTATGAGTCTATTTTTTTTTTCACTTATTCAGCCACCCTGTGTCTTTTGGCATTTAATCCATTTACATTTAAAGTAATTAGCGATAGGCAAATAGCCATTGCCATTTTATTAATTGTTTTCTGATTGTTTTTGTAGTTTTTCTCTGTTCCTTTTGTATTCTTTTGCTCTCTTCTCTTGTATGTTGATGTTTTTTGTAGTGCTGTGTTTGGATTCCTTTCTCTTCATTTCTTGTATATCTCGTATAGATTTTTGGTTTGTGATTACCACATGCTTTATATGTACCAAGCTATATTTATAGCAGTCTATTTTAAGTTGATGGTGTGCTGGCTGGAAAATTACTGTTTGGCTATCGCCCATGGGAACATAGGCTGTCACTCATAGGAACATAATATTCTAACAATAAGCTTTCTGCTTCTGTACCCCTGCTTGCCCACCTGACCTGTGGGTCAACAGGTATATAGTACATTTAAGAAGTTTGATATCATATGAATAGAAGGAAAATAGACCTGTGTTCAGGCAGAATGGGATTTGGGGCTTAAAAACCCTGTGCCTCTACATTTCAGGGCTGCTTAATTTGGGGTCTGCATACCCCTGGCAGACCCAGCTGGCTGAATAAAGAGCGTGTTTCCTATAACTCACTGAGTTCTTGTGGTCTGTGTGTCTTTCGGGGGCTGGCGGCTACAACAATGGTCACTTAAGTTCAAACACATTCTCAAATCACTACCGTTTTTATTCAACCTCTTTACATTTATGTTTTTGTCATTACTTTTTCCTTCTTGTGTGTTTATGTGTATATTTCACATTTGAGTAAAATTATGTGGTTCTCAACTTTTTCTGTCTGAATTATTTTGCTTAGCATGATTACCTCAATATCCACGCATATTGTCGCAAATGACAGTATTTTATCTTTTCTTGTGGCTGAATAATATTCTAGTGTATATGTGTACCACATCTTTTTTAGCCAATCATCTATCAAATGACACGTTGGTTGTCTTGGCCATTGCTGCAATGAACATCGGGGTACACATATATTTATGGATAAATGTTTTCAAATTTGGGGATAGATCCCAGAAGAATGATAGATCCCAGAAGAATGATACGGTAATTCTATTCTTAATTTTTTTAGGAATGTCATGCTGTTTTTCATAGTGGCTGTACCAATTTTCATTCCCACCAAGAGTGTATTAGAGTTCCTTTTTTCTCCACATCTCCAACATTTGTTGTTACTTGTCTTGTTAATAGCCATTCTAACAGGTGTGAGGTGGTATCTCATTATGGTTTTGATTTGCATTTCCATAATAGCTAGTGAAGTTGAGCATCTTCCCATGTCTGTCGGCCATTTATATTTCTTCTTGGGATAAGTGTCAGGTCCTCTGCCCATATTTTAATTAGATTGTTTTGTTGTTGTTAAGTTGTATGAGTTTTTTAATATATTTTAAATATTAAACCCTTATCAGAGGCATTGTGTATGAATATTTTCTCCTATTCAGTTGGTTACTTCTCTGTTGTATTGATGGTTTCTTTATTTTAATACTTCTTATTTTTCAATTATACTTGGCATAAAATATTATATTAGTTTCAGGTGTACAACATAGTAATTAGACATCTATATAACTCACAAAGTGATCACCCCAATAAATCTAGAAGCCCTCTGACACTGTACATAGTTATTACAACATTTTGACTATATTCCTTATGCTATACTTTGTATCTCCATGACTATTTGTAACTACCAATTTGTACTTCTTAATCTCTTCCGTTTTTTTCACCAACCCCCGCCAAACCTTCTATCTAGTAACCCTCAAAATTTTTCTGTGTCTATGAGTTTGTTTCTGTCATTTTTTTTGTTAACTTTATTTTTTAGATTCCACCAGTAAATTAAATCATGTAGCATTTATCTTTCTCTGTGTGACTTACTCCACTCAGCACAATTCCCTTTAGGTCCATCATGCAATATCTTTTTTCATCTCTTTACTTTCCATCTGTGTGTGTCTTTTAATCTGAAGTGAGTCTCTTTTAGATAGCCTATGTTTTCTTATTCATTCAGCCATCCTGACATTTGATTGGAGCATTTAATTCTATTTAATTTTTATTCATATTTTTGATACATATTTTTTTTTCTTACAGAAGTCCCTCTGACATTTCCTGTAATACTGGCTTAGTGATGATGAACTCCATTATCTTTTTCTTGTCTGGGAAACTTTATATGTCATTTGATTCTAATGATAGGTTTGCTAGATAGAGTAATCTTGGTTGCAGGTCCTGGCTTTTCATTGCTTTAATGTTTTGTGCTAAGCCCTTCTGGCCTGCAAAGTTTGTATTGAGAAATAGGCTTAGAATCTTATATGAGCTCTCTTAAATGTAACTAACTGCTTTTCTCTTGCTGCTTTTAAGATCGCTCTTTGCATTTAAACTTTGGCATCTTAATTATGTGTCTTGGTGTGGGCCTCTTTGGGTTCATCTTGCTTGGGACTCTGTGCTTTCTGGGTTTATACGTCTATTGCCTTCACCAGGTTTTCCATCATTATTTCTTGAAATAGATTTTAGTTCCTTGCCCACTCTCTCTTCTTTCTCTGGCACCCTTATGGTGCAAATATTGTTATACTCAAGGTGATCTCAAAGACTTCTTAAACTATCTCTATTTTGGTCTATAGCCATGCTACCCTAAACAAGCTTGATCCTATCTAATCAGAAGTTTGACACAGTCAGGCCTGGTTAGTTCTTGGATGGAGACCACCTAGGAAGACCAGATGCTACAGGCGTGAAAAATAAAGAATAAGAGATTATAAGCTGACAAGATCCTTGCAATCTGTGAGATCAACCAAGGGTTGTCTTGCCTAAAAAAAATAAAAAAAAATTAATCTATTTCTATTTTTTTTTAATCTTTTTTGTTGTTGTTGCTGTTCTTATTGGACATCCTGCACTACCTGATCCTCTATATCAGTGATTTGATCCTCCTCTTCATCCACTCTGTTGATTCCTTCTAATATACTTTTCATCTCATATATTGTGTTCTTCATTTCTGCTTGGCTCCCTTTTATAATGTCTGTCTCCATTTTTATGGTTTTTAAAAATCTCTTTGTTAAAGTTCTCGCTGAGTTCATCTACTCTTTTCCTAAGTTCACCGAACATTTCTATAACCAGTGTTTTGAAGTCTGAATCTCTTACCTTGCTTGACTCCACTTTGTTTAAATCTTTTTCTAGAGCTCTGTTCTGTTCTTTCATGTGAAACATGCTTCTTTACCTCCTCATTTGGCTGCCTTTCTGTGTCTGCTTCTATGTACTATGTAAAGCCCCTAAGTCTCCCGGTCTTAGTCGTATAGTTTTGTGAAATAAATGTCCTGTGGGGCCCAGTGGCACAGTCCTAAGAGGAGTATGGCTGTAGGCCAAATTTAGCCCTAGGCTGTGTCCCTCCAGGGCCACCTGGTAAGAGCCACAGATGACTTCCACCCGGGTGGTGCTTATAATTGCCTCAAAAGGCCATACCAGAAACCAAGGTTAGTTGTTATGAGTGGGGGGCTTGGAGCTGTTCAACAGGGGCACAGGAGCACAGGGCACACCAAGGACACCCTTGGATGTGGCTTAGGTGGGGCTGCAAGTTGGAAGAGACAGAGTTTCAGGAAATCCTCTGAGTGACGCAACCCCTGTTGTCTAGTTTGATAATGTCTCAGCTATGGCAGCACCAGCATCTGCGTGTTGAGAGGGAGGAATGTTCAACAAAGGAACAATGGATACCAGCACCACTTCTGCATGGAAGAAAGACTTCCCTCTAGCCTTCACCCTGAAGCCCAGCAACTCAGTATCTCACAATATATACGTGATGCCCCCCGACTCAACAACTGGAACTCAGAGCAAGTGAGTCTGTCACCGCGAAAGTCCAGTCATGGTCATGGTCCTTTTAAGAGGAACGTTTGCCCCTGCTAGCGGCAGCTCTATAGCTTCTATCTCTCTCAGCCTACATGGGACTGGGCAGCTTCGCATCTCCTACCATTTTAAGGTGATTTCTTATTTCTCTCCCTACTTATAGGGTTTCTGTTCACCCATACCCCAAGCAATTCTGCTTGCTCTTTGCTCTGGTTTTGTCACAATTTTCGTGTGGTCGCACGAGGAGATGTACAAAGACTCTATCCTCTATGCCATCTTGACTGGTCCTCCTCATTGTCATTTTGATTTGCATTTCCCTGATAATTAGTAATGTTGAGCATCTTTTCATGACTCTGATAGCCATTTGGATATCTTGTTTGGAGAAATGTTTATTCATGTCCTCTGCCCATTTGTTAATCAGATGTTCTTATGTTGAGTTGCACAAGTTCTTTGTGTATTTTGGAGATTAGCCTCTTATTGGAAATATCATTTGTGAATATCTTCTCTCATTCAATAGATTGTCTTCACTGTGCAGAAGCTTTTTAGTTTTATGTAATCCCATTTTTTTGCTTTCATTTTCCTCATCTAAATAGACATATCCAAAAAGATATTGTTAAAACAAATGTCAAAAAGTTTACTACCCATATTTTTTCTAGGAGTTTTATGAGTTCAGATTTTACATTTAAGTCTTTAATCCATTTTAAGTTTATTTTTATACACAAGATATACAATATTTTATATTGTATAAGATAGTGATTCAGTTTCATTTTTTTTTTTGTATGTATGTCCAGTTTTCCCAACTTATTGAAGACATTTTCATTTCTCCATTCTTGCCTCCTCTGTTTGGGATTAATTGGTCATAGAAATGAGAGTTTATTTCTTTATTATGTTATACTGATTCATATGTCTGTTTTTATACAGTATCATACTGTTTTGATTATTATAGCCTTATAATATAGTTTGAAATCAGGGAGCATAACATTTCCAACTTTGTACTTCTTTCTCAAAATTGCATTGGCTATTCCTAGTATTTTGTGGTTTTATATAAATTTTTGGATTGTTGTAGTTTTGAGAAGTTGCCTGTTTTTAATGCTTTTTAAAATTAAAATAGCAAGTCTTAAGAATTTCTCTGCCAAAACTCACGTGACAAGGTTCACACACCACATTCAGACCTGTATGCATTTCCCACACTCTAGCTGCAACCAAACCTCACTTCTCATGCTCAAAACACATCTTCAGATGCAAATGAGTGAGAATGACAATGTTATGGAGACAATGTGGCATTTGATCTAATCTATGTTTAAAGGCAATTATTCTGAAACCTTTTTATTCAAAGATTATTTAGTAAAATTTAGCAATAAAACTCATAACAGGTCATGGACATATCAACATGTCTTACCTTCACAGCTACAAAGGCCAAATTAAAGACATATTTCTAAATCTACTATCCTTAGCCTCATAATCAAGTACAAACATTCAATGTTGTAACCTGAAAACTTTAACATAATAGTTATTCATTCATTTTCTGAACGGTCTGTTGAGGAATTTCTTCAATTCCTTTATTAAATTACTTTGATTTATAGCATCATTTGTCCCGTACCACACACCCACCAGCTGTTACCAGCTTAAAGGCCACACAAGCACTTGTGCATACGCCATGGCTAAATCTGGTGTTCCCACAGACCCACCTAGAATTACACTGGCTAAAAGCCCAGCTGTCTTCACTGACCCTGAAGAAGCTCATAACTGGTTTGATTTAAAAAAAAAAAAAAAAAGCCTGCCGACAGTACTTTCTTTAAAAATACTCTACTTTTCTCAGGTTCTTGTCTTTGTTTTCTCCTACACACATACACATTTACATAATGTCTTGGGCACTTTGAACTTCTTAAACAGAATCATTTATTAGCTTTTCAAATATTTTATCTAAAGAACTTTAAAAATAATTTACTGCCCTGTCTCCTTTTTCCCCTTGCTCCTTCTTAACATATTTTGTGATAAATTGGATTAACAAGAAATTATATTATTGGCTGTGGTAGGCTGAATAGTCCCCTTAATTCTTCAAAACTGCAAATATGTTACCTTACATGGCAAAAAGGACTTTGAAGATGTGATTAAGATTAAGGACCTTGAAATGGGGAGATAATTTTGAGTCATTGGGATGGGCTTAATATGAAGGAGGCAGGTTCTTATAAGAAGAAGGCAAGAGGTCAGAAGGAAAGAAGATGTTTTATTGCTAGCTTTGAATATAGAACCCAGGAATGTAGCTTCAATTCTACACCCAATTCCAATGTATGTGTGGGTGGTTTCTTACACCACCAAACAATTCTCCAACACCAGTTGGGCATCTTACAATTCAACTCAGTTCTAACACTATCTACCTGGAGATAGCATCAGATCCTACAAGGGCTCAGTCCCACAAGTCTATACCCCCAATCCCTCCCAACTTCATATGATGCATGACTACATTATTTCTTTTTTACAAATCACATATCACAACAGACTGTAGAAAAGTCAAGGAAACCTAGCCCTGTGAACCCATTCGAGATCTCTGACCTCCAGAAGTGTAAGATAATTAATATGTGTTATTTAAGCTACAAAATTTTGTGATAATTTGTTACAGCAACAGCAAGAAACTAATACATTGGTTTGTTACTATAAGCACTTTTTTCCTGTGTAATCACATGTATATGCCTATTTTTTACCTGAGTTTCTGTATCTAATCATTTTCAGGCCCCAGAACCAGATGCTGATTCTTCTGAAATTGATGAATGGTACCCTTTCTTTTATTAAGATTAAATGTTATTAATTGGACTAACAGAAACAAAAAAAAAATAAACATGCAATTCTAGGCCCACTTGTGGAGAGTGGGTAGTAAGAGATGGTGACTGAAGAAGATCCCAGAAGACTCAGTTCTGCCCCCAGAAGACTAAGCCCTGTGTGACTTGGGGAAAGCTTTTTACTTCACTATGCCTCAGTTTCCTGCTCTATAAGAGAGAATTGAATAAATCCTATGGGTCTCAACCTTCTTCTGGGTTAAAGTGATTTGGAAAGTAATGAAAGCTATGGACTTTCTCCCTAGAAATAAAAAGTATGCATGCATATCCACATAAACTTTGATTCTCTAATTATAGGTGTTTCCCTAGCTAAGGATCCATGGACCCAGATTAGGAAACTATAAGCTAGATGCACTCTTAATTCAAGATATCTAGGACTGTTAAAAAGAATAATAGAATGGTATTTTTGGCTCCTAGTACTGCTCACAAGCACATTCCCATGCTCTTTCCTGTATTTGATGCTAAAATAAAATCATAATCAGAACAAGCTCCATTTCTTTATTATCCTAGCACTCATCCCTTGCTGCACTGGAATCCTTTGCACATAGAATATAACTTACAGAATCTCAGGCTGGAAGAGATGTTCAGATTCATATGATTTAAATCCCCTCTATTTTCCAATTTTCCACATATATCATCTCTTCCAGGTTGTCACAATCTTGGAAATAGCCCTTTCCATCTCCAGACAGCACTGAAAGTCCCATTCTACTCATTAGACAACAGAGGCTCAGTGTCAAGGGACTAAAAGCTTGTAGGTAAACCAGGAAATGGACCAATACCTTTTACTAGTTCCAAAATTTTTTAAAACAAAAAATGCAAAATGGAAATTAATAACAATTTCAAAAGCAAGTTATAAAAATCCATTCAGAAGTGATAAGTAAAGACTATGTTTTGACATATTGTGAGGCAGTGCCTCTAAAGTTAAGGGTTTCCAGGCCTACTTAATTCTTAAATGACTTGAACTCTGACTAGCATTTCCCCACACCTCCACCCCCATTTTCACCTGAAATTCAACTCTGTAACTTCTGCTTAAGGTGCCTGGTTCTCACCCTTCTATCAATTAAAAAAAAAGTTTAAATCTTTTCTATAAATGACAGCTATTATTTGTAGATGGCTGTTAGGAGAAATTCTCCAATATTACTGTAAAACATGCTTCAAATTCCATCAGCTGGTCAGTTCTGAATCTATTCCAGTTTGGCCATGTATCTAGTGACTGTGAGTACTGTTTGAAGAGAATGACAATTATGGTGAAGATGATAATGCAATTTTACTCATATTGTGAAAAATTGTGTCCCCTGGATCTCAGTCTGTGTGGGTCAACTGGAGTAACCAACTGATTAATTTTCCAATTTGGAAAAGATGGAAGTTCTACTTCAGAAGCCTGGAAGAGTACTTCCAAGACCAAGCAGAGAAAAGATAAGATCTAATCTTGTTGAAGTCCTTGCACTCTCAAGATTAAAATCATTTATCTTCTCATTCAATTTGACTTAAAATGAACTAAGTAAGCCTGGCTTGCAATAACATGTAAAATATATATATATATAAACAAAGCCACTCTAAAACGGAATCAGAGCTACCATCCCAGAGGAACTGCCTTGCATGTCCTATGTCTCAAACCTTTAGAATATTCAAATAAAATTTAGGCTGGGCCTAAAACAACATTATACCAAAGAATTGTTTGCAAAGATAACAAGAAAGCAGATTTTATGACTACCAGACTGAAAATTAAAAACATTCTTTAGAATTAGTGCCATTATGTTAGCTATCTGCACCCATAGAAATGCCTTCCTTGTGTAATTGTTCTCCTTCCATTCCTCATAAATACCCATTACCTTTGTCTCCTAATAGAAATACTTTTTGGGTTTCTGCCAAAATCAGTGTGTCCTGAATAGCTATTCTTTTTTTTTTTTTTATCTCAAATAAATGCTTGTTGTCTCTCACCTTGGCCTTTTATTTTTAGATTAACACATATATTAGAACATGTCTCTTTCACAGAATGACTTTTGTGAGTAACTCAGTCCTACCTCCTCAATCAGATGTCTGTCTACAATCATAAAGTCTCACCAAGAGCCTAAAATGAGAGTGAAGACAGCATGGAAAAAGTTTTCCTTTGACATCTCCCCAGTTTACTTCATGTATATCCAAATAAAAAGTATGCTCTCATCTTGGCAGTGACAATTTTGGGCAAATCACCTTTAGAAAGTATCTCTTCTAGATTTTTAAAAATCATTTTAAAGATCACTTACCCTAATCATCTTAATTTTCAGTACTATTATGGTAATAATAACTTTTTATGTAGCAGTTTATCTAGAATGTGCACAAAGTTTGTTTTTGTAGTTATAACTTCAAATGAATGGTGAATTATTTATAGTAACAAAAATATATAAATAACCTAAATGGACAGTCATAAAGGAGTGGTAGGATAGCATGCAAACATTAAATGCTAGGTTTATAAAGAATATATAGTAATATAGAAGATAATTAAATGATTACATAAAAATAATAGTTTATATAATAAGATTACAGCTGTGTAGTACAAACAAATGAAATCTGTTTTAAAACAAGCTGGAAGGAAATATACAACAATGTTAAAGAGTGGTTATCTTCATCTGAAGATATTTTTCTTCCTAAGTTTTATTTTTATAATGGAAGAAAAACTCACTCAGGTCCAAACATTCTTAAAAGGAAATCGATTGGTTATATTGCCTTTAGGGAATTAGAGACTCCAGTGGCAGTATTCTATGCAAGGCAAGATAGTAAAACCAAGATCATTGTTCAGAGATCTTGTGTTTCTAGCTTTTTACATCTTAATTTTGAATCCAAACAACTACTTAAGTGCACTCACCTCTACGCACAACACACACACACACACACACACACACACACACACACACACATAAATTAATGAAGTAGACAAGCTTTCTCTGAAGAGCTATTATTGTCACCTAAGCCTCCTTATATTCTTCAGGTAGTAGTCAGGGATATGCCTTATTCACTGCCTTTTATCTGAAAGTCTTGGTAGGCAGGAAAAAAAAGTATTTCTTCTTAATCAAATATATCAAATTATCTCTGAAAAGCAGTGCCCATTCTCAGGATGATCAGTATAGTGAGCCAACCACAAAGCCTTAGATTGTCAAAGTCCATCATGATTTAGACCACGTAAAAGTCAGGCAGGTCACTTCAACTTTGGGATCAGAGAATATTGTCATGATTTAATCACAATGTAGGTTATTTTTTAAAAAAATTAAAAATGTATACTACTTTTAAAGTGTAGTAGTCAAGTATAAGCAGGGTTTTAGGGAAATGGGAACATAAATTTAATAGAGCCACTTTGGAGAGCATATTAAAACTGAAAATACCACACCCAATGGCACAGCAATTCCTCTTTGAGCCATATATCCTAGAGAATAATCACACATGTACACAAGTAGACATAGTCAAGGATTTTAATTGCAGAAATGTTTGTTTTTATGAAAAACTGGAACCCACAGTGTCTTTCAATAGGGAAATAGGTAAATAAAATTTCATATAGTTGTATGGCAGAATATTTACTGTAGTTCAAATTGGTGATCCATATAGCATATGAATCAACATGGATAAATCTATATGTAGGTTAAAAAAATAGATATTTGATATTTAAAAGAAACTTCTATAGACTTATAGTTTCATAAGAATAAATATAAAAAATGTTTAGTAAAAAGAGCAAATTCTAGAATGACATCTGAAAAATAATAGCATTTTTCCAAAATAATAATAGACAAACTAGACAACTTTAAATTTTGATAAGTACAAATATATGTATGTAATAGAGCAAGAACATTCTAGAAGGAAATACATTAAAATCATAACAAGAACTACCCCTGGGAAAGATGGAGGGAACAGGGATAAGGAATTCTAACATTG
This sequence comes from Macroglossus sobrinus, assembly GCA_004027375.1. Classification (NCBI taxonomy): domain Eukaryota; kingdom Metazoa; phylum Chordata; class Mammalia; order Chiroptera; family Pteropodidae; genus Macroglossus; species Macroglossus sobrinus. Next base: position 12,158 of record PVKZ01000999.1, read on the forward strand.
TGATATTCTAACTTTTCAAAAGTAAATGCATTCCAGTGTTACTTGTGTGTTTATACTTTATTTTTTAAATTCTCGTCAATTATTTAATCCTCTAATATATTTCTTATATCTAAGAAGTTAAAACATGGAGCTTTCTGCAAGAAAGTGTTTCCCACAGCACCACACACACTTTTCCACTCCTTTCCCTCCACCCTTACCACACCCAGCACATCTACTCAGCCAATTTCACTGATATTGTGAGAAAGCGCCCCAAAGCTTTAGTCACTTTTACAACCCTCTTAGAGACCAGAGCAAATCACATTCACAATGACTCTTTGTAGAAAGTTATGTCAGAAAACAACTGGTAGAAATGCCATTTTGTTTAAAATGATCACCTGGATTTTATCCTTTTCTTAATGATTTTGAGAGCAAAGAGTAATAGATTTTGCCACCAACCAAGCTAAAAAGAGAAAAAAAGGAAACTTCCCACATTTCATACCTGTCAAAAACTACTGCAGAATAAGCCCGCTCAGCAAAGATGATGTCCGCAGCCCAGAACTCCTTAGTGGCCTTCAGACTTCTGCCTTTGCCATCCGAAATAAAGACCTCCACATTCTCCATTCTCCCTATTGTCATCTCACAGTCTTTCAGGCAGCACTGCAGATATTTAACACTGAGCCAGGTCGCTTGTTGTTGCTGCTATTTCAGCACCTTCAGCATCCCAAAGAGCAAGCCTATAAATGGACAAGCCACCTCCTCTTCCCTTCCCCCTCTCACCACTGGGCCCTCACCTCCCCCCTGTCACTTTTCCTGGAGGCAGAGGTGGGCAAGTAAGAAGACAGTGATGTGGGAAAGGTGTCATTCATCACCCTGCAAAGCTGACAGAGCAAAAACTGACCATGTGACTCTGGAATTGGGCTTGAAAACTTGAAAAGTTCCTTTTCAATAAGTTTGGTCTAGGATGGCAGAGGTGCTCAGCTTTGGCTGGATTAGAGTACACTTGGTCAATAGGGTATTTTTAGCAGTCAAATGCCTCTGTCAATCCAAAGTAGACAGCTGAAATTGTCCAAGAGAAGAGGTGATGCCTGCTGCTCTGGGACCCTGCATCTGTCAGGCTTATACTTCCTCAAGTGAGATGACCCCTTGTCCCCTTATTCTCTCCTCCAGAGTAGACTGTTTTTAGAAAATTAAAAGTGGATGGTAGACACTGAACTATCACTTTAGCACACACATAACAGTACTATTTAGACTTCAAGGGTCATTCTTCTTCTCCAGTATTACCTGCAGTTCCCAAAGCACCCCTACCAGGGTATGGAAGTCTGGGAGCTCCCTATAAGGCAGGTGTGCTGGTTGTAGGTTCTATGATGAAAAGAAAAACCTTCATTTCTATCTTTCTATCAAATCTCCCTTTAACCTGTTATTAATTGCCTGGAAAATACCAATGTGCTCTGCCCTTCTTATGCAGGAGTGAAAACATGGGAGAGGTAATTCTAAAATCTCCAGTGAACTAAATGCCAACTCTCACTCAGGTTGAAAAGAAAGATACTTGCAGATCTGGAGCTATGGCTTATCTTCCATGTAATATTTTAAATTTCTGTGATGCATCTATTTATGGGAACCTTGTGCTCTATATCTCTGAGTGTAGTAATTCTCAAGCATTATCTTCTGAGTCAGATCTGTATTTGAATTCTGAGCCTACTACTACAACTTTGAGATAAAATCTGTAAAACAAGAGTGATAATTTCTACCTCTCTGGATTGTCATGAATATTAAATGAGATAATATGTATAAAGTACAGTACTTGGTACTTCATAAAGAACTCATTAAATGATATGTATTTTAGTTTTTAAAAAAATTTTTGTCACATTATCTTTCCAAAACTATCAAGATATGCTAGAAATTCTAATATGTCTTCAACCAAATTGCATCTCCTGAAACTCCTTGACTCTTAGAAGCAGATCAAATACCCATTGATATACCATATATCCTGATTTACAGGTCAGAACACATAGCCCCTAGAGCTAGAGAATATCTCAATGACTCCCAATGTATCCAGAAAAGCAAAACAACTTAAGACATTTAAAGTTGGGTACCCCAAAAAGTAAATATTACATGCTTCAAAAAAAACTAAAAGGAGTTATTCAATCCGGGTTAGCTTCAAATAAATGCCTAGACCCATATAGCCTGGCAACTCGGGTCCTTGCAACAACCAGAGCCTTCCCTCAGCCTGGCAGGGATTATGTTATTCTAAACAGTATACTCCTGAAACAGGTTCAGCCCAAGCCAAGGTTGAGGACAAAATCTACCTGTACTAAGGACAGAAAGAGAGGGAGCATCAAGTCCAATGCTTTAGTTCTATCTGTGAGTTTCAACTTTATCAGAACAAGTTTTATATTATTAACACATGATAGACAGGATAATGGCCCCCCAAAGATGTCCAGGTTCAAATTTTCAGATCTGTGAATATGTTACCATACATGGTAAGAGGAACTTTGTGATTAAATTAAGGATCTTGAGAAAAGGAGATTATCCTAGATAGTCTCAGTGGGCCCAATGGAATCATAGGAATTTGTATAAGAGGAAAGCAGGAGTGTCAGTATCAGAGAAAGAGGTGTGACAATAAAAGCAAGAAGGTCAGAGTTAGCAAGACATTTGAATATGCTATTATTTCTGGCTTTGAAAATGGAGGAAGGGGCCAAACTATGAGATAATAAATTTGTGTCATTTTAAGCCACTAAATTTGTGGTAATATTACAGCAGCAACATGAAACTAACACATAAAATATTATACTTATGTCTCATTATAGTAAATATTATATAACATCTCTTTTGCTACTTCAAAATAAAATTCATACATAATATAATCTACTAGTTCATACCTAAAAGACAAATTACTAACTCCAATTTTCTGAATGTTTGTGTCCCCCACCAAATTCAATAGTTGAAATCCTTCTCCTCCCCCACAGCCCAAAATGATGGTATTAGTACTTTGGAAGGTGCTTAAATTATGAAGGTAGAATCTCATAATCCCATGAATGGGATTAATGCTTTATAAAGGAGGCTCTGAAGAGATCCTTAGGTCCTTCTATGAGGACACAATGAGAAGTCTGCGACCTAAAAAACAGCCTTCACCAGACCATGCTGCTGGCACCATGATCAAAGACTTGCAGCTTCCAGAACTGTAAGAAATAAATTTCTGTTGTTTATAAGTTAACCCAGTCTGAAGTGTTTTGTCTTTGCCACCTAAATGAACTAAGACACTAATCTAACCTAATAAAAGAGAAATATAATGAAAGTTACTTATAATAAAATTATATGTTTGTTGTAAATTAAATATGTCCAGTGTGACTATGCATATAGTGAGTACAACTACATTAGAAAATATGATAAAGTCAGATGTTTGCTCCTAAGTGTAATCACTTTGATAGTGAGAGCTAAAAATGTAGGTTGAATTTGGAAACACAAACATCACATAAGGCACTGTTGTCTGTGATATGGTTTTCTGAAATGATGACTGATTCTTAGTCAAGTTCTGAATGAAAGAAAGTATAATCTTCCTTCAGTTAACAAGAAATTGAATTCCAGAAAATTTTAGTGTATTTTAAAATTTTACAAAAACTACTCTATAATTAAATATAAAATTGAATTCCGGACTCAGATAATTATAAAAACAGTTTTCACTATCTGAAATGAGCAACTGGATATTTGAGGTTGTTCAGGATGGGCAAAGATTCTACACTATATCAAGGTGTCTCTTACTTAACAAGACATCTGGCATCTCTGTCCAAGATTGAGACTAGCAGTATTGGCATTAGTTATCAGGCTGTTGGCTGGTAATCGAAAAAGGGACACAGGGCCCTCCTACGTTGCATCAATACAAATCTTATGTAAAAAGTTTTTGCTCATCTGCCCTTGTTGTCCTCCTACTCCAATTTTTTACCCGTTAGAATACAAATATTTTTTAATGGCCCTGACCTTCCCTACAACATGCCAGTTGTACCTCAAAATGACTCTGACAACTACATATAGCTCCTTTCACATTTCTAAGATGCCCCCTAAGTGGTGGTACTTGCCTCCATTGATATTTTACTGGTCTTAGCCATCAGGAAAAGTACATCAAGGATCTCAAAAGAATTTCTTATTGCCTTGCTGGAGATGGTTAGCCAGAGAAGAAAAGATTCAGGAAGGACATGAGAGCTTTCTTCAATGTCATATATTGATGTATGGAAGAAGTAGATTCATTCTGCATTTCCCATGAGATCAAACTTGGGGCCAGAGTAGAAATATCCATGTGGCAATGTGGTATAGTGGTTAAGATTGTAGACCTAAGCTTCATAGACCTTCACAATCATGTTTCTGTTGAGCTCTTTTCCACTCCAAGAAGATGGAAACTTTTCATTGTTAATGATTTTACTAGCCCTGCAGTCTCTTTCTTTCATGTGTCTGGATAAAGAGGGTGGTAAGGAAGAGAGAAAATGAGACAGCTCAAGCTCAAGCTGGTCCAGGAGAAAGGTCTGAACTGGGAGGCAAGGGGATGACAAAGATGACTACTATGGTTCTATTTACTTCTATTTCAGTTGAACTTTTCTCCCATCTCAGTCCCTACATACGTGCAAAGAATATTACTATGACTACCTAGTACTCCTATACCCTAAAGTGAGGCAACTGTTGCAGGATAATACTAAGCAAGGGTAATGCCAGGTCCCCAGTCATGCACCTCAAAGGTAGAAGAAGGTGACATGAAAAGGCCAAGAGTGGAGCTGTTTTGGAAAGAGTTATTCACAAGATTTGACACAGACTTCAAGTATCCTCTCACTATAAACTCCACTTGTTAACCTATATCTTGGGTAGAATATGTTATCAGATATCAATATTTCACATTGCAGCCTCCAAATCTTTAACCATAGTTTGTATTCATATTGTTGTCCTGGCCCTTTTGAGCAAATAATCTAAGAGGTCTTCAGGGAATGATTGTGTTCCGTCCAGTTGGACATGTTGCAATTCTGCAAATATATAGAAATAAGTGTGAAAGTAGAACTGTAAATGAAACTCAAAGTAATGGTTTTTACTAATATTTGAATCACTGGTACAGTTTATGTGCCTATAATATGTGCCTATAATAATGTGGCAGCATATCTCACTGTATCCTAGAAAAACTCCAGTCATCCCCTCTGTTGAAAGACACACTGGTTGATCCTCGCACCTGCAGGGACCACTATCTAGTAGAAAATCAAGGAAGCTGCAAGATTTTAAATCTTTTTTAAAGCCTGATTTAATAAAATAGCAGCCCTTAGAAAGGGCAAAAAAATGGCGTAGATGATAGAGGCTCTGCTCATCCCTCTGGCGACCAAAGTTGTGATGAAAACAAGGAGCAGCAACAAGAAAAAATTACCTAGGATCTAAATGAACTAAGGAGAAGTACAAGAAATCACCCTGCAACTGCAGAAGGTAGGACAGGGCGAGGACACGGGGATGCCTGGTCTGGAGCAGCTGAGTGAGGCGGAGTCTGCTGAGTGGCAGACACCTCTTACAGGGGCCACATCCACCAGTGGATTTCCACAGTGATGGACCTGCTTGCTCTGAGCACCAGCACCAATTAGGCTGCGCACAGGGAGCATCAGGGACTTACAGGAGGACGTTGTCGGAGTGAGGGCCGAGTAGAGATTCACTCTGTACAGAGGTGCTGGCAGTATCCATTGTTCTCTCTTGAGCCTTCCCTCTTCCCAGTGTGTGGACACATCACTACCATAGCTGGGAAGTCATCAAACTGGATAACAGAGGTCGCTCTGCCCAGAGGATTCCCTGAAACTCTGCCTCCCCCAACTCGTGGCCCCACCTAAGCCACATCCAGGTATATCCTCAGCAAGTGAGGTGCTCTTTACTGAGCAGTGCCTAGACTGACACTGGAGGCAGCTGGCCTCGGTTTCTGGTGTAGCCTTTTGAGGCAACTATAAGCACAGCATTCGTGGATTGCTTGCTGAATCTTAATGGATGGCCCTGGATGAGTAGAAGCTTGGGCTAAATTTGGCCTGCGGCTAAACCCCTCTCAGGACTGTGCCACTGGCCATCTACTTCACAAATCCACACTAATAAGACTGGGAGACTTAGGAGCTTTGCTTAGTACATAGAAACAGACATGGAAAGGCATCCAAAATGGGAAGACAAAGAAGCAGAAACCATATGAGAGAACAGACCAGAGATCCATATAGAGTGGAGTCAAGTAATCTACCAGATGCAGAGTTCAAAACACTGGTTATAAAGATGCTCAATAAAATTTTGGGAAGTAGAATAAATTCAATGAGAACTTCAACAAAGAGATAAAAACATAAAAACAGAAATGGAAATTATAAAAGGGAACCAGTCAGAAATGGAAAACACATTATCTGAGATGAGAAGTATATTAAATGGAATAAACAAAGGAATAAACAAAGTGAATAAAGAAAAGAATCAAATGCCCTATCTAGAGAATGGGAAAGCCAAGGACAAGCAATCAGAATGGCAAGAGATAAGATGCCAAGACTATAAAAATAATTTAAGGAGTGGGACACTACTAAGTGTCCAAATATCCATCTGATTGGTGTAACAGAAGAAAATCAAGATTTTTTGAACAGCTATTTGAAGAAATAATAATGGAAAACTTCCCTAACCTGGTGAAGGAAATGAACATAAAACCCCAGGAAACTCAGAGAATTCCCAAAATCAGGGATCCAAAGAGGCCCACACCAAGACACATCATAATTAAAATGCCAAAGATTAAATACAAAGAAAGAATATTAAAAGAAGCAAGAGAAAAAGAAATAATTACTTATAAGGGAACACTCATAAGACTGGCAGCTGATTTCTCAAAAGAAACTATGCAAGACAGAAGGGCTTGGCAAAAAATGTTCGACAGAATGAAGACCCGGAATCTACAACCAAGGACACTTTATCCAGCAAAGCTATCATTTAGAGTTGAAGGACAGATAGTGAGCTTCCCAGACAAAAATAAGCTAAAGAAATGTATCACCACCAAGCCAGTAATACAGGAAATGTTGGAGGGATTTCTTTAAGAAGAATAAATCCAAAGACTCGCTTCAGATTAAAAGACACACATAGACTAAAAGGAAGGGGATGGAAAAAGATATTGCTTTGATAGACATAGAAGGTATTTAAGTCAGACAGAGAAAGATAAACACTATATAATTTCACTTATATGTGGAATCTAGGGAATAAAAAGAACAAACTAATTAAAAACAGACTCACAAATATAGTGGACAATTTGGTGACAGACAGAGGGGAGGGAGGTGAAGGGTTAAAGAAGTACTAATTAGTAGATGATAGATGGTCATGGAGATGGGGAGCATGGCATAGGGAATGCAATTAGCGTGAATACATTGGCTAGATGCAGGGTCAGGGGAGGGAGGGAGCAATTGGGGGGATCATTTTATGAACTATATAGATATCTAACTAATGTACTGTATACTTGAAACTAATTAAAAAAAAAAAAGAACAGCCCTTTTCCATTGGTTTTGACCTCCTTTGTACCTGGAGCAAAAGTTCATTTAGGCCAGGTTCAGCAAGGTTCCTTTTGGCCTTTGAACCAAATATGGTTTGTACTTTCCTTAACAGTTGTGGGGGTGGGGGGATGAAAAGAATATTTTGTGACAAATGAAAAGTATATGAAATTCAAAATTTAATGACCACAAATAAAATTTTATTAGAAAACAGCCATACTCACTTGCTTATATATTGTTTATGGCTTCCTTCACACTATAACAGCAGAGTCGAATATTTGCAACAAAGACCAACTGGCCTTTTTCAGAAAATATTTGCCAACCCCTGCTTTATATTAATAAAATAATAATAATAATAATAATAATAATAATAATAATAGCTTAATGCCTGGCAATGTTAACTAGGCCAGGAGGAGCTCACTCCTTCCTTATACATTCATCATCCATTCATTTCAAAATCAATGTGAGTGACAAGATCAAAGAAAAAGTGATTGTGAATATTTAGCACTCACATTCCAGGGTGACAGGAGTAGGTTCCCTACTTAATAGTCCATAAAACTTCACTCTCTCTAGTCTCTGCATTCTTACTAAAATAGCATGTTCACTTCCATCTTTCCTCCTTTACCTCCAAGATATTCATATTGCCAATTGCTTTTCTCTCAAGAATTCTTAAATTCATTCATTCCGCATGTATGTTTCAGCACATGTATCAGGCATTATGTTCAGTGAGTGCCCTGATACAAGGATGAATAAAATGCAGGTCCTGTCTTCAAGACATCAGCCATTTAGAGAGGATATTGGAAGAGTATGTAAAAATGGTGAAAGAGATATAGGAGGCAAAGGAAAAATGTATCCAGAGAAGGCTTCAGAGGAGAAGTGGTCAATGAAGATAAGTAGGGAGAAGGAGAACCAGAACTGGAGGAGACCATTTCAGGCCCAAGGACATAGAAGCATGAGCAGAGATGTGGAGGTAAACAGCATGACATGTGCAGACAACTACAATCTGTTGGGTTTGGAGGGAGCTACAGAAGAACATATATTATACTTGTTTTTATCATTCTGGGACCAGATTATTGCCTTTAATGTCCTAGTGTGTTACATACATTTCAAAGCTATTCTAACAGCACAATAACCTTTTGAATGCTTGAGAGTGTCCATTGCTTAACAATATTTCATATGTTTTCACAATGCCCTTTGAGGTGGGTATTTCAAGGCCTCCTAGTTAAAAAACAGCAGTATCTCCTAAGTAACATCTCTCAGAGACACTCTAACATACATGCTCAGAAGACTGCCCACAAGTGTTAGAGCAGCAGTATCTGTAATAGCAAAAATGGGGGAAAAAAAGCTCAAAATCTATCAATAGGAGAGCTGATAGCTCATGGTGTATTCATATAGTGTGGAATGTTATAGAGCTGTAAAAGTGAATGAAATAGAATCTCACATCTCAGCATACATTAATATAAAAATGGCGAGTAATAAAATAACAAATAGGAAAGGAATAAATAGTATGTATAATAATATTTACGTAAAGTTTTTAATCATTCAAAGCAATACTTCATTTTACTTAGAGATACATACATATGTAGTAGAGGTGTAATGGAAATGAGAAATGCTGAATTCGGGGTAGTATTTACTTCTGAGGGGAGGAGGAGTTTAAGACGTAGGGATGAGGCATTACAGGAAGAGGTAGCAACATAACAAGTTGAGTTATGCAATAGCTTGGTATTTACAGGAATCAGTAAAGGTTTCACGTTGCTGGATCATAAAGTGAACAGAGGGTGGGGAGATGAGGGCAATAGGTAGATAATGAGATCAGGGAGGTGCAAAGAAGCCTTGTAGTCCTCATATTTGACTTCTCCAATAGACAATAGGGAGCCAGGAATAACTTCTAGATAGAACTCTTTGGCAGCAACATGCAGATTGGAGTGGTGAAGTCAGAGGAAGGATATCGATTAGTCAGCTATTACCATGGTTCTAACAAAAGATAATAAGAATCTGAAACTAGCAACGGCAGTGTGACAAAAAAGGATACCCAAGAGTAACTTGTACCGTGTATCAGAAAACATGCCCATCAACAGGAAAACGGGTATAATATTGCACAACAATGAAACGAATAAATAACACCTATATATCACAGATTGGATGAACCTCAAAATGTTGAATAAAACAGTCCTGTAAGACTGCATAAAGACATCTTATGAAATTCAAAAACAACTAAACTTCTTTTAGCTACATATGTATGTGATAAAGATTTATATGTAAGGAAATGATGACTACAGAACAGGGTAGTGATGTCTTTGGGAGGTGGAGAATATGAGATTTACATGTGTGTACGCGTGTATATGGACCTATACATATTTTGATAGAGAGAAAGCGAGAGAGAGCAAGAGAAAGATCGTTTATGAACCATTGATAATAGCATATCATGACCAGGGGTTTTGCTTAACTTACCCTGTATACGAAAGGCCCTAGCAAAGGAAAGAAAGATAAAGCATTTTTTCTAAGAAAGAACTGTATATTTTCAGATGCTCTGGAGGTAGAAGCCAAGGATTACAGACTTTTTTTTTTCTTAGTTGGTTTTAGATTCACTGACAGAAACGTGAGAGGCCGCACGTGCTTCTGTTTCCCTCCAACTTGGTGGCGGAGGGGCTGGTAGGGAACGCGTGGCGCAAGCCGGGCTAGAGCAGAGCCCGCGAAGGGCGGGCGAAGCCGGCGGCGCAACAGGAAGGCGGGGCCCACCCGGCTTTACGCGACGCGCGAGCAGCGCAGGCGCAGTAGCGCGCCTCGCCGCCATGGCGTCGGCGCTGTCCAGTCAGCCTCGGGAGGTGGTGGCAACTTCCCTTCAGGACTCCCGGTCTCCGCCTCCTTCCCCCCCAAACCCTGCCTGCTCGGCGGCGGAGGCGGTGTTGGCGGCAGCGGTTGTCTCTGCCTCTCCGCCACCTCCACCTCGGCCTGTCCGCCGGCTGGCGGCCTTGGCGGGGTGGGGGACAGTAGTTGTAGACGCCCGCCCCTGCCTCAGAGAAGGTGAGTTCCCGCCCCGGCGGCGGGGGCAGCCCCGTCTCAGCGCCGAGGCCCAGGAAAGGCCCTGTGTGCCCAGCTGGGCGCGCCCCGAGTGTACGAAATGGCCGACTCGGTTGGGGCCCGAGTCCCTCGTTCCCCTCGCCCCCGCCGCCCGTGGACAGCGGCGCCAAGGCCCCAAAGTGGAGTGTGGAGATATGAGTGGGAAGAGAAGCGGCCAGGTAGATGTCAGGGAACGGGAAGGAGCGTTGGTGAGGAAACCCCAAGACTGGGCACGGAGATGCGATAAAAGGCCCGAGAAGTGGAAGGGCGCAAACCTCCGTTGGGTGAAATTTGACATTCTGGAAATTAGAATAATCAGGGAGTAGAGTTAGGAATTTGGTTAGAGTAGGAAGTAGCATGAGAGTTTAAAGTTGCAGGGACCCTGGGGGAAGGAAAGAGGGGGCGAGGTTTTTGAGAGATCACTTTTGAGAGTTTTCCTTGGCTTTTCGAGGATAACACCCTGTAAAACAAGCTTCTAAGATTTACAGGCCTACCTTGATACTGGTCTGACTTTTAATATGTATCTACCAATGTCAAAATAACAAAGCCGGACATTAGAGCCGGAAAAACATTTTATTCAGTAACTACTGACAGCAGACCAAAAAGCTGAGCTCCATTCAGTTTGCTCAGAGGTGACTGGGCATTCTAACCGGAAAATGAGGAATGAAAGAGAGGTGGGGTTCAGTACAGTCAGGGAAGTGAAAGATTACTAAGGGTTGGTCAGTGCGAATGCAGTTAGCTGGGTCTACTTGCTGGCATTAAGGACAATTAGGATTCCACCCTGCCACAGTGACGAGGAGACTGAGGCCCATCCTTCCTGATGATTGCATTTCAAAGAAATGACTTTCAGGTCCTCTAGACACCTCTGAGTTGTAGGAGATACACAAACGTCTTCAAGGGTCAGAGGAAAGATTTACAATTGAAAGCCGTTTTTAGTTAAGTATTCTCAAAAAGAGATTAGGAGTTTAGCGTAAGGTGTTGGCTGAAACAAACAGTAAATTTCTTTTGATAACCCTGAGCTTTTCCTAACAGAGCTCAAAGGAGGGTGGGTGGATTCCTCCTTAGGCTCCCAGAGACCATGATTAGAATTTGGTAAGTCTGTTCAGGGGTTTAGAAGGAGTGATCCTGCCAAAATATTTAAAGTTCTCACCAACACATTTCCCCTAACATGAAAAGCTATTTCTTGATCATCTCAGTCTTTAAGAGATGTTTAAGTTATAAGACTATCTACCTGCAAACAGCATGGTTATTCCAAACTGAGAAGGCTGTAAGGCAGTAGAAATGATTTTAGATGGAGCTTGATCCCACGGCACATTATTTCAGTAAAACATTTAGCTATCTTTAATAATTAATCCTTAGCATTTGCTGTATTGCCTTAAGTTGCATTTTGTTTCCAGAGTGAGAGATGGTGAATGCCTAAATTCACCATTATTGTAGAATAATTTAAATTTCTTTCACTTGGAGGGACACTAATAAATATTACCTCATAAAATAATTTCATTTTTATTTTTTTGTGTATGAAATGTAAATTTTATTCACTAAAAATGGAAATCAGAAATTCATTGCAACCAAAAGATGTTTCATTAAGTATCTTAGGGCAATTTGGAAGACTAAACTTAGTGTCTTCCATCAGCCTGGGTTAATATCATTGTTCTGATAGAAAAATAAAATCTGAGATTTTTTGTTTTCATACCAAACATCCTGCCTCTCACCAAGTAAGACTGAGTAGTTGATACGTTTCAAGTTCACAATTTTGTTTGGTTCCCGTAGCCAGATCATAGGAAGATTTGGAAACAGTTTCTCATGGAAAACAGTTTTTGCCTGACTTGGCATTTTCTTTTTGTATTTTTTTGTGATGACTGAATATGTACAAAATCACTAAAGACTTAACGATCTCAGTTCACACAATACTAGCAGTAACCTTTCTATACCAGGTCTGGGTAGTATAATGAGAATTCTAGACTAGGACTCTTGACTAGAAATAGGGTCTAGTGCTAGTTTCTCCACTGTATGACCTCGACTGAGTCCCAGCTTCCAACCTTTCACAGTCCAAAACGTTTCTTCTTTGAGTTCTGTCAAACTGAGAAATTGGATTAGCCCAATTGCATGGTTTTCAACCAGGGGTAAATTTGTCCCTTGACCCCACCCAGAATACATTTGGCAGTGTTTAGATACATTTTTCGTTTTAACCACTGGGCAAGGAACGGTGTGGAGAAAGCAGGTGTTACTGGCATCTGTCTGTTATAGGCTAGAAATGCTGCAAACAACCTAAAATGCACAGGGCAGCCCCTTCCCCCACCCCAACACACACAACAAAGGATTCTCCTACCCAAAACATCAGTAGTGTTAAGGTTGAGGAACTCTGCACCAACTAAACTCTGAGGTCCTTGACAGCTTTACAACTTTACAACTGATTTACAATTCCATATTGATAATCATTTCACAGCTTGACTGTGTACCAGAGTGGCAGTTCATAACACATGAAACTTTGATCTATAATGGCCACAGGATGACAGTCAGAGGGTACTGAAATTTCTGTTGAGTTAGGATTAAGACTATTCACTAGGATTTGAGAAACCAATAAATTAGTACCTAAAAAATTACCTCATAACTTTATTTCAGGTAAATATCCTTCATTAACTGTTCAGTTAACAGCTACTTAACAAATGGTAAATATTTGATATACTATTTAAAAGACTAGTGAGACTTAGTATATTTTTAGTTTAGATATTTATGTCTTAAATAATTGCCAATTAAGACTACATAAAGTGGTGAACAATATACAGATGATGTATTATTGAACTGTACACTTGAAACCTATATAATTTTATTAACCAATTTTACCCCAATAAATTTAATTAAAAAAATAATAAGAGAAAAAAATGTTGCTTGTTATTTAACTATTATCCTATTTTTCTTAAAAAACACTGTTAGGAGATTCCTCCAAAAGATATCAAAGAATTGTCATGCTTCCAGTTATTAAAATTCTACTTTCAAGATCCTGATGGGATATTTAAGACTGATTTGAAAAACATCTGCTTATCTCTTTTCACCTATAGCTGTAACCCTCATAAGGAGCTTATCTGTATTGTACTTGATAATGAACAGATGTCAGTAAGGCTTAAAAATTGGCAAGCAAGGAATATATAGAAGTTACAAGATCACAAATAGGAAATTGAGAAATTAAACTCAGTTACAAAACCCGAAATACCATGTGACCAAACTTACATGAAAAATAATTATACATAGAATTTATGGTCAAAATGTTATAATATTGTTCTGGGACACTTTATAATTCATTCAATGAGGTTTCTCTTATTTTTGACAGTTAAAAAATGTTTCACCACATAATGACATTCCTGAGAAATAACTAAAAACAAAACCTCAACAAACAATTCTTGCTTATCTACTTTTTAAGAAAAAAAATAGACTCAGTTTTAGAATAAAGGACATGTCTGACTTACTGAATCATTAACTCATTTACATAGCAATTGCCAAAAAATGTTTTCCTTTATTTTTATGATATTAACCATAGATTCAAGTCAGGTGACAGAAAATCTAGCTAATAGCCCTTCTTACATTTATTCAGAAAACGTTTATTGAGCTCCACCTATGTACCAAGTACTGTGCTCAATACTAAGGATGTACAGATGAATTAGGCACAGCTCTTTTAAAGAGCTAAGCAATAATGTTTGTTAGTGAAATTGGGTAGTGGGAGAGAGGAAGAGTAAGAGGAAAAAGTGCAGTTTTAAATCTGGATTAGCCAGACTCCTGAGATAATCAGGAGTAGTTCCTTGTTTTGTATAAATCTGTGCTCTGCCCAGGACTTATCTGCTACAGACACACCAGAGTACATTATGTTGTGAATCTAATGTTGGCAGCTAGATAGAATGGTTAAGGAGGAGACTACCTGGTAGATAGAATGGTTAAGGAGGAGACTACCTGGAAAGACATTAATGATTATTTGTCTATATCAGCTCTGCTGTCTTTACTAGGTATCAGTACGTAAAAAATATTGACTAAGCATGTTAAAATGATAACTTAAGATTTCCACTGCTATATTCATCACATATATGTTAGGAAATGAGCACTTTTCCACCCCCCGTTCTTAGAGACACATTCACATTTACTACCCTTTGAAAGGAGTGTCATGCATCAGATAGCATTCTATGTAGCATATCTGCCTTGAGTTCAAGTAAAAACAATTTAACAAGCATGACTCTTGAGCTAGCTAGCCATAGAATACTTAGTAATACTGATGTTCAAAGACTTAGTGAAAAACATGAATTTTATATTAAAGGTGTAGCAAGTACTACTGATTAGTGATTTCATTAAATCCTTTGTATTTTGTCATTGGAAATATGCCATAGTATGCCTTTAGTTATTTTTATGATTATTGTATTAGTGTGAAATAGCTAGAGCTTAAGAAACTCATAGGTTAGATACTAATCTCACTTCCTGAAAAGGCAAGCTTAATAACTAATATAGCTAAGAGTATTGGGCTTTGTTTCTAACACAATTAAGATCTCTAAAACTTTTTAAATGGCATTTGACCTTCAGGAAAAAGGAATAAAAGAACATGTTTTGGCAAAGATAACAGAATCAGCTATCTAGTGTCCTATAACTTAGTGCCCTGTTCTGCTTAGTCTTTCCTGAGATTATGGTATTATGAGATTGTAAAACTCAAGAGCAGGAACAAGGAAAGGATGTACATTCTTACTACTTCTGTTCAGCTTTGTACTGGAGGTCCTTGCCAAACAGTCAGGCAAGAAAAATAAAGAAAAACAGATTAGAGAAGAAAAAATTATATTCTCTTTATTTGTAGATGATAAGATCATCTGTATATAAAACCTCAAAGAATCTAGGAAAAGGCTACTAGAATAATAAGTGAATTTAGCAAGGGCACAAAATACAAGGTCAATATGCAAAATAGTATTTCTAAATGTTAACAACAAGCAATTAGAAATTGACATTTTAAAAAATAATATTAATATTGCATCAGAAAACAGAATACTTTTTGTAGCTTTAACAAAATACAGAGAATGCTATGTTACATTGCTGAGAAAAAAAAAAGATGCCAGTAATGGACACCTGTAAAACATTTTCTAATGCTTCTTAGTGAATTAGATTTAAAAATTTAAGACCATATCATTTATTTGATGTCTTTATTAAAGAGGAAGAATTGAGCTACTTATACCTAATACTGACCAAATTAACATCCTAATTTTGCTCAAAATTTTTTTCTTCAAAAATTAAAGATATTTAATCAGTAAACATTTTCTAATAAACATTTTTTAAAAATTTAAAACATTTAAAAATAAACAAAAAAAACTTTTGCTGTATTATATTTAAATGCCATCCATGTCACAACACATAATGTACTGTGAGGCATGAAAATTTTTATTTAGTTTTTCACTCAAATTCAGTAGGTTTATTCATCAAACCTGATACTTATCAAAATATGTGGAATCTAAGGAATAAAAAGAACAAACCAAAAATAGACTCACAAATATGGTGGACAATTTGATGATGGGGGGAGCTTGGAGCTGGGAGAATGGGGTGAAGGGTTAAAGACATACAAATCAGAAATTGATAGATGGTCTCAGGAATGGGAGCACGGCACGGAATGCAGTTAGCATTAATACATTGGCTAGGTGCAGGGTCGGGAAGGGAGAGAGTTGGGAGGATCATTTTACAAACTAACCAATATAAATGTAAATTCTAACCAATGTACTATATATTGAAACTAATTAAAATAAATTTAAAAAAACATTTTATGCAATGCAAAAGTTCAGGTTTTGAGATTTCTAAATGGGTTGTTGGATTGCAATAGATTCTCTGACAGGTCTAGAATTAGGAATAGAGTGGTTCATTTTATTAAGATATGAAGCTCTTTTTAGATAGTTTTGAATTATAAGTAATTCATATTATTCATGTGTTTCATATTTAATACAGTAGTTTATCTATTTACTTTCATATATTTACTGAAGTAAAAAAGGCCAAGCTTTGCACAGCTATTGAATAACAACCTGAATAGTTTCATTTCTCCAAAATAAAAGATTCCGTATTCTTTCTCTTTCTACTATGATGTCATTCCTGTAAGTCAGTGAGTGAGTAAATGGCCTTGTGAGTGTTCATCTATAACTAGGCTTGTGGTGTAGGTGCACTACAAATAGGAACATCAAGTTTTCAGAATTTTGCTACATTTTTTTCACCCAAAATCTTAAAAAGGTACATCTAAAAAATACTACAGATGAGTTTCAGTTGAGAAAAACTATTTCTTGCTTGGTACCTAATGCTAGCCTATAAATAATTAATAAAATACCTAGAATCCCTCTTTGTTTCTGTTTGATAGTCCATACTCTACTTATTAAAGTATATCTAGCACACGTTAAAACAGGACAAACTGAAATCTTCAGAGTTGGTTCAAAAAGCAATCAGAAAGGACAACAAGGATCAAGTCCAACTTTAAGCTTTCATTTTAAAAAGTCCCTCTAAAATGTGAGTTATCTCGAAATACAAAGAATTAGGTAATCCTTTCTGGCACTCCTGTCATGTTTACCTTTATTTGGCTTTCTGTAGTTACTAAAGTAATTAGTTGGGAAAACATTTCACTGTCACTTAAATAGATGAACTCCTAAATAACACTAAAAACAGGTCACTCATGTAGAATTATATTTAAATGATATAAAGAACTCTTATGACCCTTACTATGTGCCATACACTCTTCTATGCACTTTTCACATATTGATTTCCTTAAGGCTCACAACAACTCTTTGAGGTGTTTTTTACATACCTTATTTTAGAGATGAGGAACCTAAGGCATAGAGAGGTTGAAAAACTTGACCAAGCCTACACAGCTAATAAATGCCGGAACTGACTCTATAGAGACCTTATGTCTGGCTCCTAGGAGCAATGATGTAAGTAATGTTATGACAGGCAGTAGCTTGGCATAAGTGACTTAGCTAGATGGATAACCTTTCTAGAAACAAAGCTAATATTTAAAAATCCATTTAAAAAAATTAAGGTGGAATTATTTCTTTTTCCAAAACATCCATTATAGATCTTTAAGCTCCTTTAGTACATTTTACCAGGGTACACTTTACAATAAACTAGACATATTTAAAGTGTACAATTTCATTTTTGACAGGTGATACTCCCATGAAACCATCATAAACAAAAGGCCACATATTTCCATCAACCCAAAAAGTCCCTTTAAAATTCATTCCTCCCTCCACCCCATCCCTAGCAACCACTAATTTGTTTCTATCACTTTGCATTTCTAGAACTGTTTATAAGTAGAATCACACATTAGGTACTCTTGTGTCTTTCACTCAGCACGATGATTTTGGGATTCATGAATGTTGTGTGCATTGCTATTTTATTCTTTTTTATTCTGAATAATTCTATTGTATGGGTACCACATTTTGTTTATTCACCAGTTGATAGACATTAGGGTTGTTTCCATTTGGGGCTATTACAAATAAACATGCAAGGACATTCATGTACTGGTCTTTGCATGTACTTACGTTTTTATACAAGTGAAATAACTGGATCATATAGTAGATATTTAACTTTTAAAGAAATTGTCAAACTGCTTTTTAAAGTTGTAACATTTTAAATTCTAATTAGTCATGTAGAGGAATTCTAGCTTGACATCTTTAACAACACTTGGTATTTTCAGTCCTTTTAATTTTAGTTATTCTAGTGATGGTGTAGTGGTATCTCAACTTGGCTATGTATATGTGTGTATATACACACACATATGTATATACACACATATACATACACACACACATATACGTATATATAGAATTTTCTTAAGTATCTATTTAAATCTTTTACCCATTTTGAATTGAATTTGTCATAAGAGTTCTTTATATAGTTTAGATATAAATCCTGTGATATATGAGATGGGAATGTTTTCTCCCATTATGGCTTGCCTTTCATTTTTTAATGGAAAAATGTGTAAAGCCTAGAGATTAGAAATTTTTTTTTTAATTTTCAAAAGGGAAAAGTGGATTTCAGAATGTGTGGACTGAGAAGTTTTAGGTCAGTTAGATAGGTAACCAAGCATAACAGTTAATAACAGACTCTGAAGCTAGACTGCTTCTGTCATTTGCTAACTTTACTTAACTTTTCTCTGCCTCAGTTTCTTCTTCTATAAAATATGGATCATAATAATACTTAGCCTATAGGGTTCTTAGGAAGATAAAATTAGTTGCTTTTTATAAGTGCTTAAACAGTATCTGCTACATACATTATAAGAGCAATGCTGGATAAGTTTTAATGAACACTAAAAAGCAATGTGGGTTTAGTGAAAGCACAAAGGATGCCATGCCTCATTTTCTTTTATGAAAATATGGTAAATCAGAGGAATGTTTCTTACAGTGAGAATATTCAGATTTCCATGAGGTTTTTGAGATATTCAGCAGTGTACCAGGAAGTACTTGAAATTTAAATGGCACGTTTTATTTAAAAATTAATTAAAGACTTTTAATTTAAAATGGTTGTCTTAAGACTACAGTTCAAGAAGATTGTGAGTTTTTAAGATTAACCATGAAACTTGAAATACATTTTTTTGGTGGTTGGTCTCTTTAGGCTATATACCCCCTAGACCTCTTGGCAGTAAGACGAGTGAAGTCTGCCTATGGAATGCTTTGGTCAAAATGATTGAAATTGAGAACCATTGCTGTAGAAAGAATGGTTATAGTTTAGAAGGACATGTCATGTATCTTTCAAACATCAATGAAAAGTAAGACTTCTATGTAGTGCAAGGCACTATATAGTGACATGAGTGAAGGCATAGACTGAATGCATATAAAAAATATGTGTGGGAACTGTAGCAAATGTCAAAGACTATAAGAAGATAAAAAGGATTTGAATTTTAAAGATCCTTATAGATTGGAATGGTGACCTAAACCTGTGACATGATGAAATATACAGTCCTCCATTTAGAAAAAGTAATCAGTTACATTAAGTACCAGTTGGGAGAAGATAGCCAAAATAGGAGAGGATTTTAGCAATTACAGCAGTCAGTACAAATCTATAATGTGGCACCTACTTAAAAAAGCTAAGCTAAATAAAATGATAAGAATGAAAAATTTCCAGGTCAGGGTTTGAAATGATAATTTCACTGTACTCCACAATAATTATGGTCTGTGTTCTTCAAAGAATGCCACAATCTTGTAATAAAACGAGAATAGTATTCACTATGCAAAATATATAAAATAAAAAAATAGAGGTAGCACCAAAATTTTCTGAGAAAGGATTTCTGCAACACCTAGAAGTTATTACCATGCCTTCTTTCTTTTCTCTAATGTTTCTTGTTGCCCACCATGTTCAGGAAGTTTGGTACATATGCAATTAGTTCAAGTGCTCAACTATGTTAATTTATAATCTTAATTTGTAAGGAATTTCAAGGCACGTAGAAACACCTTCAAGTCATTTAAACCCAGTTTCACGTAGAGGAATTGAACACATAAAGGAATGGGAAATAGAAGAAAAGAAAGGACAGATGTGAAAGATATTAATAGAATCTTAGTTTATTTAAAAATCAAGTTCATCATTTTTTAATATAATGCTTCTCTATTTCACTCCCCACTTCCCTCCTTCCAGGGAATAACAACAACAGCAATAACAATAACTCTATTCTTTTCATTATTCTCTCTGACAAAGATAACTTTACCTGGGATCAAAGTCTTAGTTATCTCTGCTTCCCCACTCTTGTACCTTCTCTCTCCCCAGCTTTCAAAAATTCCTTTGATTCTACCCGTAGAATATCTCCTAAATTCTTCCCCTTTTTTCTGTTCTCACTACCATGTTTCTGGTTCAGCCCAGGTCTCTTTTGCTTGCAACACCCTCTTTACCAATATCCCCATTTTGAGTCTCTTTTGTTCCCCTATTGACTGTAGAATTAAATGCCCAAATAAGACCTACTATGATCTGTCCCCATTCTACCTTTATTGCACTCTTTCACTACCTTCATGCATATCTTGTTATTTCTCAAGCAGATAAGCTTTTTTGAATGTCCTCTATCTAGTCCAGAATACCCTTTCTTCAGTCCAGAATACCCTTTCTTCACTCATTTTTTCTTTAAATTTTACCCATCTCCTAAGAATCCGTATAAACTCATTCTCCACAAAGCCTTTTCCAAACACCTCAGCAAGAAGACATTGTACTTTCCTATGTCTTATGGCACTTAAAATGTTTTTGTACTGCATTATAGTTCTTTGCATATCTGTTTTACAAAATTGTAAATTCCTTAATGTTAGGAATTGTCTTGTTCCCTTATTTATAATACCCAATGTGTGGAACAACTATGTATATATAATGGAAAGAGTCTAGATAAACCAAGGTTTTAGATCCAGTTCATTCAATTAACACATGTGACAAGTTATTTTAATTTCTTTGAATCCTGATATCTTAATCTTCAAAAATGTGGGGAATTCTAGTTACCTTGCAGAGGTAAAAGACTGAAAGAATAATCTTTTGTTTGGCATAAAAATAGTCAATATATACTTATCTCCTTTTTTTCCTATCCAGTCCCAAAGTACCCACCATGGGACCTTGAAGACAAAACTCAATAGTGATAAAGTTTAATAAATAAAGCCCAAAGGCAGGAAGAACTCGAACTAAATAGTGTTATGGGAATTGCAAAATAGAGGGATAGATTTGAAAAAACATTATAAAGCTAGAATTGACATAAGTCAGAACTTGATAGAGAGCAATATGAGATTTTGATCTTGGGGATAAGATACTATTTAATGGAGATTTAAAAATTAAAGTAAGAACTAGGTGAGTGAAGGAGTTAAAGGTAACTTAGTGTTAGTTGTCGATGTAAGAAATGTCCAATAGACAATTTTTGAGTTTATTTGAGCCAAACTGACAGCACAGGCCAGGGAGCAAGATCTCAAATGCTCCAGAAAATTACAGTTTTGTAGTTTTCTTTTAAAGCATTTGAAATTAAGAAGAGAACATAAGAAAGATTACATGGAGGTGGGGGGGGAGGGGGTGTTGCAAAGCAGGGATTAGATTACTGGTTGGTTAACAAGATTATGTTCTATTTTGAGGGTGGTTATTTTAAAGGTGTATTAACCTAGATGCACAGAAACAATAGATAAGCCTTGCTTAAGGCTAAGATAAACCTTTTACTAAAAAGTTACATGCCTACAATGACCTGCCCAATTAAGAATTTGTGAACAGACCACCCTGTGAGGTTACTTTTCAGATAACCCCTCTTTTTTTTTTCCATCCACACAGTTCAGAACATTGACTTTTAAAAATGGGAAATCTGGTAGTAAGGGTTGAATGGAGAGGGAAATCATTGTTCTGTCTTAAGCTTCTAAATAACTACTCTTCAGTAAACTTTTCATCTATATACTAAATGTTGGTTGTCACCAAAAGACAGTATATATCTGTTCTTATTAAAGATCTTTAATAGAAAAGTCAGTGTCACATCAGCACGGTCAGGTTGTATGTATCCTGAATAAGGGAAGTTCTGAAAGCCTTTTTAAATTTCTGACTTTAGAATCAAATGTAATTACATTATATACTTTAAAACAACTAAAAATAATGTAGAGATATTATATATAATAGAGAATATTTTTAAATATTCATCAAGTCCTTTCTAAAATGTTTCTTATAATTCTTGAACATAACATATTTAAGTAAATCTCTTCATCTATACACTCATACTAAAAATTAAGCTTAGTTTGAAGATATCCTGTAGAACCTTTTAATTAATTGTTTTTGGAACTTTTAATTATAAAGTAATATATGTTCTTTGCAAAAATAAAAATTTATAGACATGTGCAGAGAGCAAAATATTAAATGTTCTCCCCTACATCTTTTATAACCCCACTTCCCAAACCCCATTAAGTTTAGTGTATATCTTTTCAGATTTTTTTCTATGGGTATTAAGCTAACAAGAACAGACGATCAGGTCAGACTCATAAGTAATATTACCTAGTTTCTAATTGCTAATTATTTTAAGGGTACAAGCAACCAAGAAGCTCTAATGAAACAGATGTCTAGTACATAAAAGATGGCTCCACAAACCATGATTTCCTACATTGGTCATGCATCTCTGGCCCAGAATAATAGATGAGGTTTCTAAGTGAGGGTCACCACACACAGTGGGAGTGTTTAAATTATGAATCATTTACATTTTATATCCCAGAGAATTATTTAATTTATGAGATAGTCTTCAGGAGATTAGTCCTCAATCTTAGCCAGGAATATCTCTATAAGGACATTTCAGAGTTAAGTTCCCTTCCTCCTAGCAAGTATCATTATGCTCTTTACTCAGAGGTTTAAAGGTCAGCTGCCTTCTTCCCTCTTCCCCCCTCTCCAGGAACAGGTGTGAACGGATTATAGTCTAAGTTCTTTAACTCCTCCCTTATAGTAAATACATATGTATATATTTAATTTTTCCTTCTGTAGGATGAGCGTTTTATACTAAATTTGTATTTTAGATCAATAGGCAAGTAGGTAGATATGCAGATATAGTTTTACATCTTGCTATTTCCTCTTAATGTGTCATGGATGTATCTGTATGACAGTACATTTGGTTCCAACTCATTCATTTAAATGGCTGCGTAGAAAGTATTTTGATGTTCCATGATTAGTATTGTATTTATAAACTAGTAAAGGCCTATAAAATAAAATTTCAACCATTGGGAACTTTAGATAGTAGTATAGATCTCAACTGTAAATGTAGTAATATTGACACTATTTACTGTGGTGAGAAACACTTTTAGCAAAAGTTCTAGAAGTTAATCTATGAATATGACTATGACAAGCTTTGAATGGCTTGTCTGAGCCTTGTTTAGTGAACCTTGCTTGTGGTCATGTTTGTACCAACTATAGAGGTTTGTGGTTCTCCCATAGGATCCTCAGGTGATATTAGTGGTATAACTAGAATCAGTGACTGTCTTAAAATGGACTGCATTTCTTGAGATTGTGTCTTTCATAGAATACAAAATTCCAAGGCTGGATTTCTCCACCCAGCCTTTCAGTACTGGTATCCCAGACAATTTCTATAAAGTTCAGACTACTACTGGTGCCCCAGTAGCTTCTCCTTTAGAATGGTATTTTCTGGACTAAGTAAAAATATAATATCATATTTAATATTAGAGGCTTACTAAATATTTTCATACTAAAATTCTAATGAGCAAAAAACTCATACTGTAGTCTTCCAAGCACACAGGAAATTAAGACATGAAGTGGTATGTGAAATGATACCTAGTTGAGGATTAAAAATATTACCTTAAATATTTAATATGATCTTCTACCTTCCCCTCTCTTTATTTTGTTCATAGATATCACATTGAATGAACAAAGACTGAACTTTTTATAAATACCTTTTGTAAAAGGCATATGTGGAGTAGTTAAAATAGTTTGAATCACAGAGGTTTCACATTTCAAAGTAGGTTCTAAAATACAGGGCCTCTAAATCAGGATTATTTCTATTGAAGCTTATGCTTTGATTTGAAAGCAAGCAAAACTGTTCTTAAATTCTTAGTTTAGACTAAATATATTAAAAATTATGAGTGCCATCTTTAAATTTACAGGTGTACATCTGGGGTCACTTTGTTTTAAAATAAAGAAAATATTTTTTTCCAGGGTAAAATACATGCTCAAAAAGTGAGCTTTACTTTCAGAGTTACAGGAAGCAAAATGATAAATTGAAGTTGGATTTTGTGAATTTTCAGATAATTGATCCACGTTGATGATATAATTCTGAACTTTGAATAATTCAGTTTTTATAACCAAATTATGGTTGGTTTCAGATGACTGGGAGTGGAGTATTGGACAAAAATAAATATTGTAATCTCTGTATCATGTTTTTTAGCTCCGTAATTGTTGCTGAGTCTCACTATTTGGGAAAAGTTATGCTAGGAAAGTGAAGCAGTTAATGACTGAATGTGATCAGATTTCTTCACCAAATTCTTAGCCTGATAAGGGTAAGGTTCCATTTACCTCTTTATTGATCTCTGCACCGTCTATGGTCTTTTGGGACTGGCTTCTCTCACTTAGTATTTCTTCAAGGTTCATCCATTTTTTTTTGAGTATATCAATAGTTTATTTTTTATCACTGATAATATTCCATTGTAGGGACATACCACTATTTATTTTGATTTATCCATTCACCTGTTGATCAACATGTAGATGTTTTCCTTTCTGGGTCTATTACAAACAAAACTGCTATGAATATATATGTATAAGTCTTTGTTTTTATTTCATTTTCTTTTTGCTAAATATCTAGGAGTAGAATAACAAGATCATATGGTAGATGTATATTTAACTTCCTCAAAAATTGCCAAACTGTTTTCCAAGTCATTGTACCATTTTACATTTCCACCAACAACATGAAAATTCCAGTTGTTCTATATCCTCACCAACACCTCTATTGTCAGTCTTTTTTATTTCTGTCATTCTGTGCTCACTTCGCATTCTAGTGAGTGCATGGTGGTATTTCATTACGGTTCTAATTGACATTGCCTTGATGACTAATGATATCTTTTTATGTATTTATTGGCCATTTGCATGTATTCTTTTCCAAAGTGTCGGTTCATATCTTTTGTCCATATTTAATCAAATATTTGTTATGTTATTTTATTCTAGTCAGAATTTTTATACTATTTAATTTGAATAGTAGCTAATTTTTTTACTCCAAATTAGACTTCATGTAGACTTTCTTTTCAATCCCAAATTCTCAGGTAAGATAGCTGATCATTAGTGACTCTAGAATGCTGTCAGGCTTCATTTTTCTTTTAAAGGGAAGAAATGTTTAGTTCTGCATAGGTTATGTTACCTCCTAATTACCTCCTAATTTTTATAAATAAAATGCATCACCAAAATATCTGGGGTGTTACCATCTCATTGTATGTATATTTTCTGCTATATTTGTACTTATGCAGGATTTTAGGCAAGGTAAAGGAAAAGAATCAGGAATAGTACTGTTCATCTCAAAAAAATTTAAAAAGCAAACAGAAACTGTATCTTCTTTAACTTTCTTCTGAAACATTTCTGTCAATCCAACTCCTCTCTCAGCTTTCACATCCATTTTCTCCCTTAACCCTTTCACCAGTAGTTTAATAGAGAGAGAGCGCAAACCAGCAGGCATTCTAGAATGCGTTTTTCACCAATCATAAGTAGCGGAATGAAATCCAAGTCCTATACAAAAGAGACAGAACTCTGTCCTCTCATCTTCCCTCATGCCCTATACTAAGAATTTTATCTCATAGCTGAATTTCTAATTTCCAGCATTCCCAAACACTTTATAAACATCCCTTTATTATTAAGTCCTACAGTGCTCTAGTCAGGTGAGTATGTATGTTTATTTAATTTTGTTTGAACTGAAGATTTTAAAGATCAAATTACTTCTTCATGATTCTTTTATTTTTCTTAGAAAATAATGTACAAGAAACTGATCAATCAAAACTTTAATAAATATATGAACATTTAGATCAGGTCACCCACTATGGATGTGTAGTCCTTATCCACACATCTCTATGTGCCTTATCTTTTTAGCCCTACAGCAAAATTCTATATGTCAGCAACTTTCTGCCATCTTATCCCATTTCTGAGAAGGATAAAGTTCCTTGTGAGCAGCCTGGCAGGTATATGACTGTCCTAATGTTCCTTTTTGGCATATAGTGTCATAATATTTAACTTTATTCTGAATTAGATTTTAATTTGGTTGGGCTTCTATTTTTTTAAAGCTCTCTTCAAGAACAAAGGATATACTCAGAATAAAATAATCGAGTAAAAGTTTTCTTCTATCTTCTCTACAGAGAATCCCATGTTGTCAACCTAATGAAGCATTCAAAGAAGACATATGACTCTTTTCAAGATGAACTTGAAGATTACATCAAAGTGCAAAAAGCCAGAGGCTTAGAACCAAAAACTTGTTTCAGACAGATGAGAGAGGACTATTTGAAAACCTGTAGGTACAAAGAAGAGGTTGATTCCAGACCTGGGTATAGAATGTTTGATCAAAGACTCCCATCTGAAACCATCCAAACCTACTCAAGATCATGCAATATTTCACAGACAGCAGAAAACCAGTTACCTCAGTGGCTTCCAGTTCGTGACAGCAGGCTGAGACTAGACTCCCTCAGTTATTGTCAATTCACCAGGGACTGTTTCTCAGAAATACCAGTACCCCTGAACCCTAGTCAGCGAGAGTATAATTATAGCTCATACAGTGTAGAATCTGGGGTTTACAAGCACCTCTCCTCAGAAAACACCACCAGTGCCCATCAAGCCAGTCATAAACAGATATATCAGAAAAGAAAAAGGCACCCGGAAGAAGGCAGAGAAACACCAAAGAAGCGGCCCAAGCATAAGAGGAATAAAGGTTGTGAGGAAATAAATTTAGACAAACACAAGAGCATCCAAAGAAACAAAACAGAGATGGAAACAGTCTGGATCAGTACAGAAAAGCTTAAGAATCAAAAGGAGAAAAAAAGCCAAGATATAGCCTCTAAGAAAGAGGAACGTAAGCGTAGAAAAGAGAAAAAGGAACAAGGCAAAGAAAGGACAGAGGAGGAAATGCTTTGGGACCAGTCTATTCTTGGATTTTAGTTGATTCTCCTGAAGTTAAATTGAAAAAAAGTTGAGGAAGAGCTTGGTTTTATGATGTTCATGTTCATATCACTTTTTTCATGTAAACAGATATTTCAACTTCTAACAAAGGCCAAGTGAACAGAAAGTATTTAGTATGCTTTGATCTCCAACATGGAAATTACTTTTTTCTCAGTTTCTAAAAACATTATTACATTTTTCATATATATAATTTCCCTTAATGAAAGTAGCTTTGCTTTTATCCATCAAATTGCAATGATGGAAGTATTTTTCCCTTGGGAAGTCATTTATTTTAAATTGAGGGTTAATAGGCTTTTAAATCTTGATTGGGTTTGTTAGTTTTCTATGTGAAGCAATTTAGATTGATTTTTTTTCTATGTTAGATCTATGTTTTGTTTTTGAAGCTCTTTGTATTTTCTAGATTGGAAAGTGGAAAATAAAATACATTATAATAATAATAAGCTTAGGTTACATATAGTTTTAAAAGTTTCAAAGAGTTGATACAAAATCAGTTTATATTCTGGACATGTTAATAATAAAGTGTGCCAATTTCTACATTTGTTGTTCTGTATCAGTGATCTATTCCTATTCAATGATGATTTTCTTCTGGAAGGCAATAACTGAGCAGTTTGTATTTAAGAGGCAAGATCTTTTGGGTAGGTCACACTTCACAGTTTGAAAAAACTCCTTATCTGCTGTGCCTTGTTTATTCATATTTAAACCCACTTTCTCTCCTTTCCCCTTAGTACTCATCCCTGACCCCCAACTAGGTCACCACCTTGCCTAGCCGCCTACCTCACTAGGCCCCAAATAACAAAGAAGGAGAGGAGGAAGGGAGAGGGGATAGGTGGCACATAGTTTTATTTAAACTGTGACCACAAACCTTCAATCCATTGAGGTCTCCCTAGTAAGTTTCCTACTCTTAAAGATGTCTTATATTTACTCTCCAAACCTCTTCTTCCCTACTGCCTCCCATATAAGCACCTTTTCTCTAAGGTGATGACCTCACCTTATATTTAAGTGAGAAGACAGAAGCCTTCGGAAGGAGATTTGTCCTACCACCAGATCTATAAACTTACCTGTAGTATTGTGCTGTCTGATTTCTCTCTTGTTACCAATATAGGTGTCCTTGCTCTTATTAATCCCTTCCCTTGAGCACTGGACCCTATATCCTTTTACTTCCCAAGGACTTCTCCTGCACCATTAGTATACAAACATGCTTCTGTTACCTCTCTTCAGAAAACAAAATGACAAAAAACTCCCTTGACCCTCTACATCTTTCAGCTATCTCCTTTCACATCAAAACGTGCCTATATCAGCTGTCTACACTTTCTCACCTCTCATCCTCTCCTCCATCTCTTCTAATATAGTTTCTATCCCTACCACTCCCCTGAGGCTGCTCTTGTCAAGGTCTCCAGTGACCATGTTGTCGAATCCAATGGATATTTTTCATTTGTGTTCAGTTCAGCCTCTCAACAGCTTATATCACCAAATTCTGCTTATATTATAACCAGTTCTTTTCATCTTCATTGCTACTACCCTTTCTCGAGCCATCATTTATTCCTGTACCAAACAGGACAAATAGATATGAGAACCACAAAACAGGAAGAAGTCATCACAGGCTCTGAATTGGTGAGTGCAAAACTTGTAACAGAAGCACTGAGAGATTGAATAGTGTTGTGGTCTTCTAGACCCTGAGGATTTCAGAAATATCCAGCAAATATGTCCTTCCAGAAGGACAAAGCCTTGCCTAAAAAGAAAAGTGCTAGGTGAGAAACCAAATTGAGCAGGGAGGTAGCACTGGGGATAAGGTGAAGAGATAGTAGGAAGCAGGGAAAGGTCCAAGATGAAGCAGAACCCTGATAGTACTGTAACAGCAAAATACAACATCCAAGGTAAGACTACTACCTCAGCAGGCAAGACCTGTAGGCCTATAGGAGAGTAGAAGAACCTTTCTGAGCCAGGAGTAGCTCTGAAAAGTAGTATTTTGAGCCCTTCACAGTAATAAAGAGGGACCCCCTCAAGCCATGAAGCTGGGAAAGGTATCCTAGGCCAGTCTCTCCACAGAAATGTCTTCCAGGTTAATACATTTCATTTAAACTTTGAAAAAGATGAGGGGACGGGGAATATGATCTAGCCACACATAAAGTGTTACAAGAGAAAAATGAACTAAAATACTTTGACAAGAGGACACCAGTAAAATGCAGACAAAGCATATGAAAACACTTCAAACAAGGCTGAAAGAGAATAAGAAAACAGTAAAAGTTTTGAGAGAAATACATAAAGCAGAAAAAGAACTCAAATAAAATGCTGAAAAAGACAATTATTAATTCTAGGAAAAAATAACATATAGTGCAGTAAAGAAAAAGTAATTATATTTTTCAGTCAAAAATATTCATTGAACCAGAATGGTTGCTAAACAATGACTGACAAACAGAAAAAGTAAAAATATAATTTCAGAAATAAAAGTTAACAGGAATAAGAAAGTATAGGCACCACAGAAAGAATAATGATAACCCAACAAAAGTAAAGAAAATAGAAAAATCTTGCAAGATGATAAAAGATAAACAGGAGATTTGAATATACTTGGAATCTCTAAAGAAGATGACGATCAATGAAGCAGATTAAATAAAGATGTAATTTTGTTTATTAATTACAACAGTATGCAAAACAATTGCAGGTGTGTGTGTGTGTGTGTGTGTGTGTGTGTGTGTGTGTGTGTGTGCGTGTGCGCAAAAGGTTGTTGACTTAGTACAGCAATGCATGGAGTGATCTTGATTACCAAACCCTGGGCAATAAATCGAAGGCAGTTTTGAACTTTCAAACCTGACAACTTGGTTTTGAATTCCAGTTGAACATTTACAGGTAATATAGCGTAAATTTGTTATTGGAGAAAATGGGCAGCAATAATTTTCTGTCCCTGTATCCACCCTTTGGGTAGTCCCCTCCCATAAGGGCTTGGCCTTATGACCTGCTTTATCCAATGGGACAATAGCAAATATGATGCAAGCTAGATTTAGGCAGTGCCTATGGTTGCCTTCATGCTACTTTTTGAACTCAGCCACCTTGTACAAGCCCTGCTGAATAATGAGAAATTCGTGGCCATGTCCCCACCCAGCTGATATTGAACTCCTTCCACCACCACCCTGAGATACAAGGCCTCTTGGCCATGTAGCCACCACTGAGCCAAACAAGAAAACTTACAAAATTGTGAGAAATAAATGTTTACTGTTTTAAATCTTAAATCTACTGATTTATGATGAAGCAAAACTAACTTTTACACTACATGATTTTAGGTGAATGTCTTAATCTCTCTGAGTCTCAGTTTTTCTCATCTGTAATATGGAGATAAAACAATTACCCTTGGAGAGGTATTTTTAGCATTAAATGAGAGAATTTATGTGAAGTGCTTGGCAGAGCATAAATACTCAACATAATAAAACGACCTCTGCAAGCTGAAATAGAGTCATCCCTCAGGCAGGGACACATTGCTTTAGTAAGTTGTAAGCAATCTAGAATGCCAGAGAAGAGCATGTGGAAGAACTGGAAGGATGGGGCAGCAGAAGCCAAGATATGAATTTGCATGCTCCAGGTCACAGCACTAATACTTTGGGGGTGGGGAGCACTCTAGGCTCTTCCCTGCCCTCCCCCCACCTACCTGCAACATGTTATTTCCCCTGGAAATAGTGGAGGCAGGAGCACTCTGTGATTCAGCTGGCTCCTCCAGGGGCATAAAGTATGGCACTCTGTGGACAAGAAAAGAAAGATGAAGAAAAGGACAACTCTTACAGGCAGGATGGAGATCCAACTGTATCTCATATGCCTGGAGACCAGGGTCTCTAATAACAATGGATGCTGACAGAGCCCTGGCTTCAGCAGACATTGAACATTGCTGCACATCTCATCCTCACAGCCACCACACAGGGAACTGTCATTGCTCTGGCCATTTTATGTGGAAAAAAGCTGAGGCTCAGAGAGATTCATTTATCCAGGGTTACACTGTCTCCTTCCAGGTTTGAGGTTAGAACCCTACCCCTTTGGGAAGCTGGAATAGAATCCAGGAAGAGATATGATGGGTAGAGGCACCTGGCAGATAGGTGCTGGCTTGACTCCAGGGGGCATCTAGGGGCTTCCTGGAGGGACCAAGGATGAGGAAATGGGTTTACCATAGAAGGGAAGGAGGGCATCACCGGCCTCAGAGTATATGAAAGAATATTCAAAGAACAGTGGGCACAGACCTGGGGGGCCTTCAAAAGTGAGGTTATAGCCTTGGTCTGATAGGAAAAGGGGTAACAGGCAGTTTCTAGGTAGAAAAAGAGGGTGTTGGACTAGATGGTCTCAAAGGTCTGAAACCAGCAGTCACCTATAAATATGTTTAGATAATAGAGCATTGAGTCTAAAGCAGAAGTCCCTAACCCCCAGGCCACGGACCAGTATCAGTGTGTGGCCTGTTAGGAACCCAGCCGCACAGCAGGAAATGAGTGGCAGGTGAGCAAGGGAAGCTTCATCTGTATTTGCAGCTGCTCTCCAGCACTAGCATCACCCTCAGCTCCACTTCAGGTCATCAGGCATTAGATTCTCATAAGGAGGCTAGGAATGTACGGGAGTGCAAATTTACTGGTGCTTCAGGCTTGGCAACCAGCAGGCAAAAAAAAAAAAAAAAAGTGAGATTTAAAATGAGCAAGTTTTCTCAACATGAATTAAAATGAATTAATGGTATAATTATAAGTAAGGCGCCCAGGGAGTGAAAGAAGGACCCACAGAGGCTCAGGGGTCCTAGGGGACAACTTTAGTTTTGGGAGATTCAAAAGTTATAGGGAACTTTTCAATTCTGTGAGTATCTGCACCCCTAACTCTCCTCTCAGCCTTGTTTAGGGTCAACTGTACTACACCTGGTTTGGGGTAGAATCTATGAAATCACTTTCTGCATTAAAAGGTATTTCCCATAGAGCCCACTGATATTTCTACAGATAAAATAAAATTCCCTTTGCAAAAGCTCATTTATAATTAAGTATTCAAGTATACAGACATTGCTAAAGGATGGTGCTTTTGCATCTTCTATTATTCATGGAGATGGGTTTGCATCATCCTTGGGTACATTGTGACAAGACTGAAGGAAGACAGAGAAAACATTGACTTGTCCATTGAGAAAAAAACAGTTATGGAAATCTAACTGGATAGTCCTTTTTTAAAAGAGAAGCTGTGCAGCAGCCTCACTTTGCCTGTTACAAACGGGACAAGTAAGGTTTCATACCACAGGTACCCCAATACTCTCAAAAGAAAAGTCCATATTGGAAGTATGCAGTATTTGTTTCCCTTTGAGGATGGAATGAGCTAAGCAAGAGCTGTTCTTGGTCAGTTGAACTTCAGGGTAGTAGGTGAATCTGTAGGCACAGGGGCAACTGAAGGGATAAGAGAGAGTCATGGAAAATGCATAAAATGAGAAAGTTATATCTTTGGCTTATAAATCCACACCAAGATTTATTTCAGGGCTTGGAGAGTATTCAGGGGTTGGGATAGAGTAGGAATTGTCCCATAACAGCAAAAAGAATATTCCTTCTGATTGGCTTCAGCATCTACACCTAGGCAACACGAGCAAGAAATAACTCCTGAGCCCTCCCCTGCTTTCACTTCAGCTAGTACAACAAACAGCCAGTAAGTAGCACCAGTCTTCTGTTTATCAGATACCTTTCCAGTGGCTAGAGTTTACAAAACAGCAGGAGGGAACCCTTCCCCAGAATAGGGTGGTAGAATGGAATGAGGGCAGGCACTGGCCTCAGAATCAGAAGACAGGGTTGAACATGTTCAGATTACTGTAGGTGGCTGAGGGTAGGCTGCTTAACCTATTTAAGCCTTCATTTTTTTCATCTTTAATTTTTTTTTTTAATCTCACCTCAGGAGGTTATCTGAAAATGAAATGTGCCAGTGCCATACTATACATGTTAATCAAATCACAATATCAAATAATTAGAGCTCAACATTAGGAAGCCAATAATAAAAATAATAAAGTGTGAATTTCATGGTGCTGGGCCAGAGTCAGAGTTGTCCAAAGGTGAAGTGGTGCCCAAGACATGCTGCCTGAAGCAATGATCCTTAACAGGCATGGGTGGTACATGATCCCCAGTCCTTCACCTCATTTTATTTCTCCAACTGTTGTATTGTAATATTAATAATAAGAAATATTACTTGGTCATTGTACTATTCCTGGCACAAAGCTTCTAAAACTCTTGGAATTTCCTAAGTGCTGAGATCATTAAAGATATCCTTTTCATGTTAATAAAGAGACTTTTGGAAGGCCTTAGGTCACTTAAGAATGGAGGCTGGAGCCAACCATAAGATTAGAGGGTTGTAACTTTCAGTCTCATGCCTACCCCTACCCCGCTACCTCTGAGGGGCTTGAGACTGAGTTCAATGGCCAATGATTTAATCAGTCATGACTATGTCATGAAGCCTTCATAAAATCCCAAAAGGATGAGGTTCAGAGAGCTTCCAGGTTAGTGAACAGGTGGAGATTAGGGAGAGTAGTGTGCATGGAAAGAGCATGGAAGCCCCTCACCCTTTCCTCATACTTTTCCCTATGCATCTTTTCCATCTGGCTGTTCCTGAGTTATATATTTTTATAATAAACTGGTAATATAGTAAGCAAAATTAATTCTGTGAGCTGCTCTAGCAAATTAATGTAACCCAAGGAGGAAGTTGGAATCTCTGATCTATAGCCAGTTGGTCAGAAGCACGGGTGACAACCTGGACTTGTGATTGGCATCTGAAGAGTGGTGTGAGGAATCTTGAAACACTGAGCCCTTAACCTGTGGGATCTGATGATAACTCTCAGTAGATAGTGTCAGAATTAATTGCTTGGTGGTGTAGAAAAAATAATACACATAGGAACTGATGTCAGAGTGGGACCCACCTTATCTTTTTCCCCTTTCTACACATTGTAAACATTCTTTTCATAAAGTCCTTGTCTTTGTTAACTGCTTCAAAGCTGTGTTCCAAACCTAAATAAAGAGTTTATTTGAGCCAAGGTTTGGGGGCCAATTCCAAAAGTAAAATCTCAAAAAATTGAGATGATGCTCTAAGGAGCAGCAGTTTTGTAGTTTATTAGAATCAAAAGAGAAGACATAGGAAGTTTACATGAAACCCATGGGTGGCAGATCAAGGATACAGAGGAAACTAAAAGGGGAAATCTAAGAGAGGATAAAAATAAAGTGGAGAGATAATACTTTTACATTGGCGGGTGCAGGATAGTTAACATCTAACATACATAGTTTACTGAGGCATGCAGGTAAAAGATAATAATGAGGAATTTGGGATTGTCTCACCCTATACGGGGGGGTGTTTATCTTTGGAGATCTGGAGGAGAGATCTTTCTGCCATTTTAAGTATTGTTGACATAAGAAACACCCAAACCTGTAGAGAATTATGTGGTCATTTGAGCCAAACTGATGATACTTCGGGGAACAAGTTCTCAAATGCTCTGAAAATAACAGTTTTGCAGCTTCTTTTATGCATTTGAAATTAAGGAGGGAACATAAGGAAGATTACATGGAGGTGGGAAAAGTAAGGTGAGGATTGGATTACAAGACAGTTAGCAAGATTATGTACTTTCATGAAGGTGGTTTCAACTTATTTCAAAGGTGTGTTGACCCAGATACACAGAAACATTGAACAGGGCTTGTGTAAGACAAAGATAAGCCTTTCACTAAAAAGTTACTTGGGGTATGACTACCCACCATGATCTACCCAGTTATGAATTTAAAATTAAATCACCCTGTAAAGTTACTTTCCATAGAACCCTTCCCTCTCCTGCCCACCCCTACATAATATGTTATTCCAGATGCACAGAACAAAGAATAAGTCTTGCTCGAGGTAAAGATTAATCTATCATTGGCCTTAGGATGTGACTGCCCATTATAACCTGCTCAGTTAGGAACATTTTTATGATTAAAACATCTCACGTGATTACTTTCAGTTATTGAGCTTGTCAGGTTTACCAAGGTAGCCTTCCTTTTGTTCACAGTTACTTGAAACAAAGCCTGACATAACTAAGTAAGCAAATTCACAAATTTCATAAGCATCACATATACTATTGGGCCTAGGGCTTATAAATTCTGGCCTTTCATCATCCTTTATTCGCTAAACCTCTCTAACGCCACTGGAGGACCACATGGCCAATGGGAAGTTTCCATGAAGCAAAACAGAACTCTCAGAACATCACATAGCCCCTGGAATAATGCCTAGATTTTCCCTTAAATACCTTAAGCTGGACTGAGAAGGCAAGGCAGTTTCTGAAGGTGTTAACATGCTGCCTTCTCAGATCACCGGTGCTCTGACAACAAACACTTATTCTAAATAGCCCAACCCCTATGTCGGTCTACTGGCTGAGCTGGTACAGGCAGCAAGAGCCCCGGACTCAGTTGCCTTCCAGTTACAAAATGAAGTAGGTTGCCTATTGGGTGAGAGAACTGACAACCAAAATGGATGCAGTCAGGCTCCCTCCCCATCATACGGTTTCCTGACAGCCTTAGCTATAGCGTCCCAGGCGACCTTAGATACAGCATCCTATGTAACCTTAAATAAAGCATCTTATATAACTTGTAGATTGTGATTGATTACAGTACTCGGCGTTAAGCCACTATTATGTACCTTGTTATAAGAACAGATCTACTTGTGCAGGCTGAAGGGAGCTGGAAGTGTGCCTGCACCTGGCTGTGTCTGCTATGCCTGAATAAAGCTATGTCACATCTGCCCACGGCTCCTCACATATTCTTCCAGCTTCCAGAATGGTGCACCCCAAGTGTGATGCCCCGAACCACAGAACAATACCTATGTAGGAGAAAAAAATTCTTCCTTATACACTTCTAGGTTCTTCAACTGGTCTAACAATCAAATTAACATAAGATACATTAACAGGAGAAAAACAAATTTTGATATAAATATTTATTGCTAATCTCAATTTTAAAAACGAAAAGGATTTTCACTATTCTCTCTTCCACTGGGCCCCACAGGAGAACCAGGAGACTTCTTTCTGCTAGTGCTTGTCAGAGGTCCCAGGATCTCCTAGCTGCAGCAGCCCTGGAGCAAGCAGTATCCAGCCGGAGTCTCCTGGTTAGCTCGTCAAAACCATAGGAGAGAAAAAGGTTTTCCTTCTTCTCTTCTGGGGTCCTTTGGCTGACTTAACAATTTAAATGACATAAGACAGAGTAACATGAGTAAAGCAAATTTAAGTTTGGACATACAGGAGCCCCACAAAGACAGGAGAAGGCCTCACAAGGGTCAGCTTATTGAGGTGTATATGCCATCTTGAGCTAAGGAGAAGGGGTATAATCTGGGATTTCAAAGGAGAGAAAAACAACTCCCAGGGAGATGGGAAGAGCAAATATTTGGTAAACAAATGTTTGCCATACTATGCGGAGAAGTCTTTCTTATGTTAAAAAAAAAAAAAAGTTATCTTTGGTAATAGCTCTCTTCCTGGTACAGGCTCCCTATCCAAATTCATTAGGCAGTTAAGGAGGTGATAAAAGCTTTTCTTGAGTCTGTTGAGTTTTGATTGTCTTTAGCTCAAAATAATATGCATGCTGAAATGTCATATTTTTGGGGAACCTTCCCTGAACCCCATCACCTACCTCACAGTTTTCACAAAAATTCATTCTAGTTGAATCATATACCTATGAAGCTTTACAAAACATCATGTAACAATATATCTTTCTGATCTATGGCAATGGTTTTCAACCAGGGACAATATTGTCCCCCAGGGGATATGTGGTAGAGTCTAGAGATACTGTTGGTTTTCACAACTAGGGGAAGAGGGTTGCTACTGGCATCTAGTGGGTAGACACGAGGAATGCTGCTAAACATCCTACAATGCACAGGACAACCTCTACAACAAATAATTATCTAACCCAAAATGTCAACAGTACTGAGGTGGAGAAACCCTGGTCTAAGGTTAGGAAAATATGTCTTAAATATGACACAATATGTGGTTTAAAATGGCCCTGGACTAGCAACATGCACCAGGCAGATGTATGGGTAAATGATCTGTAATTGTGTATGTATGTATATTTTTCATAGAATAAAATACGATACAGCCATGAATATGAACACATACATTTCAAAACCAAAAAAAACAAACAATTCAATTAAAAAAATGGGCAGAGAACTTGAATAGGCATTTCTCTAAAGAGAACAGATGACCAACATATGAAAAGATTCTCACCATCACTAATCATCAGAGAAATGCAAATTAAAATCACAATGAGCTATCACCTCACATCTGTCAGAATGGCTATCATCAATAAATCAAAAAACAAGTGTTGGAAAGAATGTGGAGAAATGGGAACTCTTGTGCACTGTTGGTGGGACTGCAAATTGGTACAGCCATCATGGCTGGAAAGGATTGAGGCAGTTGCAGCTGGTCTTTGGAGACTGAGAAATAGGTGGAGGCCAGATTGCAAGGGTGGGATACTTATTAAGAACTATCCTAGAACAATAGGAAATATGAGGGGTTTGGCTGGAGGGGACATAATCAGATTGATTTTAAAAAGATTCTTCTGGTTGCTTCCTGGAGCCCAGTTCAAAGGGTAGGTAAACGTGGATGAAGGCTGATTTATGGTACAGGTGACACAAGATGGGGCTTGGACTGGGAAGAAGATGAAGGACAGTGAGTAAATTCTAGAGTGTTTAATAGGTAAATAGACCAGATTTTCTGCCTATCTGAACCCTATTTAAGCAGGGCCTGCAGGGGGTGGGAGGACTGTGGGTGAGGTTGGGAGTGTGGGACACTGCTCCATCCTGACCAATGTCCCTTCCTTTTGCCCCTTCCTTCCCCATCTACCTCCCTGTGAAACAGCTTGAACAAGCACTTATCATGGTGGTTTTACATTTGGGGGTGTTTATTGTCTGGCATCACACTATGCTCTAAGCTTCCCCAGGGCAGACAACACCTCTGTTAAGTTCACATATGTGCCCAGTACCAAGCACAGCTCCTGGTTCAGAGTATGTGCTCACTGAACGTGTGTCAGAGGCAAGCCAATAAAAGTCTACAGTAATCCAGTAATATGTATACCCAGTAGTTAGCTCTGGAAAGTGGAATCAGAGGAATTGATTTAACCATGTGTATTGCTGCTGTGATTAAAAAAAAAAAAATTTAGCACAAACACATATTTGTTCTGATTAAATAGTCTAATAAAAAGAATAAAGTAAAATGGAGATGAGTTCTCAGAATAGGCCACTAGTAACATATTAAATGTTGCTGGCCCTTATTTAG
Source organism: Macroglossus sobrinus (assembly GCA_004027375.1). Taxonomy (NCBI): domain Eukaryota; kingdom Metazoa; phylum Chordata; class Mammalia; order Chiroptera; family Pteropodidae; genus Macroglossus; species Macroglossus sobrinus. The sequence goes on from PVKZ01000999.1 coordinate 50,549, forward strand.
CATCTTAATGAGCATATTAGTAGCTAATGGTTACTGACCCAGCCAAGCCCTGCATTTGTAATCACTCTTTTTGTCCTCATAACACTTGTAAAGTTGAAAGTTGGTGCCAGTATTGGAGTGGTAAAGAGAGGCTCTGAACCTTCTTCTGCCTGGATTCAAATCTTGGCTCTTCCACTTTCTGGCTGTGTGAACTTAAATAAGTTATTTAAATTCTCTGTAACTTCGTTCTCTTGTTTGTAAAACAGAAATAAAAATAGGTTCAGATTTTAACACAGTAAATGATGTCTTCCTCTGTTATGAGAATAAAAAACATATATATGTATAGTGCTATACACACACACACATAGCATGCATGTAAAATAATGCTGATGATCTATATTTCTTCCTTGGCACACAAGTGCAGGGACTAGCCAGTTCTGTTTTCATAGAATTTTGAGTGATTTTAGTTTAATTTAGTTGCTTGATATTCTGTTTTTTAAGTAGCCTGATTTTCTTATTTTTATTACACAAGTAATAATATTTATGTCAAAAAAACAGAGTATAATGAAAAAAGACTAAAATTATCCATAATCTCCAAATCTAGAGATAACCACTGATAAATTTTATACATATCTCTCTATCTCTCTATCTATCTATCATCTATCTATCTAGATAGATAGATATAGATGCTAAATTTGCAATGTGTTAAGACTCATTTTCTTAGTCTATTATATTTTTAGTCTCAGTCTATTTCAAAAATATACATTTTTCATCATCAACGGCTTACTACATTAGTATTTCATGTGAACATAGTACAATCTCCACTAGAAATTTAAGAGCCTGATCTTTGCAAGACAAAAAATACATTCATAGTGAAAGAATATACTTAAGGAAGTTTTTCTTTCATCTTACCCAGAAAGATTCATCTATAGTCACTCTAATGGAAAACTCTGAGACTTAGGACTTTTTTCAACATTAACTTGAAGATTATATTTAGAAAGCAGAAATACAGAGGGTTACAACCAGAGTTTTTGCTTTAGAAAGATGGTATAAGAACCTGTGTAGAGAGAAAGGGATCGTGCTGCACCCAAACCTCTAATGCTGGAGCACAGACTTTCTTTCATAAACTCCCAGTTTCCCCACCGGTTCCTACAAAAGACCAAGAACAGTGGTCCAAAATTCATCACTCCAGACAGAGACTGGAATCTCTAAAGTTTAGAGTCTAACCACTGTCAGGAAAATCATGACCAATTCTTCAAAAACCCGTGGCTTCCAAGCCCACCTATGCAAAAAAAGTCTGCTGGCCCCCATGCAGCACAACGCAGAGAGGATGTCAGCCGCCTCTCAGAGGGCCGCCCCAGCGTCCATCAGGCAGGAGGTCAAGTCGCAGGCCAGAAGAGAAGGTCCGGGGAGAAGGAAAGAGGAGGATATGGAGAGAAGGAGCAGGCAGAGGGGAAGAGGCGGTGTTGGGTGGGGATCAGGGGCCCTATAAAGAGAACTGGAGAAAGGCGGAGGTGGAGCTAGGAAGCAAAGAAAAGCGCCAGCACAGGAAGAAGAGCTACCAAGATCAGGATTCCACCAAAGAGAGAAGAAGGCTTGGCAGAGAGAAGCAGACACCTGGCAAAGAAAGCACACAGGAGAGGGACCCGTGGGACGAAGCTATCCTCGACAGTCGCTACTGATATTAAGTCAGTAGCAATATTGTTCTGATCTTAACCAATTTAGATCGGTTGAAAAGCCTGAATTAAATGACATTGAAGAAATTCAGTGGCCACCAAGATAATAAATTTAGATTCCCAACTCTGACTCTGTTCAAATATAAAATCCATATGGTTTAAAGCTATAAATGTAAAAATTAAAATATAAAACTATTAGAGGAAAATGGTTTTTAAACTTGGAGTGTGAATGGCCTTCCTGAACGATACACTTTATTTAGCCAGGGGCTAGAAAAGAAGAAAAATTAATAAATGTAATTGCAGAAACATTTACAATTTGTGTATAACAGAAGACTTTGTTGTAATCAAAACAAAAAAGATAAGCATTGTACATACGCATAGAACAGTTCCATAAAGATACACAAAATACTAATAACTCGGAGCTCTGGGGGTCAAGAATTGAGTGGGTGGGGGACCAACTTTCCAAAGTATACATTTCTTTCTATACTATATGCGATTGTCACCTTTCCCATAAGTAAATATTTTTAAAGGCAAGCAACATATTAGGGGAAATATTTGCAACACTCTGTATTCATATCTCTTGTGCCAGTTATCAAATTATTGCCTCTTACCTCCTACCTGCTTCTTTGGTTGGCTCTGTGAAACTGGACCCTGTCTCCTTTACCAACTGGCTTGATATTAGTCTCTGCCAGTAGAGGGCGCCAGAGGAACATCGTAAACTGGGAGCAGGAGGGACTTTCTCTTCCTTTTCCAGTTTCGCCAGTTTTCCCGTGCATGGAGTCTGTGTGCGTGCGTGTGTGTGTGCGTGCGTGCCTGTGTATGTGATCTAGCTGCAGCATGTGTCCTTTGACAAATTTCTTTTTCACTGGTGGGCTCTGTTACTTGTGACATCCATGTTCTCTCTGCAGAAGTCTGAATCTCAGTCACGTGGGGGAACCCCTCTTCCAAGTTTCTCAGTCTCTTTCCTTTTCACCTCCGTCAAAGGCCAAGAGTGAGTAAACTGCAGCCCACAGGCCCAGTCCGGGCCCCTTCCTGTTTTTGTACTGCCCTTCATCTAAGAATGTTTTTACATTCGAACCTCAACTAAGCAAAATGTTATCCCAACAAAGTGGATCCCATTCTGCTCATTAAAGAACTTTATTCCAAAGCTTGTACTTAGAAAGGTGTGGAAATTTGTTTTCTGTGTTATGATGTAATTATCTACATATCAAATATCTTTGATTTTGCCTGTTCTACAAATCCTAAAATACTTACTATCTGGCCCTTTATGGAAAAAGCTTTTGCCAATGCCTGCCTCAGAGTCCTCTTGTACTCCTATTGATAGTTAACCATATTTTATAACTTAAACATTTTTTAAATTTAATTTTCTCTGTTTATATTACTGGTACGCTTGTCTTCTGATTTGGCCCTGATTGATATAGCCCTAAGAGGCAGTTTCTACCAATTAATAAGAAACTATAAATAACCCAGTAGAAAATAGGCATTTGCCTGTTCATTTAGATAACAAATATTGAATTCCAGTCATTGTTCTGGGCACTAGGATAAAGCCGAGAATAAAATACAAATGAGATAGAAAGAAGGAAAGGAGGGAAGGCTTTGTTGATGTATAAAATGGAGCTTGTTTCTGGGTTCAGGTCAAGACAGCAAATAACTCAACTAGATGTAGGTCTGGAAAACTCCGAGAGTCTTGCAAGTTATGGGAGTTCATTGTTTGCTCTTTGGTACCATTTCACAGTTGTAGAATATCTGGCATCCTTAGTCCCCATCTACTAAGTGCTAGTAGCTACCTCTCCCTACCCAAACATTGAGACAATCAACATAGGTGCCCATAAATCTATGAAATGTGCCCTTTCCCAGAGGTTGCTGCTCCCTCTGAGAATGTCTGGCTTAGCCTCTGAGAATTCAGTTGAACAAATATTTTACAATCAAGTCCCTGGTTTCCTTTGTCCCTTAAAGGAATGCAATGAGACAGGCAAGGCTGGTATCTTATCACCACTGATCAAATGGGGAAATCAAGACACCAGGGGCAGGAAGAGCCAAGTGATATAATGATCCAACTAAAATCCTTAGGCCTGAGCAACTGTTCTTTCCAATCACCTTCATACAAGATCAACACACAAAAATCAGTTGTTTTTCTGTACACCAGCAATGAATACTCTAAAAAGGAAATTATAAAAACAATTCTATTTACAACAGCATCAAAATAATAAAATACAAAAGAATAAATTTAACCAGGAACATGGAAAAACTTGTATATTGAACACTTAAAAAAAACATTGCAAAGGAAATTTTAAAAGACCTAAATAAATGGAAAGACATCTGTGTTCATGGATTGAAAAACTTAATTTTGTTAAGATGGCAATACTGCCAAAAGCAATCTACAAATTCAATGCAATCCCTATCGCAATTACAACAACTTTTTTTTTTTTTTGCAGAAATGGAAAAGCTGATTCTCAAATTCATATGGAACTATAAAGGATCCCAGATAGTTAAAATGATATTTTAAAAAGAACAAAGTTGGACAACTCACACTTCCCGATTTTAAAACTTACTACAAAGCTGCTCATATTAGTGTTCTCCAGAGAAACAGAATTAATAGACACATATAAGAGATTTATTAAAAGGTATTGGCTCATGCCATTATGAAGGCTGAGAAGTCCCTTGAACTGCTGTCTGCAAACTGGAGACTCAGGAAAGCTGGTAATGTTGTCTGAAGGCCATATTAGGGCCAGAGGGCCAAAGATGTAGATTCCAGTGTAAGCCCAGAGGCCTGAGAGCAAGGAGTGAGGAGGGCAGGAGAAAATTGGTGCCCTAGATCAGGCACATAGGTAGAGGAAGGACAAGTCCAAGTTTCCCCTGCCTTTTTATTCTATTCAGGCCCTCAGAGCTTTGGATGATACCCACACTGGGGAGGGTCATCTGCTTTATTCGGTCCACCAATTCAAATATTAGTCTGTTCCAGAAACAATCTCACAGACATACCCATAAATAATGTTTAATCAGCTATCTGGGCATCTGTGGCCTAGTCAAGCCAACATAAAATTCACCATCGCACCACAGTAATCAAAACAGTGTGCTGCTGGCATAAAAATAGACATATAGGTAAAAGAAATAGAATTGAGAGTCTAGAAATAAGCTCATACATCTATTATAAATTGATTTTCAACAAGAGTGGCAAGACTATTCAATGGGAAAAGAATAGTCTTTTCAACAAATGATACCAGGACAACTTAATATCTATGTGTGAAAGAATAAAATTGGACCCCTATCTCATACTATACAAAAACGAATTCAAAATGGATCAACAACTGAAATATAAGAACAACAATTATAACTCTTAGAAGAAAACATCAAGGTAAATCTTCATGACCTTGGATTTTGCAATGGAATTCTGAGACGTGACACCAACAGCATAAGCAACAAAAGAAAAATAGATAAACTGGACTTCATCAAAATTCAAAAGTTTTGTGCATTAAAGGACATTATCAATAAAATGAACAGACAATCAACAGTATAGGAGAAAATATTTTTAAATCAGAGAGTATCCATAATATATAAAGAACTCTTATAACAATAAAAAGATGACCCAATTTTTAAAAGGATTTAAATAGCAATGCAAAGAAGAAATACAAATAGCCAAGAAGCACATAAAAAGATATTTAACATCATTAGTTATTAGGAAAACGCAAATCTAAATCACAATAAGATATCACTTTACAGCCACTCTATATATCTATAGATCGATAGATAGATAGATAGATAGATAGATAGATAGATAGATAGATAGATCTATCTATCTCAAGTGTATTGAGTATGTGGGGAAATTGGCACCCTAATATATTGTTGGTGAAAATGTAAAATGCTGCTATGGAAAATAGTTGGGCAGTTCTCCAAAAAGTTAAACAAAAAAATAAAAACAACTCAGTAGATGAATGGATAAGCAAAATGTTGTATATACATACATAAGAACATTACTCAGCTATAAAAAGGAAGTACTGAGATATGCTACAATGTGAATGAACCTCAAAAATATTATGCTAAGTGAAAGAAGCCAGATATAAAAGGCAACATATTGTATGATTCCATTTATTTGAAATGTCCAGAGTAGGTAAATTTAAAGAAACAAAATAAAGATTAGTAATGACCAGGATTTGAGAAGAGGATTAGGAGGCAATAAAGGGTGACTGCTTAATAAGTACAGGGATTTAGGGGCGGGAAATGAAATTGTTTTGGAACTAGATAAAGGTGGTGTTTGCATGGCATTGTGAATGTACTAAATACCACTGGACTGTACACTTTAAAATGGTTAATTTTGTGTTCATGAATATCAGTTCAATTAAAAAAAAAAAAAAAAAAAAAAAAGCTCACACTAGCCTGTGCTCTCCCTGAGCTGTCTGCCCTGTTTATGCACAGGACTCAGCTCCCAGGAACAAGGAAAATTTCAAGGGAGAATCTGGCTTCTGACTGGGCTGTAGGAGCCCAGACTATACCTGCTCCTTCCCCTTTAGTGACTTTGAACTCTCTGCACCCAGCTCAGTAGTGCCTGTTAACAGCAATGGGCAAAGGAGCTGCGGCAGGATGGGATAGAAAGTATGTTGGCTTTGGACCCTGAAGCTGACAGTGTCCCTGCCCCAGTGCCTGCTATCCACCCCATGTGACTCACCATTCCGTCTTAGACAAACTCCAAGCTGTTAGGGTGACCCACAGGGTCTGCTTGTCTAGGTCCTTGTTGATATTGTGGCCTCCTCCCACACTCCCACCGCCTTTCCCAGGCTCCCTCTCCCCTGCAGGCCCTCACACTTTTCCTCAGAATGCCCTCTCCCAACTCCCCAGCCTCCTTCCTCTGTAGCCCGCATTTGAGCATGAAGACTAGCTGGACAAGTCTCCCTGCCTAGGGCCAGAGGACAAGACACAGCTGCAGGGCATGTACAGAACAGAAAAGCAGGGCTCACACACGCACACATTCACATAGTTTCAAAGTAGGCATCTTTGTTCATCTGCTAATTTCCCATTTTAATGTTATTTTAACAGAAAGTGCACCTGTGAAAAGGGCAGGGAGCCCCCATGATCTTCTTAGCTCTTCCAGACTCTGAAGGGCTATGCTGGGCTCCCACTCACCCCCACGTAGGGTTGGGGACCCCTCTCCCCAGTTGCAGCTCACCATCCTCAGGCATCATACCAGGTGTCAGAGTCAATTAACTTTCCTTTGTCCCTCACAAGGGTATGCCCTTGAGGGCAGAGCCCAGGTCTTGGTTACTCCAGGCTAGGCTGAGCCAGAGGCACCCAGGAGAGTGCCTGCCAACAACTACTCTAAAAGAAAAGAAGTGATCCAAGTCAGGGTCCCGCTCCACTACTCACTCCTACAGGACCTTAAACATTCCGACTTCTCCGAGCCTAAGTTGCCTGAACTGTCCCATGGAGCCAAGACCCCGTTCTGACCACCTCCCAAGGCAGAAGGCGATCACACACGTGCAAGTGCTTGGTGCAGGTCTTGCCCGAAAGCAGGGGTTCTAGTGGGCTTTTTGCAAACGCAGCCAAGACCTTTGAAATGCGGGGAGAATGAGGGCGGAGACCTTGCCATCCTCACACCAGACACCCACCGGGCCCCGCCCCTCCCAGTCCCGCCTTATCTGGGTCCCCACGTTCTCCACCCCCCATCCCCCACCCTCCACCCCACATCCCAGCCGGTACTGTTTCAGTCGAGGACCAGGTGTCCAGGCCAAGATGCAGCTGCGTCTCTGGCTCCTCCTCACCACACAGCTGGCGGGTAAGTCCGGAAGGCTAGCGGCGTGCTAGGCTGGGGTGGGTGGTCTGCGCTGCACCCGGGAAGAACCTGAGCGGTGGAGTTTATGATGGGCTGTCCTGGTGGAATGCAGATAGATCCCAGAGCCCGGGGCTGCAGAGCATCTGGAAGCAGCCGGCAGCCACAGTCCCTGAGGGTAGGAAGGAAAGTCCTTCGAGAAGCTCATTACTCAACGGTCCGCGGGGCTTCAAGACTGAGGGCACCTCTGCCCAAAGTCTGGAGCTAGGAGATGGAGACTCAGGAAGAGAGGAGGAAAGGAGGGGAAAAGGGAAGGAAGGATGGAAGAAGATAGGAAGAAGAAAAGAGAAAGAGGGTGGCGATCAAGAGAGGAAGGAAAAATGCTTTTGCCCAGAGTCCAAGAAAGTGCCAGAGTTCCTGTTGTGTCTTTGGTGTCCCACACTTGGCCCAGGGTTCTGTAGATAGATTTTTATTACTTCTGGGCAAGTTTTTGTAATACAATCTGCCAAATACCAGGCTATTACCTTGTTGCCACTTACCCAGCAGATATGGCCTGATATTCCCTCCAGGTCTCCTGTTTTCCCAGTAGTCCCTGGGGCTGGGTATGTAGTGTGACTGTAGTAATGAGCAGTGCGGGAATTTAAATGATGGAAGTGGAAGGGAGGGGAGCGTCTAGACTGTCCCTCTGACTAAGCCTTGTCAGACCACCTTTTAGAAGAAGCTCCTTTACCCCCAAACTGCTCACCAACCTGTGCTTGATTTGCTTTCTTGTACAAAAGCCCAAAGCTGGTCATTCTGCCAAGGGTGGTAAGTCCTACCAGCCTGGGCTCTCACCCAGAGAGCTTAATAACATCTGAAGTAGAAGCTACTTCAGGCCATTCAAATCTCCTAAAGTTATTGCCAATCATTTTAGAAACAGCAGGTCCCTCTGAGAATGGAGTCACTGGGTTACTGAGAGAATCAAATGAATCAAATGAGACCATACATGTGACAAGGCCTGGCTCCATGTCCAGCACATAGATGGCACTCGACCATGGCTCGGGGGACTGAAAAGCAAGTGGTCTTGAGAACAAGACCAGGGTGTATGTCAGCCAGGAAATCTTCATGATAGGACGCAGGAGGGAGAACATACACTAGCAATCTGGTGCTTCTTCTCATCTTTTTACCGCTTGAGGAGTAAAGGTTTTCATGAGTCTGTGTATTTGTGGCCCCTCTATGTGTACACAAGCAGGTGACCAAGATCCTGGAACCACGGGTTTCCTCAGTTCAGAGAGTGGCCCAAAACTCAGGTTCTAGAGTTGCAGACCTGGGTTTCAAACTGAATCTACCACATACAGGCTGTGTGACCTTGACCTTCCTGTGCCTCCATTTCCTCATATGTAAAATGGGCGTAAAACAGGATTTGGTAAGAATTAAATGGTATAATGCATGCACCATGCTTAGAACAGTTCAATAAATATTGGCATTCTCTATTCTTATTATCATCTCCCCCAAGGGGCCAGTGACCCAAAACATTGAAGAATCTCTACTCTGCTGAAAAGGCAGTATGGTGCTTAGGGATAAAAGAGAAGGCCCAGCAGCCACTTGGGCCCCAGGTACCATTTCATTCTTGATGCAAATGGAAGCTCAGAGTGGTCTGTGAGTGGAGTCAAAAATTTTAAGTTCATTTAATCAGTGTTAGAGAAGTTCTTTAAGGGGCCATGGAACAAGTATAGGTAGGATTGTGAATATGAGCCACCACCTCAGTAAGCCAGCTCCCCTTAGGTGCGCGCACACACACACACACACACACACGCACGCACGCACGCACATGCACATGCACATGCACACACACTCTGGTCTCTCTTCTGCCAACTCAAGTCTGTGCCTGGTTGCTCCTGGGTGTCTGCCCTGGCTTGCAGGCTCTCTCTGTGCCCCACAGCTAAGGTGAAAGGCCACTGAGCCAGATTTAGTTTGTTGAACTTGGCTGCAACAGACCCATTCTAATCCTTCTCCTTAAGATTTCATTTGCTGTCAGTAACAACCCTTGATATGTGAGACACATGGATAATGATTTACCCATATACTGCTTTACTATTGGCTTCGTTGGCCATTCTAACCTTTAGAGGCAGATCGGACAATAGCCTCAATTCACCCTTCTTTTAAAGAGAAGAGACAGGCTCCATGACTTGCCTGAGGTTCCACAGCTGCTGTGAGACAAAGGCTGGGTTCAAGGCCAGGTCTGAGTTCTGCCCTCCTTTTCTGTGAACAATTCCTTACTTGAAGTGCTTCCTGTCTGAAACTAAAATGAACTCTCAGCCCTGCTTCTGAGGTGTCTGTCCTTCTACTCAAGAAGAGGATCCAGTGACCTATCAATTGCTGGGTTAGCAAGTGATAGGCATTAATTATGCTTAGCAGGGGATGGTGATTTCCTCTTACTGGTTGTCATTGCTGTCTAGAAACTGAGGCTGGCCCTCTTTTATATTGGTCACATCATTCCTGTGTTCTGCCTGTGATTCTGAACTCCTCTCCCAGATTGCCCTGGATCTCCTTCAGCTGCCTACTGAAGCTCTATAGATTGAGTGGCAGCAGAGCAAGGTGAAAGGCTTTGACTTCAGACTTCAAATCGTTGAGTTTGAATCCCAGGTCACTTAACTAGCTGTAAGTGGAATTTTGAACAAGTAACTTCATGCTTCAGTTTCCTCATCTGTGTAATGGGGATAAAAAAACCTAAAGTAAGTTTGAAGCCTGATTGAGATAATTATGCAAAGAGCTAGGCTTATAATATGTAGTTAACAAAGGGCAGCTCTCTCTCCTGTTCCCTTTATAAAGTTGGACAGAGTAAACACCCACCTTACAGGTGATCTCATGGAAGTTGAGATGCTTGAGCACTTGGGTCCAGAAGCCAGCAGCTGCATTTACAGCAGCCCTTGGACTCTGCAACCAGGCCGGTTCTTCCATGGCTTTTCCTTTGATACTCAACTCAGGGTGACTGTGGGGTCCCAGCACTGTGGCCTAGGAAAACATGCTGATGGTCTCTGCTCCTTTTGTTTCTCATAGTTCTCCATGACAGCTCTGCACTCCAGCAGAAGCAAATTCTTGAGTACAAAGAGGCTCAGACCAACAGTAAGGTGGAGCTGTACTGTGGAACCAAATCCTCCTCAAGCAACACACCACGCATCTACTGGCTGAGACAGCGCCAGGCCCCAAGCACAGAGAGTCACCACGAGTTCCTGGCCTTCTGGGATCCCACAAAAGGGGCTGTGTATGGTGAGGGTGTGAAACAGGAGAAGATAATTGTGCTTGAGGAGAAAAGCCGGTCTGTTCTCAATCTCACAAGTGTGAAGATTTCGGACAGTGGTGTCTACTTCTGCATGACCATCGGGAACCCCGAGCTGACCTTCTGGAAGAGAATTCAGCTGAGTGTGGGTAAGACTCTGGTTCAATGCTAGAGATGAGATTGAGCCCACATGTTCCAGGTACATGCCAGACACAGGGGCTGCCCCACTCTCAGCAAGCCCAGCTCTGCAGGAGGGGATGACAGTGTGAGCAATAGCACTATAGCTAATAGTAGCAGAAAATATACTTGCCCAGGACCAAGCCCATGCTAGTGTTTCATGTTTTTTTATCTCGCTTAATGCTGCCAACTACCCTGGGAGGTAGGTGCTATTATGATCTCGTTGTAAATGTAGTGCTTATAAGCATCACTGCTTCTTGCAGGGACAGGACAACACTGTCCTTCAGCCACATCAGGCCAACCTGAGACTGTGACTGGATTGTGCTGCATCCCCAGGCCTGACGATGGTCTCAGAAATCCCCTATAAGTATACACACAGGGACCAGTGGAGGGGTGGGTGCCCTGACATTCTGCAGGGAGGCCTATGGCTTGAACCCACACCCAAAGTCACAGGGAATGAGGAGACTGGACCCCAAGCCCAGCTGCAAGTTCTACTGCAGATTAACTGTGTGCTTTTGGGCAGGTCACTCTCCTCCCTGGGCCACAGTTTTCTCATCTGTATCGTGGGGCTGCTGATGGCCTCCAGGACCCACTCCAGCCCTTAGAAGCTACGGTTCTGCATAAGTTAAGTCAGCACATCCAGTAGAAATTTATTGTGAGCCATGAATACAATTTAAAATTTTCTGACAGCCACATTTAAGAAACTAAAAAGAAACACTGAAATTAAGTTAAATAATGTATTTTAACCCAGTTTATCAGTATTATCATTTCAAAATATAAGCAAAATAAAATTATTGCTGAAATATTTTATATTCCCTTTTCGTACTAAGTATTCCATGTATATTTTACATATAGAGCACATCTCGTGTCAGACTGGCTGTGTTCCACATGCTCAGTAGCACACATGGCAAATGGCTGCCATATTGGACTGTGAGGATTAAGCTATCAAGGGTGCAAAGGAGTCATGGCAGAAATTCTCAAAGGCCTACATCTGGCTTTAGCCCCCTCCCCACATTAGCCCATGGCCGGGGCAAATCCTCTGCAGGTCTCCTACTATCCTGCTTCCTGCTCATGTGGGTTTTTCTCACAGTGGGGGCACTGAGAGCAACAAAGGAACCTTCCAGGAATTAGATCACTCAGCATGGGAGGTACAAGGATAACTGGGGACAGCAGCGCAATTAGGAAGGAAAAAAACAGTGATGCTCTGCCACATCTCATCAGCCATGGGCTTTAAATCAGGAGGTTGAAGGGTGGGAGGAACGAGATCTCTGGGTAAGAATCGAACATTATTTGGGGGCTTGTCAACTAATTCCTGTATTGAAAATTGGGCGTTAGGCAGCTGGGGTTTTGGTTTGGTTTATTGTTTTTGTCTCTGTGAGTACCACATCTTCTTATTATGAGATTTCAGGGTCCATGAAAGGTGGATGGTAAAATAAGCTCAACTGGTTTGTAGAAGCTCCCCACCTCCATCGCCACCCACTCACTCCTGGTCTTGACATTTTCAAACCCCTCCTGCTGCCCAGCTCTCAGGAATGGCAATCCCTCCCCAAGGCCTATGCTTGTGACCACATTATTTCTGCAGGCGCAGGAGAACCAGAGCTAGATAGAGCCCACCTCCTGCCAGAGGCCAGTGCATTTTGAAGGAGAAGCCAGATGATAAAGTATCTGGGGAAAGACAGGGCCTTTTTCAGGCCCCTGAAACACACGATGGATTCAAAAGGCCTGTCCTTTTCAAAAAAGGGAAAAGAGGGAAGATTTGAACTAGAGGTTTGGGGTGGGTGGTGGTGTCAGGAGGAATCAAGGGAGTCCAGCTCTGGGCAAGAAGAAATTAAAATAAATCAAGCCTGTCTACAAACCCCCATCAGACCTAGGCCACTGTGTTTAGCCAAGGCACAGAGGTCCTACAGGTCTGGCTCCCTTGCAGGCTCACCACTGACCCACTGAGAGACCTCTGTGTCCCCTCGTGTGTAAAGTAAAAGGAATGAACACTTCTAGGGCCTTGAGGATTGAGAGAGATAACAGAATGTTACAACACCACTGGCATAGGTCCAGGCCCCTAACACACCCTGAGGGCACTATAGCTGGTTTGTTTTTCTTTTTACACTCCAGCACTCTGATGACCAGGACCTTGGGTTGCTGATAACTTTTTGTGAAAAAAAGCACTTGCACCCAAAGCAGTGTAGCACAATGAGAGCCTTGAGTTGGAATCTTTTGACTTGAATCCTGGCTCTGCTGTTTCCTGCCTCTTACACTTTGGGCAAGTTATTTCAGTTCCATGCACCTAGTCTTCCTCGGAGGTAAAATGGGGATGGTACTGCCTATAATAGTACCAAAAGCCGTCACATCCAATAAACACACTGAAGTGCTTGGCACCACCACTAGTGCATGATAGAAACTTAGATAAGTGTTCATTCTAGTTAGCAGGCTCTTCTCAAAGCCTCGTGAAGCAGACAGAGCGGTACATGTTACCTATGATTTCCTCAGGAGGCTCGAGGCAGGGAGGGCTTGAAGTGTCCACTTTTTATATGAAAGAAGCCAGCCCCAAAGTGGCCAGTTTGCTGCCCCTGTGTACCCTTGACTCATTTTGTAAAAAATCATTTCAGTGAAATGTCTTTCCCCAACCCACAGGCAAAGGCTGAATTAAGTAGTGACTCTGTGCCTCAGGCATCTCACTTTGCCCTGTGGACTTACCCCACTGCTTTATTACAACACTTCAGCACTGAATTAGAACAAAATAGAGGAGTGACCTATCCAGGAGTCAGGAGAGGGGCTTGGGATCAGCCTCTCCCCTTAATTTCACTGACATTCACTTTGAAATTAAAAGTTGAGACTAGACTAAAGTTCTCTCTGATTCTGATAGTACATAATTTCTAAAGACATCTGAGGAGGAAAGAAAATTCCAAATATATACAATGTGTATGGCATTGTACGTGCAGAAAAAAGCACTCACCTCCTTTCCATGAACTTCCCCTACTGGCTTAGGGATTGACAGGTCATGTCAAGGGCTTGGGGATTCTGGAGCCATGTCTTCAGCTAGGTGGAGTCTACTTCACACTTTGCTGGGAACATTGTCCCCTTTAATTCTCACAACAACCCCAAGAAGGAGGTGGGGACCATCTTTATTTCAGCAGGTGGGGAAACTGAAGAACAGAAAAGTGATAGAACTTGCCCCAAGTCACACAGTGGTTAACCATGGGTGCCGGTTCTCTGTTTGGGTCTGTTGAGCTCTAGAGCCCCTCTCTCTCCAGGACACCAACCTGACCCCTGTTCTTAGGCTCACAGATAGATCTGAGAGTTGGGGAAGCAGATCAAAAATGTTATTGTTCTATGACCTTCAAGCTCTGTAGCAGCCAAAGAATAGTCATAAGGACTTCAGTATCTGGAGGTAAGACATGGAATTTTAAATTTTGTCAGTTAGTCCACCTGCTATTTATCTGGCTAAAATATATGTCTTGCTTGCTTTCTATAGTTGATGTCCTTCCCACCACTGCCCAACCCACCAAGAAGTCCACCCCCAAGAAGAATAGGTGCCGGTTCCCGAGCACAGTGACCCAGAAGGGTGAGTTTTCTCATCCCCCTGCACTGTCAGAAGCACAGCAGACATTTTTTTTTCTTTCTTCCTTCCTTCTATCCTTCCTTCCTTCCCTTCCTTCCTTCCTTCCTTCCTTCCTTCCTTCCTTCCTTCCTTCCTTCCCTTTCTTCCTTCCTTCCTTCCTTCCTTCCTTCCTTCCTTCCTTCCTTCCTTCCTTCCTTCCTTCCTTCCTTCCTTTTATAAGCTCTTCCCAAATGCAACTCTTGTGCCTATTTCTCCAGCCCTGAGCAAGAGTCAGAAAGCAAGCTGAATATGTCAGCAGTGCTATCCTTCAGCAGCTCATAGTCTAGTGGGGGACATACTCACCAATTGTCACAGGACAAAACTTAATAAAGGATACTTCTACCCAAAACTGGCACACAAATTTTCCTAGCAGTTTTATTCATAATAATCCCAAAGTAGAAACAACTCAAATGTCCACCAACTGATGAATGGATTAACAAAATATGGAATATTTTGGTCATAATATTTTAATACAATAAAATTGTATTATTTGGTCGTAATCAAGAACTAAGCAGTGATACATGCTACAACATGGATGAATCTCGAAAATATTATGCAGTGGAAGAAGCTAATCACAAAAGACCATGCATAATATGATCCCATTGACATGAAATGTTCAGAATATGATATTTCATAGAGACAGAAAGTAAATTAGTTGGGGGAGGAATGGAGAGTGACTGCTAATAGATATATTTCTTTTGCGGGGGATAAAAATGTTCTAAAATTAGATTGTGGGGATGGCTGCATATTTCTGTGAATTTACCAAAATACATTAAGTTATATACCTTAAACAGGAGAACTTTACAATATGTAAACTACATCTCAATAAAGCTGTTAACTAACAAACAAAAAACCCAACCCAGAACTTAAAACTTCCCCAGTTTTGATGCCAACAGAGGACCTAACACACTGTGTGTGCTTAATATGTTTGTTAATGAGTGAGCGAACTTGCCTCTCTGTGCTATAAGCCCCAGACACTGCAGTTGGCATACATACACACACTCATTTTTCTTGAACCTATCAGCCAAATGTGGGAAAATACTGACCTCTGTTCCCCAGAAGTTACTGGTGACAAACAGAAAGTGCAATTACACTTTGCATTTCTTGCATCATTTCTTATATCAACCCTCAGTAAAATCCTGGGGCAAAATGAAAAGCCAGCATTAGTAGCCTATTTAGAATAACCAGGATATAGGTAAAGATAGCCAAGTGGAGTGGGGAAGTTGGGGAGTAAATGGAGGTTGCATCTAAGGCGGAGACCATGGGATAATGTTGCCTATGGTAAGTCATCCAGGCTAGACTGTGGAACCTTAGGCAAGTGAGTCAGCCTTTCTGAACCTCCATTTTTCATCTGTAAAATGGGGGTGTTTACCTGGCTAAAAGGAAGGCAGGATTAAATGAGATACTATTATAAGGCATTCAGCTTGGCAGGGCACTCCAACAGAGCTCAAAGCTTATTATTGTGAATGAAACCTGCATGGCCCCCATGGGGAAGGAGCTGCTTCCTAAGGCTTATGACTGTCCTTTGAAAGACATCGGAAGGTCCAGGGTGGAGTGCATTTCTAATCTACTGTCTCAGGAAAAATGTGGTGAGATCCAGACTTCAGGAGCCCCCAAAACCCAAGTGAGGCAAGGAAGCCAAGTAATGTGTCAATGTGTGGCTCTGGCCACCAGCTCTCTGCCCAAGCAGACTTTTCACCGCCGTTATTAGAAGCAACAGCTTTTCTAGGAGTCACGTTTTTGGGCAGATGGCTGTGCTGTATGTAAACTTGTTGCTTGCCTCCAGTTTGGTTATGACCACCCTTCAGGAAGCCTCCCATGGCCCACCCTCCCACAGAAGAAAGGGACCTTCCTTTCCTGCACCACCCTGCAGCCTTCACCCACCTCCAGTACTTAAAAGACAAAACAAACAAACAGAACAAACTTTATCGAGGTATAATTTGCCGATCATAAAATTCACCCATTTTAAACATATAACTCAATGATTTTAGTAAATTTACCAAGTTATGCAACCATCACCACAATCTAGTTTTAGAACTTTTCCATCACCCCAAGAAGTTTCTTTGTACTTGTTTATAGCAAGTCTCTGTTCCCACCCCAGCCCCTGGCAACCACTAACTAATCTGCTTTCTGCCTCTATAGATTTGCCTCTTCCGGACATTTCATATAAATGGAATCAAAACTACGTGGTCTTTCATGCCAGGCTCCTTTCACTTAGTATCATGTTTTTGAGGTTCATCCAGGTTAGGAAAACACAAAGGAGGTAAGATGGCGGCAAATAGAAATCGTTACATCTCAGAGGTGGGAAGGACTCTCAAGGGCCTCTCACCTAGCCTCCCCTCCACAGTGTACCATCCAGCCCTGGCAGTGGCCAGCTGCCTCCCCTGGAGGAGCCCACTCCATTCCCTCCCTGCTTCTCAGTGCTATTATGCTATCAACTGTGAGCTGTGAGCTGTGAGCTGTCCTGGTGGGACCAGCAGGGGATTTAGAGCTTGGAGGATCTGTGTTCATGGCCTAGCTCTACCTTTTAGTACCTGGGCGACCCTGAGCATGTCATTTAACCTCTTTGAATCTTGGTTTTTCTGAAATGCAAAATGAGAGATAAAAATGATAGTAATACCCTCCTTGCTCACAAGATGAAAGTTTGCAGTTAGTATTGTACTTGGCACGTAATAGGTATTCAGTAAAAATTCTCTCCCTTTCCTGACATCCAAGACTCTTTCTACTTTTTAAAACTTCAACCTCAAATCTGCAGCCTCTCTTTTTTAACCCATGTTTCCTAGTTCTGCCCCTCAGTCACCCACAAGGACAACCATAGGGGCACAGAGGGTGTCAGAGAAAGATTGGGGCTTCAATAATATAAATTCTGCTGTTTAAATAGCATACAAAATGGACAAAGGAACAAATAAGCAACTCATAGAAGAAAAACTCCTAGTCGATATATAAAAATAGGCTGAAGCTGACAAATAATCAGGAAATTGAAGTAAAATGTCATTTCCCACCCACTAGACTGGCAAAAATTAAAATCCTTGAGAGTATCAAGGGTCGGCAGGGTGCACAATTGGCGGTTGAAATGGAGATCAGGGTAGCGTCTTTGGAAGGCATTTGACAGTATCTGTTATAATTTAAAATGGACATAGTCTATGGTTTATTAGTTCCCGTTTTCAGTATCTGTGGCAGGCAGGTCCCTGCATAAGAAGAAATATACCAGGATGTTCTCCACAAAATTACTTGTAAAAATAAAACACAGGAAATCAAATGTCCTCTGATGGCGAAATAATCTATTGTATATCTATACTTAAGATGTTATTCTCTTAGAAAAAAAGAATGTGCTGAAATGTTTAAGTGAAGAAAGAAAATAGTTGCAGAACAATGCATACAATATAATCCTCTCTTTTTAAAAAAGATTACATGTGTCTATGTAAATTATGTGTGTGAAAATACAGAGAGAGATACCAAATTAATAGCATTTACTACTATGAAAGAGCAAGGATGTCAAAGGGCACTTATATACATGAATCTTTTACAGTGCAAATATATTCAGCTGTTTTTTATAAAATTAAAATAAATTTAAAAAATAAATAGTAAAAATCCCATTATTAGTCATAAAAGTTTCTATTTCCTTTAAACATAAATAGCTTCCGGGTTTAATTAATTTGAACATGGGACATGAAATTTTACATATAAAATTATCTCAGTATATTTAAAGTGCCTAGAAAAAAGGCTAGAAGGAAATATACAAATAGGGGTATTCTCTGAGAGGTGGTATCCAATTGATTTTTCCCTTTTTATATTTATTTGTGTGTCTCAAATGTTCAATATGTGTGTCTTCCAGGCCCATCTTGTGGCCCCGTTATCCTTGGTCTGTTGCTGGCTGGTGTCCTGATTCTGCTGGTATCCTTGGGTGTGGCTATCCACTTTTACTGTAAGTTGTCCCCTCTTGGGCAGTTATCGTGACCCCTTTTTGCTGTTAGAGGTGTCCCTGAGGGTCCTTCCTTCTCTAGGGGAGCAAGGCAGATGTGAGTCTGATGGAAGTTTGCCCCCTGAGAAATGGAGGTATCTGTGGAATGATTCTTGACCTGAGGCTATACTGCAGGGGTAGGGGACCATTCTGTCTCTAGAGTCAGACAAAACTGGGTTTGAACCCACTATGCTACTCCCTGACTCAGGGACCTTGGGTGCGTGCCCTGTCCTCTCTGAGCCTTGGCTGTCTCACTCAAAAACAATATTATCTACCTCCCAGGGTTGCTGTTTGCAAAGTCCTACCCAAAATGCCCAGCTGGGATATGTGCTCAGTAAATGGGAACTCCTGTGAACAGTTGTGGCGGAAGCAGTGCATAGAGATTGAAGTGGGGTTTGGGTTACTTTCCCAGAAGCTAGAAATTTTTCCTCTCCTTGAGGCTGTAGAGAAACTCAGAGATGGCTGCTGCTCTCAGCCACATAGAAGAAAAATCACCTTCTTCTATGGGTCCCCAGCTGCAGGGGAAGCCTACACAGCTGCCCAGGTTTCCAAAACTTCAGGCTCATCTGTATCACCTCAGACAAGTCACTTACCCTTTCTTGGCTTATATAAAATCAGAGATCAGAAAGGGTGGCCTGAAGGGGCATGGATGAAATCAGTGGCTGTTTTGTAGATCACAGACCCCTTTGAACATGTGATTACAATTATGGACCCTCTCCTTAGAGAAATGTATCACGGGCACATTTCTGCCTACAATTCCCATCCACGAAGGGATCCATTTACTGTGTTTTATAGTTCAGTGTTCTGTAAACTTTTTTGATCAAAGACCTCATTAGTAAAAAATTTAAAAATAATAAAACTTCAATTAGCTGTATTTATTTATTTAATATATTATGTATGTTATTAAATGTGCTTCAAAAATAAAAGGTAATAAAGGATGAGATAAACCTGTAAACAGCCACGCTCATATTTTCTTCCTTCATCTCGATGGGAAATCTTGCATATCTCCTGAATACACATGCTCTAGTTTAAGACCACCATCTGTACAACCTCTCATTCCTGATCTGCTGTGAAGGGCAAGACAGCCTGTTTAAGGATACACAGACTGGAGTAGACTAACTGAATTTGAATTCTGATTTTACCACTTGCTAGCTGCATGACTTTGGGCAAGTTACTCAGTAACACACATGCTCTGTGCCTCAGAGTCCTCATAATATGAGAGAAAGGTAATAAGAGCAGTATCCAACCCATAGGTTTGCTACAAGCATGAAGGGAGTTAAAACACATGAAAGTGAAGCAGAGCCTGGCTCCAGGGAAGTGGTCTCAGGTGTTGGCTGTCCCTCTCAACACCCTCATTGCTCTCTGGAGCTTTATGTCACTGGCCCACCGCCTGTGCTGACCAATGTTCTTGGTTTCTTCTTTTAGGCCTGCGGAGGAGAGCCCGGCTTCGCTTCATGAAACAGTAAGTGCTTGGGGGTTGGAACATTGCCTGTAAGTGGTGCTGGGTGCGGTCCTGACTTCCTCAGCCCTCACTGTGGCTCACAGCCTCCAACTGCAAGGAGCCAAAGCCAAATGCCACCTTCAAAACCACCATGGAATGTATTAACCGATCTGGGGGTAAAGGAGGATCAAGTTCCGGAAAAGAGATAACTGAAACAAACAAAAACGCTGATTAGTTGTTTAAGTGTATTTCAAGTACAGTAAGATTCAGCTCTTAGCCCTCCTAATGATAACAAGCAACTCTTGCAAGCATAGAACACAGCAGGAGATCCGAAGCTCTTTCCCTGCCCATTATTTCATTTGACTTGAACCTACATGACATAGGAGGGTTATTTTTACAGACCAGTTGAAAAAGGTACTCAAAGCATTTGGAATAGTAAAAAGCAGAATTGGGTTTAAAAGCGAGTGGATTCACTTTAGGGCAGGTGTCCTCCACCAGAAGCTGCTTCCTTCTCTGCTGGTGCTGGATGTTGTGCTGCCTTGGTTCCATCTCCCACCCGAGACCCCACCTGGGTCCCAGAAGTTGGCAAACAAACTACCTGACTCCCTCCCATAGACACAGGGGCTAAAAATACCTCAGAAGACTGCCTGCAGTTCTGTCCCCATCGCCCCTTCATTTTAACTTGTTCCCCAGTGATTTGACACCAGTTTCTGGGGAGCTGGATGCAGGAGCTTATGCTTTGGCAAACACGAGGGTTCTGAGGATCAGCGGAGGCAGGGAAGGGGTTGGGGGTGGTCATGAGGGAGGCCCTGAGAACCCCTCTTCCTCTTCTCACAGCTCTGCTCTCTCATCTGTTGCCTATAGTCACACTTACCTGTGAGATATTTGAACAAAAGGATTTGTGGCTAAAATAAGGTTTGAAAACCACTTCTGGTTTAGCTATTTTGATCCAAATAGTCCGTGGGCTTCACAAATAAGCTGTTCCAAACTCAAGTTGCAGTTTGAGACAGATGTCCCCCAGCCTCTAACTGGCCTTAGGAAATCATCCTATCAGCAGGCCACCTTCTTCTGGCCCCTTGGTGTGCATTTGTGAATAGCTTATCTTAGAAAGTACTACAGGAAGTAACACTATTCAAAGCTAGTGTCCTTTGGGCTGCCTTTTTTTTTTTTTTAATTACTACAGTGAGCCCTAAATATGTACTAAGACAAAACTCCAGGCCTCAGACTGCTAACTTGGAGCAGAGCCCTGCATCTTCATTTGCCATTTGCTTCTATTACAGGAAATTTAATAGCATTTGCCTGACAATAAGTGGTTTCAAAACTTGCTATTGTTTTCAGGTTTTATAAATGAACAGAGAATACTCTTTTAGTGTCTTGCTACAAAGATAGTGTTGGTCAAGTAATGAGCAAGATCTGGGGGAAAAAAAAAACAGAGAAAAGGAACACACTGAATGGAAATGTCACTGACCTACGAGATTTGCCAGCTTTTAACTACTGCACATTCTTTCTGTGGGCCTCATACATGGAAGCAACTTGATAGAAGGTCATCAGGAGACTAAGAACGCTTCAGAGCCCAGGGGCACTTTCTGCAACTCAGGGGCACACTGGAAGACTGATCAAGAAATGCCTCCCGTGATACCACTTCTATTCACCCTGGCTGGGCTGGAACCTTTGGTGTTGGCTCTCCAGCCACCTCCTTGCAAGTTGCTTTGCTCTCAGCAGTGACATTGAGTTCTGAATCATGCAATTGTGCTCAGATGGCTTCCCCTTGTTCTTCCCAGGCTGGGGTGGGCTGACTTCACAGAGAGCTTCAGAGACCAGACCCAGCCTGAAAATTAAGCTCACAGAAAGAGATGACCTAGCTCTCACAGTCCTAGAGGATTTCCTCTGGGACTGGGAACTTATGGCTTTGGGTGCAGGAGTTCACTTCATCTCCCCTCTGGAAGTCCTCGGCTTTTACTTCTGCTCTCCCAAGCTTATATACTTCTTCTGTTACTTTCTGTTTTTTTTTTTTTTGAAAATATCTTGGTGGCAAAAATAAATTCCTGAGTAAAAGATAAAAATGGCTCATGTGATGTAAAAGGACAAAAGCCCATCTATATGGCAAAGACATTGATGCTTAGTTGAAAAGAAATAAAGATAAAATGGGTTTATCCTCATTTTGTGTCCAAGTTCCTCATTTTCCCCACAACATGCCATACTCCATCCATGTCATAGGTGTAGAGAAGGCCTGAGAGGTTAGTAAGTACCAGGGTAGCCAGAGCAGGTCTTCAAGCCTGCCCTCAAGCTGCCTTCACCAGCACCTGTTTATTTCTTTTGAAGGTGGAACCCCAGGGACTCCTGGCCCCAAGCCAAGGTGAGAGGCGTTAAGGTCTCTGTCAGATGTCCATTAATTTTTTTCCTGTCTCTCAGCTTTGATAATCAGAGAAGGAAAATGCAAGGAAAAAATAACTAAATTTGAGAGGGGAGTCGAGATAAAGATCCCATGCCTTTTGAAAAAGTCCAAGGATCCTATCTTAGCTGCCTACCCTGAGCTTTAGCAGCATAAGAGCTATTGAGCCCAAAAAGAATTCAACCTTAGTCTGCATTAACAGAAGCACCATGCCCACGTCAAAGGAAAAGAGTGTCCCATGTGCTTTTCCAGCCCAGCTCTGGATTGGGAGGTACAATTTAAAAAGGGCTTTAGCAAACCAGCTTCTGTTCGGAGGCCTCTGGCAGCCGCAGAATGTGAAGAAGGGGCAGTGTGACCCTCTCCCAGCATCTGAGACGCTGCCTGTGGGGTTGGAAGGCACTGCAGAACTAGGCATGGTGGGTGGGGGTTAGAAGGGTTTGGATACAGGAGGTGCTCAAGAGAAGCAAATGGTTTTTGCCTATAAGCTTCAAGGGCACCAGGACAGGTGGCCTGCCAAGGCTGAGGGGAGTGGGGAAAGGGTCAGGGTCACTGGGACCAGACTCTTCCAGGGCTCACTTTTAAGGTGGGCTCCTTGCTCAAAGACATCCCGTGTAAAGGATAAGAGACTAAGGCCCAGAAGGGCGGACTGCCCTCTTTGAGGGCTCACACCCAGTCTACAGCGGAAGGAAGAACAGGCCTCAAGGCCCCTCGTCTCACTACAGGCTCTGTTATTTAACAGTGTCTCTTAGCTGCTGTCTTTGCAGTTGTGTTTGGTTCTTTACAAGCTCTCTGGGGGCAAGGTTGTGGGGGCAGAGGGTGGAGGTGGTATGCTCCTTGGTCTGTTTTCTGTGCAGCAGGCACCTGCGGAGGCAGGCTCAGCTCGGCCTGCCCAGGGCACAGACTGCCAGCGGCAGGGGCTGCGGTGAGGAGGTCTGCACCCAGCACCTGAATTTTGTTTTGAAGAAGAAACTGAGCTGTTACTTCTTTCTGGAGGACCATTATGGTAAAATTAAAAAAAAAAATTTCTAATCTAGCTGTCTTTTGCTTATCAATTCCACATGTAAGCATTTATCTTAAAAAAAAAATACACACACACACACACATCAAAGTTACATGCACAAAAGAGATACACATCAAATTGTTTCTTTTAATGTTGCCTATTAGTCAATAATTGGAAACAACTCAAATGTTCATCAAAAGGAGCCAGTTAGATTAATTATGATACAGCCTTATGAGGGAGTCCATGCTAGATGGACTTATCATTAAGGAATGAGCTAGATCCATATATGCTGGCCTGAAATTATGGCCACTATATACGCATATATTTTCTCAACTCTGTACTGATTATTTTCATTTTAAATCCAATACTGTTAATAGTAGAGCACAGGTAAAAACAGGTAAAACAAATGTACGTTAGAAGCCAGGACATGGTTACCTTTGGTGTAGGGTGATCGTTATATGGGACCGTGAGGTTTGAGGGTAGATAGGTATGTTCTGCTTCTCCATGTGGGAGTTGGTTATAGGGTGTGTTCAGTTTGTGAAGTCTTCAAGCTGTACACTCTTGTTTTGTCAACTTTCAAATATAGATATGAATATAAATATAGATTATACTTCAATAAGGAGATTTTTTTCAAAATTCAAGTACAGAACATTAGGAAATGTGTAAAATCAGTATTTAAAAGTTTTTCTCTCTTTTAGATTTTTTCTGCATACACTTTTTTAAAGAGAAAATTACAATCTTACAACTACAATATATAATACATTAGATATAGAATAGAAAATTGGGTCTTATAATAGTGTTCTGCAAATTTAATTTTTTCTCTAATAATATATCAAAGCCTGTAAACATATTTGTATAAGTGTAGAAAAAGACCTAAAAAGATATACTCTAAGTGGTTAATACCAGTTACAATGGGGAATTTCCAATCCTGAGTTGTTCATTTCAGTGTTGTATGAATTTTTACAACCATCACGCATTACTTTTGTAATTGTGGAAGAAAGAAAAGTTTTGGAGGAAATAACAGCCTTTTTAAAAAGAGGCTCTGTTCATTTTAATATTAAAAATGGAATCAGCTTAAATATCCATGGGTGAGAGGCTTGTTCATAAATGATGAATTTTATAAAATCTCTACCATGGAAATTATTGTGGTGCATGCTGAGGTGGCCTAACTAGCTGTACGACCTTGGGCAAGCTACTAACCCATGTGAACCTCCGTTCTCTCCTCTCCATCTTACTGTAGGCCTTGAAAGTCTCTAGATAGGAAGGTCTAGGAGCAGGGCTGGTTTCCTCTATTCCTTGCCTCTCAGCAAGGGTGAAGAGTTCTGGGCAGCAGCCTGCAGCTGTGCTGTCCAGCAGGGTCATGTTCAAAGAAGAAAGAGGGTTCCTTACTCATGCCTACCCCCACCCCAGCAGTGTGTGTGTCTCTACCTGTAGGAAGTGGGCAACTTGTTTTCAGAAAGTGATCCCCGGCCCTGTGTGGGCTGCAAAGCTGATCCGAATCTAACACCCAGTCAAAAAGAAAGAGAGAAAGAGCCCTGTTTTCAGAGGCCTTTCCAGGTGTGGAGGACAAAAGAGATTTCCTCTGTCACTTCTTGGGAAACCTCCTCAGATGCGTCACTCCTTGGTGACCATGAATCACTGATTCCTAGAGACCTCCTGACTACATAACTCAGTGCATCAACTCGAACAGAGGGAAACCATATTCCCCAACACCACATCAGTTGGGGATTTACAGAAATAGGCATGACATGTGCGATTTTTATCAAGCTGAACACAGAAGTGTGACTCTTATCAAGATGAACACAGAAGTGCTGAAAAGGCACTTCTAGTCCTGTACAGTATTGGCTAGCCAAGACTGAATTTTTTTTCCCATTAAATTACTGTATTTTACACGCAAGTACCCATTTTAGAGCTCAACTCTGAATTTGAGTTGAAACTTTCTACATTTCTTTTCATATATTTTTAATTGGGAACCATTTCTCATTCTGTCCCTCCTTTATGAGTGAACAATTCACTCTGCCCCTCTCTCTGCAGTTAGTGCTCCTCTTTCATATACTTCTTGCTTCTTGCCAGTTCAAATATAATTATTTCTGGCACCTTCTATGTGCCTGGCCCACGCAGTGCTTGTATCTGGGGGTGGCCAGGACAGACACAGCACTCAGGGCTCATGTCCTGCTCATCACACTTAACAAAGAGGCTTCTAGGCCTAAATTCCCTCCTTACGAGCCAATCCCTCATCTCCTGGTGGAACCAACACCTGTGGGAGTCCTCTGGACCTGTCTTGCCTGTATAAATGGTCATCATTCCCAAGCCTTATGGCCAGAATCTGAATGAATAAATAAAGAAAACAGAAGGCTCATCTAAGAGGACCTCAGGCTCCCACAGGCTGGTTCTGCTCCGTATGTTAGTGAGCTGGGGGCCTAGCCCTCCCTTGGTGCCCCTCTCAGCACCCCTCCCCCTGGTGTCCCTACCTAACCTTTCCAAGCTCCTCCAGGTCATTAGGACTCGAATTCCCCACACTTCTGAATGTTTACTCTGCCAACACAGTCAACAAACACCTTGGAGAACACAAGTTCAATGACTTAGATATTAATTGAGCACCTCTTGTGTTCTTGGCACTAACATGTGAACACATGGACGACACTGTCCCATGGACTCACATCATCTTTGGGGACACAAATGCAAAACTAGCACCTTTGTGACTCTGAAAGTACATGCCCTCAGCGCCTCACTTGCCCCACCCTAATGCCGGTTTTGGACAGACAATAAATAAGTGAATAGGTAAATACCTAGATTATATTGACAGGCAGAAGGCATGAATTGCCTCTTCAAAAAAGTTGTGTTTTGCTGAAAAAAATAGTCTGCAGCTTCTCACAGTAGATTTTGTGGAGGTCTCTGTGGTTGGGTGGAGACAAAGTAGAGAGGGGAAGAATTGAAGTGTTGGTGGGGAGGCAGAGGCCCACCTTCCCCAACATACCCCTCACAGGTGCCCCTTCAGCATCCTGTGGGCCAAAAGCGGCTGCTTGGCTAGATCTGCTGGCTGGGTAGGACCAAGCCAAGCAAAAGGGAGGCCATGACACCTATCCCTCCACCCTTACCTGACTCCAGGACTCAGCCAAGCTTAGGGAGCCTGTGGAGAAAAAAGCAATGGGAGACTCAGTCAGCACAAAAGATGGGACGGGCTGGAGATCACCAAACCTGTGGTGGGCAGAGTAGGGGAAGGTGAAGTTTAAGTTGTCCCTTCTACCCCATCTCATTCCCTACAGCCACAATGATGCTTTGGTTTCAGGAAGGGGAGGAAGAGTGGATTCCATAAGAGAAGAAGGCCTGTGTGGAGGTCCTTTCCTGGGTCCCCAAAGCCTACCTCCTCAGAGGCTCAAAATCCCATCCCCGGCAGCCTGTCTTGTGGTGTAGGGGGATTGAGGGGGTGAGAAGAAACACGTGTTGGGGCTCAGATGAAAACCAGTCCTTGCTCTAACAGTTCCCCACATCTTCCTTTTCCAGGACTCTGCCAGCCTACCCAGCACATAGGGAGCTTATTGATGAAAAAAGAATAATAATGTTGGGATTTTATCTATGTCGTATCAGGGTGAGTGTGTTCTTGTGAATGGCAAGTGAGGGTGGGGCAGGGATGTTTGCCTTGTAAACTACTCCTGATTATTGTGACATACATGGCCTTTTAATAGACAAATTTCCCCTAGGTGAGCCTGGTCAGACCCTGCTGATGTTCACTCAAAATCTCCCCACCATCTTCCCTGTCCTGCTTTTAGTATCCAAACTAAATTAAGACCTTTGACTGTATCTGTATGTTTAAGAGAGGAAGGTTGATTCACATGTTCTCAATCTCCTCCCATGACCTGTACACCAAAATTTTATCTTTGTGACTCAGTCAAGGTTAAGAATACATTTTCCAGAAAAATGGAAATTTGTCATTTGCATACAAATGTTACTGGGTGGGTGAAAATTAAAAAAAGTGATCCCACTCACTGCAGAAGACAGTGTGAACAAGGGTATTCAAGCAAGTTGCTGATGATATCATGAGACACTACAGCCTTTTGGAAAACAGATTAGCAATATCTAGTAACGTCTGATATAAATCACATACTCTAATCGAGCACTCCTGGGAATATGTTCCTATAAAGCAAAAGCATTGTTATGTAAGAATAAATATACAAAATGATTATTTCAATTTTATTTGTTTGGGCAAAATAAAAACTGGAAACAACCCCAAGTGCATCAATAGAGAGTCACTAAATAAATTGTGATCTATTCACACCCTAACATATCATTCAGACATCAAAAGAATGATTTAAAAGAATGATTTGATGAGATTGCCAGGTATCCTTAGGGAGGAAAAGCAGAATGCCAGAACATATTTAAAATATGATTCTATTTTTGTAAAGCAAACAATCACAAACACATCTATAGCTGAGCACATATGACTGCATGAATAGGCAAATGCCACTGTAGGACACTCGCCTGATGGCCAACATTGGGTATGAGTGTTAAAAAGCCAAAGATCCCCTGGAAAAAGAACTAGTTTCACTTAACTAATGAGAGATTAAAACAAAAGTATTCCTCCCACAGTTTTGATTGTTGACTGTGAAGATTCAATTTTACAATACACTAGAAAATGCCTAAGAGTCAATATTTTTATTTATTCTTGCACTGCCTAATTCCAAATAGAATTTGGAGCAGTTTACCAAGCTTACACACAAAGGGAGCAGTAAATAAGAGCAAAACCACAGTGAAATGGAGGGTGGGGAAGAAATGGCTGCATCATGATGGCACACCACCTATTAGTGTTCAACGTTGGTTTCCCACTGAAGCCAGTTAATTGATACTACACAAAAATTTAATGTTATTGTGCCCTTTACCTTATTTTATATATCTCCTCTTAATTTCTACTTTTAGTTTTTGATTGTTCAAGGTAATTTATTTTCTCCTCTATATTTACCTCAATTTACAATCCACCACCTCAGATATACCATGCTGCTCTGGCTGGCTATGGGTTCATGGTGTGAACGCCCGGGTTGTTCAGAAGTACGGTTAGATGAGAGGACACAATTTCCACTCATTTAAACATTTTTCCACTGAAGCATAATTTGTTATTACAGTAGCTAAGCCTATTATTAGTTTCTACAGTTAAAAAGATGGCGTTTCAAACATAGGTACAACCAACTTATTGGCTTACTGAGGCATGGCTCTATGGATTTTGTTTTTTGTTTGTTTCCGTTGTTTTGTTTTGTTTTGTTTTTCTGAAAGTTTGAGAACAAGACCACCTTCACCTCCCTAAATTGCTAGTTTTCCACTTCTTACCAGGGTCCCAGAACTTAGCTGACTTATCAAAGTGTCAGAATCCCTGAGGCTGATCTTCAGTTTCTACGGTGACCCCTGGGGCAGGGGGAAGGACAGTTTTCCCATAAGCTTCATCCCTGGTTGGTCATGTTCTGCATGCTGCATTTCTGTGTCCCACTGCAATGTTCTGTTTTTCCCATCCTTAGGTCCTAGCAGAGAAAAAAATTGCAGAGATGGAGGAATGTGACTCGTCCATCTTTTTTAAATCAGAAAGGCAAGAGTCTCTTCCTCCCAATAGGATTATCAGCTACTAGATACATACTGGTCAATTGACTATTACTGTTTCCAATGACTAAAATAAAGTGATACAGGAATAGATCCCATCAGCATGATACCAGTGGCATGCACATACATGGGGAAAGAATGGATTATATAAAGGGTGCTAAGACAATTGTTTACTCTTTTGAAAAAATAAGTTTAGCCTTCACACCTTACTTACTTACACCAAAAAAAAATTTAGGTGTTTAAATAAATCAATGTTTTAAAAAATATACTGAAAGAAAAAACCCAGAAAGTCAGTAATTTAAAGAATAATAAACTCTAATAAAAATTAAATATAAACTTGTTTCTAATATACACATATACACACACATGCACACACAGAGAGACAGAAAGAGAAAGAGTTGAGTAAGAAACAAACAAAAAAACATTTTACCAGATTATACTAGAATATAATATCTCAGGTAGATGAAAGTGCTGATGAATGAGCCCATTCTCATTTTGCCTCTGGGGAGTGCAGACCGGTACCACTACCATAAAGGGAAATTCAGTAATACATATCAAGAACCTTAAAGTTATGTATATTATTTGACCTAGCAATTCTACTTCTACAAACTTATTATGAGAAGATTATTATGATTATGCATAGGCTTTTAACAGCAAAGACATGCATCACGTTATTGTGAACATTGAGAACATGCTAAAAATCACCAGTGAAATAAATGATAATGAATCCATACAAGGTAATGAGAACCATTAAAATAATGTTGTGCAAGAATATTTAATAATTGGAAAATATTCACAATGTATTTTTAAATTTAAAATTTGGGTTATAAAACATTAAATTTATATGACCTCTATCTTTAAGGAGAGGGGAATTATCTGTGTGTAAGACACAGGTATTAGAAAAAATAGTCAGAAAGAATATATGCCCAAATATTAACTCTGATTGTTACAGGGGTTGGGGGAGGAGTTAGATTAGAGGTAATTTTTACCTTCTTGTTCATGCATGTGCATGACTTTCATCTGTGTATTACATTTATAGCCAGAGAAAACAATAAAGCAATTTCAATTTTGAAAAAAATATATGTATGAGAATTGTGATGACAAGAAAAGGTATTGTTTAAAAATTTTTTTAAATATTATTACAGCAACTAGAGTACTGCCCCATTTTAAAGAGAGAATCTGGAAGGTAATAGATCATAGATTGCCAGCTGTGTTTGCAGGTAGGACTCTACAAATATTTTCTTTTCCTCTTCTCTCTGCTTTGCTATATCCTGGATTTTCCCTAAAAAATGCATAATTTTGATAATAAGAAAATAATCTTTTTATGGCTGTAACTATTTAAAATCTACTTGAATAGAACTTTACCCTTTCACATTGGCTCCAAATATCACAGGCTTCCCATTGCTCTGAGGGTTTCACTTCTGTGTCCAGGGCCATTCAAAAGACATCTGACCTTCAGAAGTGAGCTCAACTACAGCATCCCCTGCAGCTGCAAATCTCCTTGGAGAGGAAAAAAAATAATTATCAAATAACAAACCATAAAAATAAGGTTAAAATGTCCAAAACATAAATTAGATTATCTACTTTATACATTTATTTTAAAAGGTTGTCTGTGGGTCTGACCACACACACACAGAAACACACATTTCTCCTTGTGTTCAAAGAAGGGTTGCCCATGTTCAATGTCACTAAAAGTTTAAAGTAACCAGATGACCCGTCCCTTCACACACTGTTTATTAACATTTACTTTCACTTGCTAGCTACCATCTCCATTTATTAAGCACTTATTATGTGCTTGTTACTGTACTGTTTTACCTGCATTTTCTCAGTTAACCCCTTCCACATGTCTGCACTCTTGCCATTTTATGAACAAGACAGTAAGCCTAATAAGCTCCATCAAGTCACTAGGCTGAAGCAAAAGGCAGAGGTAGAATTTACTTAAATATCATCACCCAAGATAAAATGTCCTATCCCCTAACCCTGACCCATGCAGACAAGAGCAAGAACAGTTTAATCTTAGCTTTGCACAAGTTTACGTAATCTTGTCACTATATGAAGTCCCAGGGCTCCTCATCCTGCATATAAGCCATCCTGTGAGCTCTTTATCTACACTAGTTGTGGCTGAAGCTGCAGCAAGATGTAACTAAAATTCAAAAATCTTTGTGACTGATTAAATCCGATCCTTTAGCGTTATAGACTTCTATGTTGGAAAAGGAACTTAAAGTCTATCTATTTCATCTTCCAAAGTAATACTTTACAACAACCCTGCCAAGTGCTAGTCCACCCCGTATTTAAACACCTCCTGTGGTGTGGAATTCACATTCTCTGGGCAACCCACTTCACATTTAACTAGTTCTACCAGAAAGTGTTTTTCTTTAAGGAAGCCTTGCAAGTTTCCAAGAACCCCTCAAAAGCAAGTCTACTCAATGGCTTATACTTGACTGCAGTTTTGAATCACTAATGCACCAAGATGATCTTTTTGATGCTGTGACCATTTCCATTGACAGTTCCTAGTGTGCCAGCTGTCACTCCACTCTCGCTAGCCCACTCAATGAAGCTACCAACAATACAAGGCAGCAAATGCCACTGTATTCTATAGAAATAACCTTCACTCCTTTTTTACAAGAAGGAGATATTTTTAATTGTCACACTTCTCACCCAGCAGTGACACAGTAAGGTACCATACAGAGAGAGTTAAGAAGACATGCTGCAGTTCTTCTCACGTGACAGGGCTCAAGCGATGTACCCAGTGCCTAGCACAGTCTGTTGGTGCCCCTTCAGTCCAGAACCACTGCAGCAGTCAATGATAACATTATGAATTGATCGGTGGTTCCTGTTTCCTCTTCATTTACAAATTAATGTCGCAGATTCTCAGAATATTTTATTGTTTGCAAGAAAGTCACTTTTTAGTGTCACTTTTTGTTTTGTTTTGTTTTGTCTCTAGTGGGGTGCACATTGACTTTATAACTCCGTTATCTGCCACACAACTGGGGAGATGTCCCTGGCTAAGCAGGGGGCAGGTGTGACTGCCTCTTCACTTCAGTGGCCCACATGGACCCCTCTAACAACAAGGGATAAAGCCCAGAAGACAGCACAGGCCTTTGGTTGCCTACACAGCACTCCCCCACGACCACACTTCCTTCCAGGTTTTCAAAGGCACATCAATAAATGAGACTCTCTAAAAACCACCTAAAAACACAAGTGCTTCAGCTTGCTTGGTCTACAAATTTATCAAAGCTTGGGGGAACTGTCTGGGACCTTTTCCTCCAAGAGCTTTAGCCGTCCACATCTACACATTCAGGTATATGCTCCTGTTCATGATGGAACGTGTCTCGTGTCTCCTCCCTGAGGACAGGGTCTGAGGCTGCTCTCCACGGTGTGTCTCTGCGGGTGCTGACAGACACGTGCTGAGTCATGCAGCCTGGCACAGTCAGGTAATGGCAATAAAGGGCAGGGTTGGATGGGCAGGAGGTGAGTAGCATGAGAAGAAAGTAACCCTTTCTGGGAAGCTCTGGTTATGGTCTGCTGACCATTCAGACCTGGAGATAGCAGCCAAGTGTGGTCAAGCACTTTTCTCCTCCCTTGTTGCTTCTGCACACATTTTCTGTTGGTTTCTTCCCCGAGATGTCTGGCCAATGGGGATCAGCCAATAGGAAGCTGAACTGGCTGGACCCCAGGGTCCCAGGGCTGCAGTCTCTCCCTGAGCTTCGGGACATCCATCTAGCTCAGAGCTTCTCCCACCTGAAATGGTGGTGCTGGGTGGTGCCTGCCAGAGTTGCCATGCTCAGATTACAGAGTAATCACCCTGACCAAAAACTGGCCACAAGCTTCTGCCTACATGCTTGGGAGTTGCTGCAACAGTGACGGTCTCGCGCCGCATTTGAAATAGAGTCAAGTTAAAATGTATAAAACTCCCTGGGCCTTGAGCCCTGGGCCCTTTCCCAAGGAAGTTAAAGAGAATGTCCCAGGGAGGAGTTGAAGGGATGGCTTGAAGCAGGTGATCACCCCCCACAACTCGGGGAATGTCAGGCAGAGCTGCTGCCACCCTGGGTCCCGCCTGAGCACCTGCCCCTTTCATGTGGGAATGTAATATAGGACAGCCCCTCCCTCCTCTAGCATCCCCACCCCTAACCACCCGCCTGGGACAGGAGGGACAAGTTCACTTACAAACACAGATGCGGTGTCATCCGGGTTTTGTCCTGGCCTCTTCAGCATGCCCACAGCTTCCTAAAGCACTGTGGAGGGTCAAAAACCACAGGGCCCAAAGAAATTGCTCAGCCCTTTGAAACCCAGTCTGGAGATCAAGTCTCAGGCAATATCACTCTCAGTATTATTAGCATTATTTAATAGCACTGATAATGTATTTTAGAAATATGGAAAACAACCTAAATGACTGACAGTAAGCGAGAATTTTAGTAAATGTCGTTCATTTACTTGGTAGATCGTTATCCAAAGTTCAAAAATTGTGGTCATAAAGGTTTTGTGAGACTCAGAGAATGTTTATGCAAATAACTAAAGAAAAAAGAGGACATACATTGCATTTATAATAAGTTAGGTCAAGGCTTTAGGAAAGAAGCACAAGAAAGCACACTTGAGTGTGCTCTGAATAGACTAAAATCTTTTTTCATCTTCTGTGGTGGGCCCTGCTCTTCCCACCTCTCCCCTCCTCCACCCACAGGCCTTCCTCTCTCTTCCCCAGGCCAGTGAAATGATGAGAAGCCGCTTACCCCAGGACCTTGGGAGGAAATGGTTGGTGATGGGGGTAGACCTTTTTACTCTTTTCATTTGTTCATTCATCCAATTGCATATTCATTCTTTACTTACTTGCTCCTTCACTTTGTGCAGCTGGCTTCTCATCCCTAAGCCTCGGTTTCCACTCCAACAAATTGAAAATAACAATTGCTTCCCTGCTTAATGCCAGACATCGTACACACAGCCACCTAGCAATGCACAAAGACACAGAACAAAGTGGTAGCCACGGCATGGGCCCACTTAGCCGTGGAGAGGCTGCACTGATCTGCTTCTCAGACACTGAGACTACCGGGTACCTGGCCCAAGAAGTCATATGGGTGCAAAGTGTGGCAGCTTCAGCGCCCAGCACGAAGTGCTGGCATTTGTTTCTCATCTTGATGTATGTTTGGCCAAGCCCAGGACCCTCCTTCCTCTTCTCAGGCTTGCCATCTCCCCCAGGACCTCTGCACACAGACTCCCCACATACTTACACGCATGCACACACAAATGCACATGCTGTAGGAAGGCCTCTCCCTCCTCAGGCTTTGTGCTCCCCTCCCTCTGCCCAGACCCCCAGGGCTCCTCTTCACCCTCCTGAGGGACCACTCCCCAGTTCATCCTACAAACATTCATATTTACCAGAAGGCCCCATGGGGTTGTTTGTCACCACACTTAGGAGCTTATCACACTCTGTTCTTTCTTCTCTGCATTTTTCTTGTTATCTCTGTTCTGCTACTCTGTCAGCCTCAGAGACCACATATGCTTCTTGAGTGTTGCTTAACCACCAGCCTAGCACAATAAATATTACAATGATGAGCAAATAAACATTGTAAAATGAAAATGAATCAGGACTTGGTCCTTATCCTCAGAGAGCTTTAAAAATGGTTGTGGAAGAAATACAAATGTATGATTCCACTTACATGAGGCACCTAAAATAGTCAAATTCATGGAGACAGAAAGCAGAATGATAATAGCAAGGGGCTGGGAGGAAGGGAAATGGGGATGATGAAAAAGTCCTGAGATGGATGGTGCTGATGGTTTGCAACAGCAATGTGAATGTTTATAATGATATCAAACTGTACACTTAAAAATGGTTAAAATGGTAAATTTTGTTACGTCTTTTATCACAATTTTAAAAATTCTTAATAGTTGTGGAGAAAGATATAAATACATGAAACCGAAGAATTATGAGACAACATATAAATAAATAGCATAGATAGTATGAGGCAAAAAGTGACACACACACACTGCTCGATTCAGCCCCCGAAAGAAAAATGCCCAGTTCTGAAGGCCGTCTCTGCAGTGGAGTGCGTCTTTGTACTGAGCATTTCTCCTCCTGAAAGGAAAGTGAGTTATTTTTAAGTCTACCATTTGTAAAAGCAATATAATTGCAGTAAGATACATAGAAACTAGAAAAAAAAAGAGCAAAAGAAAAGCATTTTGATGTTTTCTTCTAATGTTTCAAAACATTTTTTACACAGTTTAATCATGCTGAATGTACATTTTTATAAAATATATCATAGTATTTTTCTTGTTCCTACGTAGGTTCATAATTATAACACTTCATAATTTTAATGCCTAAAATTACATTGAAAGAATTATCAGTTTACTTAAATAATCCTTTATTTCTTAAAATTTCACTCACTTCCAATATTTAACATCTCTGTTCATACTGCATTGTGCCAAGTCTAAGATTATATCGACTGGGGAAATTTTTCAGATTGGAATTACTGAGCATATGGCTATAAACATTTTTATAGCTTTTAATAGTTAGTATCCAATTGCCTTCCAGGCCACCAGCATGTATCCAGTTTTACCCCACTTTTACCCACCATAGGTATCATCTTTTTTAACCCCTGCTGGGTTATAGGTGGGAAATACTTTGTAAGTATTGATATGATTTTGTATTAGAAGATTAACACATTTTTTAAAAGACTATTTTTAGAGCAATGTTAGGGGAAGGTATAGAGATTTATCATATACCCCTGGGTCCCACACTTAAGTAATCTCCCCGTTATCAACATCTTCCACCAGAGTGGTACATTTGTTAGAATACATGAACCAATATTGACACATCATTATCACCCGAAGTCCATAATTTACATGAGGGTTCACTCTGGATGTTATACATTCCATAGTTTTGGATAAATGTGTAATGACAGGCACCCATCATTATAATATCATACAGAGTAGTTTCACTGTGCAAAAATTCTCTATACTCTTCCTGTTCATCTCTGCCTCCTTTCTAATCACTGGCAACCACTGATCTTTTTTGCTATCTCCACAGATTTGTCTTTTCCAGAATGTCATATAGCTGTAATCTTACAGTATGGAGTCTTTTCAGATTATCTTCAATCACTTAGTAACATGCATTTAAGGTTCCCTCAGGTTTTTTCATGGTTTGATAGCTCATTTCTTTTGAGAACTGAATAATATTCCATTGTCTGGATATTCCACAGTTTATTCACCTACTGAAAGACGTCTTGGTTGCTACCAATTTGGCAATTATGAATAAAGCTGCTATAAATGTCTATACGCAGGTGTTTGTGTGGACATAAGTTTTCAGCACCTTTAGATAAAAAACAAGAAGTATGACTGTTGGATTGTATAAGAGTATGTTTAGTTTTGTAAAAAACTAGTGAACTCTCTTCCAAAGTGGCTCTACATTTTTGCATTCCTACCAGCAATGAACGAGGATTCCTGTTGTTCCATTTCCTCACCAGCATTTGGTATCGTTAGTGTTTTGGATTCTGGTCATTCTAATAGGTGTATAGTGGTATCTCATTGTTGTTTTAATTTGCCTTTCCCTGATAACATATAATGTGGAGCATTTTTTCTTATGCTTATTTGCCATCTGTGTGTCTCCTTTGGTAAGGTGTCTGTTAAAATTTTTGGCCCATTTTTTAATCAGCTTATTTTGTTTTCTTATTGTTGAGCTTTTTGTGTCTTTATCAGATGTGTCTTTTGCAAATATTTTCTCCAAGTGTATGGCTTGTCTGATCATTCTCCTGACATTGATTTAACAGAGCAGCAGCTGTTAATTTTAATGAAGTTCAATTTATCAGTTGTTTCTTTCATTTCTTAGAAGAAGGCAGCCTTAAAACTCTATGTTTCCCAAATGGAATATCTTTCCTTGTAGTGCACAGACCTGCCAGCTGTGTTTATAGAGATAAAGCATACAGCTTATGCTATAAATATGGCAGGAACTCAAACCCTAGATAGAGTACCTGTTTCATCTCTACCACATGCCTGGGGCATATCAGGACAGGCTTATTTGGAAACCCTAATCTAAGTGCTGAGTTGTACAGAGTTGCTTGGGAAGGAGACCTCACTGAGGCTGCCAGGCAGAGGCCCCTCACTCAGGCTGCGGCAGATGGATAATCCAGAACCTGAAAGCAGTGCCCAAAGCTCACCTCCCAAATGAAAGAGGAGTGGGACCAGGAAATGCAACAGAATAAAGGAGTCAGGACAGGATGGAGCTGAGGAATTAAGCAGTGGGAAGGGAAGGGTGCAGGAAGCAGGAGGCATGAGTAGGCACAGCTGTCAAGAGAATGCTCCCTTTGGAGGAGACTGGTTACTGTTGGGGCTTTCCCTCACTGCAGCAGGGGCTTGCTAAAAGTGAAACTGTGATTTTCCAAAGGTTTTGAAGGGGTTTTCCTTGGGAGGGAAGATGTTCCACTGGGGTCCACGCTGATTTAAAAACAATCACTCTACCTGCTTTCAGGCCCTGCTGCAATGGACCCCAACTTGCCCTGCATCCCAGCCTGGGCCACAGTGTGAAAGAGCCCTGCTGTGTTTTAGCTTGAATGTGCCTGACAGGACTGGACCCCATCTTCTTCCTCATCACAAGACATAATAGTAATAAAGGTCCCATCTGCCAAGTACTTCCCAGGTGCCAACACTATACTGGGAGCTGTGCGTCCTTTTTTCTGTTTGCTTTTTAACAGCCTAATAAGACAAATATCAGTGAAACCTTTAACAGGTGAGGACACTAAGGCTCAGAGAGGCTCTACAGCATTAAATAAATTGGAGAGCTAGGATTCAATCCCAGGTGACCTGACAACAATGCCTTACCTACTTCCCACACAGGTGCCAGAAATAGCCCAGCTGCTCATTGAGATTTTGAGTAGCAACAAGCCTGTGAGTTTGGAGGAAAGTATAGGAGAAGGCCTATGTAACCTGATAAAAAGTCAAAGTTATTGGATTATTTGGGGGAAAAAAAAAACAGATAAATTGGCCCTTTCAAACGAAGTAAACCCTGCTACATAGAGTGGTTCAGGAAAAGAGGGAAGGTGGGTGGAAGCAAATGGGACAGACAGGATAGATCAGTGGTTAGGGCAGCGACTGGCACCTGGCATACCTGGGCAGCCTGTGTGACCCTGGGCAAGTGACCCTGGCAATTTTTCTCACAGTTTTATTGAGATATAATTGAGATATAACACTATATTAGTTTAATAATAATAATAATCTGACATATGCATATATTGAAAAATAATTACCACAATAAATCTAGTTAATATTCATCACCATACATGGTTAAAAAAAATTTTCTTGTGATGAGAACTTTTAAGATCTACTCTCTTAGCAACTTTCAAATATGCAATATGATATCGTTACTGTAATCACCATGCTGTACATTATATCCCCATGACATTTATTTTATAACTTGAAATTTGTGCCTTTTAATCCCCTTTAGCTATTTTTCTCAACCCAACCCTCACCTCTGGCAACCACTAATTGTTCCCTATTTCTATGAGTTCAGATTTTTTAGATTCTACATGTGAGGTCATATAATATTTGTCTTTACCTGTTTGACTTATTTCACTTAGCATAATACCCTCAAGATTTGTCCATGTTGTTGCAAATAGCAGGATTTTCTTTATTTATATGACTGAATAGTATTCCATTTTATATATGTACCACATCTTCTTTATCCATTTGTCTATCAATAGACACAGGTTGTTTCCATATCTTGACTATTAGAAATAATGCTACAGTGAATATAGGGATACAGATATCTCTTCAAGACAGATAGCAATTTTGTTTCCTTTGAGTATATATGCCCAGAAGTGGAAGTGATGAATGATATGATAGTTCTACTTTTAACTTTTTGATAAATCATCATACTGTTTTGCAAAGTAGTTTTTCAATTTATATTTCCACAACAATCCTTTTCTCTACATCCTCACCAACATTTATCTCTTGTCTTTTTGATGATAGCCATTCTAACACTTCTGAGGTGATATCTCATTGAGGTTTTGATTTGTATTTTTATGATGATTAGTGATGTTGAAAACCTTTTCATATATCTGTTGGCCATTTGTATGTCTTCTTTGGGAAAATATCTATTCAATTCTCTGCCCATTTTTTAATAGAATTGTTTGTTGTTTTTTACTATTGAGTTGTATGAGTTCTTTACATATTTTGAATACTAATCTCTTAAAGGATGTATGATTTGCCTGGTTACTTTTAAATAGCCTAAATCTCACCCTCACTCAAGGCCAGCAAAAGATTTTTCATTAATCTTCAAAATTCTAGTACTGTTGACCCTTGCACAAGGCAGTTAATAGGGCACTGACCTCCCACAGAATTGAAATCCAAGTATAACTAGTAGTTTAATCCTGCCTGGAATAAAGCAGGTACTCATTACATGTAATTATTCTATTAATCTTCTAAAGAGGACAGTTTTTAAATTTTTGTTTTAAATATGAAATATGTCAAATGTAAAGAAAGTACTAAAAGTTATATAGTAGATGTCCAAATACCTACTGTCAGATTTCTGAATTTTAACATTTTGTCAAATTTTCTTCAATTTTTTAGTTCATAAAAAATAAAATGTTACTACTTACTTTATTACCATTTCATCCTCACTACCACTCACCAGCAAGATAATTCTTATCCTGAGGTTTGTGTGTTCTACCTGTCCAGGCTTTTATACTTTTACACAGGCAGCAGCTGACCTTGACCTGAACCACAGCCTCTCCCAAGAGACACCAGAATCAACACATCCTGTGGCCAGCTTTGAACTACAACAGAGCACCACTCAACCACCTCCACAAATGACACATCCAAGGGGCAGACTCAGCAGGTATCAGAGTCCTGCTAAAGCACATCCTGCTTCATAAGGTCAGCCCCTGCACAAAAGCTCCTCCACTGTACTCATGGCCAGTCCTCAGAAACAATCAGCCTCAGGGTCAATCCCTCCCACTGACATGCCAACAACAATCAATGCTTAATTACAACAGGAGCGCACACAAAACCCACACAAGGAAGACACATGGGGCACCCTGCTCAAGTAACCTGTAAGACTGTGACACTGGGCACCACAGGAAATCTAATACATAAAGCCACTCTACTAAGTCCAGGAGAAATAGCAGCTCTACTTAATACATAGAAACAAACATAGGGAGGTAGTCAAAATTGGAAGACAAAGATGGAACATGTCCCAAATGAAAGAACACAACAAAGCTCCAGGAAAAGAACTAAACAAAATGGAAACAATCTATCAGATGCAGAGTTCAAAACACTGGTTGTAAAGGTGCTCAATGAATTTAAAGGAAGAGTAGATGAACTCAGTGAGAACTTCAACAAGGAGATAGGAAACATAAAAAATGTAGATAGAAACATAAAAAAGAACTAGTCAGAAATGAAGAATACAATAATTTAAATGAAAAATTTATTAGAGGAAATCAATAGTAGATTAGAGGAAGCAGAAGACTAAATCAGCAATCCGAAAGGCAAGATAGCAGAAACCACTCAATCAGAACAAGAAAAAAATAATTAAAAAAAAAAAAAAACAAAGATAGTTTAAGGAGCCTCTTGGACAACACCAAGCATACCAACATTCACATCATAGGGGTAGCAGAAGGAGAAGAGAGAGAGCAAGAAATTGAAAAACTAATTGAAGAAATAATTATTGAAAACTTCCCTAACCTGTTGAAGGAAATAGACACACAAGCCCAGCAAGCACAGAGAATTTCAAACAAGATGAACCCAAAGAGGCCCACAACAAGATACAGCAAAATTAAAATGTCAAAGATTAAAGGAAAAAGAGACTCTTAATAGCAGCAAGAGAAGAGCAGTTATTTGCCTACAAGGAAGCTTTCATAAGACTGTCAGCTGATTTCTCAAAAAAAAAAAAAAAACATTATAGGCCAGAAGGAATTGACAGGAAATATTCAAAATGATGAAAAGCAAGGACCTACAACCAAGATTACTCTATCCAGCAAAGCTATCATTTAGAGTCGAAGGACAGAGAAAGAGCTTCTCAACAAGAAAAAGCTAAAGGAGTTTATTATCAACAAACCAGTATTACAAGAAATATTAAAAGACTTCTTTGAGAAGAAGAAGAAGGAGAAGGAGAAGAAGGGGGAGGGGAAATAATAAAATGGCAACAACTACATATTTGTAAATAAATTAAATGCACCAATTAAAAGATTTATAATGGCTGAATGGATAAGAAAACAAGACCCCTACATATGCTGCCTAAAAGAGACTCATTTTGGATCAGAAGACACACAAAGACTGAAAAAAAAGCAATGGAAAAAGATATTTTGTGAAAATGGAAATAAAAAAGCAAAGCTGGGGTAACAGTACTTATATCAGACAAAAAATAAAGGCTTTAACAAGAGACAACAAAGGATCCAGTAATTCTACTCTAGGTATTTATATGAAATCCAAAACATTAATTCAAAAAGATCTATGCACCCCTATGTTCACTGCAGCATTGTTTAAAATAGCCAAGATATAGAAGCAACCTGTTTCCATCAATAGAAAAACAGATAAAGCAGTGGTATATATATATATATATATATATATATATATATATATATATATATATATATATAAATGGAATATTACTCAGCCATAAAAAAGAATGAAATCTTGCCACCTTCAACAACATGGATGGTCCTAGAGGGTGTAATGCTGGGTGAAATAAGACAAAGACAAATACCATATTATTTCACTTATATGTGGAATGTAAAAAACAAACAAACAAACAAACAAACAAATAAATAAATAAATAAACAAACAAATAAAACAGAAACAAACTTATAGAAACAGAGAGAATTTTGATGGTTGCCAGATGAGAGAGGTTTTGAAGGGATGGGTAAAAAAAGGGGAAGATATTGAGAAGCACAAATAGGTAGTTACAAAATAGACAAGAGAGGGTAAAGTATAGCATAAGAAATATAGTCAATAATATTGTAATAACTATGTATGGTGTCAGATGGGTACTAGATTCATCAGAGTGCTCACTTAAGAAGTTATATAAATGTCTAATCACTATGTAGTACACCTGAAACTAATATAATATTGTGTGTCAACTGTAATTGAAAAATAAAGAATTATTTTTTAAAAATTTACTTATTTCTTTGAACCTCACACTTTTGAGATTTATTTTTGATGCCTGTGGATCTAGCTCATTCATTGTGTTATTTCATTTATCACCATTTTTTATTCATTCCTCTATTATTTAATATTTATATTTTTTCACTGTTTGTTATTGCAAATTTCCTATTTCTGTTCTTTTAGCTTCTGTGAACAACATTCTTATACTTCAAAATTTCTCTGAGTAATGGACCTAAAAACGGAAGTGCTGGGGTTGAGGGGTTGGAGAAATGGTGAGCATCTTTATTTTTACTAGATATTGCCAAATTGTCTCCAAAGTGGTTGTAACAATTTATATTCCCATTGTATCCTAACCAAAAGGGGTTCATTTGCCTACATGCATCAAAGCCAAACAACATACAAACAGGGGTTTGGAGCAAAGGAATTAAGGGTTTATTTAAGGACATTGTACCAAGCTCAGAGCCATAAATAAGCTAGTGCTCAAAGACCTAGCTCCCTGATGGTCTCTAGAAGTTAAGTTATATAGGAGAAAACTCATCAGTCATGGTAGCTAAGAGAGTTGGGGTTGTGAGCTCTCCTGATTAGTCAGAGCTAGAGTAAGAGGCAGTTGATAATGGCATCAGGTCCTAATGTCAGTCATAGCAGAGGTCTGTCTGGTTTTGAATAGATGTAATCAATAGGGTCATTCCGCCTTCATGAGTCTGGAGCTGAAACATAGCTGAGGCCTAGATGTAATCTTTAGTTTGACCAAAACTGTTTTTTTGGTCAACAGATTTGAAGCACTGTTCCTAAGACTGTTTGACGCTGACAAAAATCTGATGTTCAAAGGGCTTAATAATTAAGGGAGTGGTCCTGTAGTACATGCAAAGGATAAGGAGAGAAAAGAAGCGAGTTACGGTGCTATTAGAAAAAACGAGGCCAGTTTGAATCAAAGAGAAAAAAAAGAGAAAAGTATTTTTAAAGAAGTGAAGTTTTTACGTCATCAATATTACATAAAAATTCTTTGGTCATTTCTTCACTCATGCTTGATATAATTAGTCTTGTTAATTTTTGCTAATCTGGTAATAAAGTATATCAGTTGTTTTAATTTACATTTCCTTTATTCATATAAGTTTTAGTGTCTTTTTATACAAATATCGGCTGGTTCGTGTACTTTGCTCATTTTAATTGAATTATTTGTCTTTATCTTATTTCTTTGTGTTGTTCTTATATAATATGAATAATGATCTTTTGTTGTTTCTATGCATTATAAATATCTTTTCCTAA
Organism: Macroglossus sobrinus; assembly: GCA_004027375.1. Lineage (NCBI taxonomy): Eukaryota > Metazoa > Chordata > Mammalia > Chiroptera > Pteropodidae > Macroglossus > Macroglossus sobrinus. The sequence continues at coordinate 93,722 of PVKZ01000999.1, forward strand.
TCTGAGATTTGTTCTTTAACTTTGTACTTACTGAGTTTGTTTCATATTCTTTTTTTGTTTTTTTACCAGATTACTGGTTTATTACAGAGGATATTAAAAGGTACAAATCTAGATGACGAGATACTAGATGAAGAGATATGTACAGTGAGGTCCAAAATAGGAGTTTCTGTCCCTGTGGAGTTTGGGGCCAGGCGAGGTGGCTCATGGAAGCGTTCTGGTTCCCCAATGTGGAAGTTCCTTGAACCCTCTTCTTTTGGATTTCTTTGAGTCTTCATTGCATGAGCATGAATGATTTACTCATTGGCCATTGATGATTGATCCAACCTCCATCTTTCATCTCTTCTTTTTGAAAATCAAGCAGTGGGACTGAAAATCCCAACCCTCTATTCATGATTGGTTCCCCTGGCAATCATCCTCCATCCCTTGGTGCTTTCTGAAAGTCACCTTATTTACATAAACCCAGTTGTTGTGGAAAGGGACTTGTTATGAATAACAAGACACCGATATCACCTTTATGCTTTGAGTTTTTAGGAACTGAGGACAAGCAGCCAAATATTATAATAAAATATGCTCCCATTGCCCTTATAGCTCAGGAAATTTCAAGGGTTTTGGGTTCTGTGAGCCAGGAACACAAGATGAAGACCAAATACATATGACAAATACATTTTGATCATTTGAATGACTTAATATTGTAAAGTTATAATACTCTTATGTAAATTTATATCAGCTTAACTTCAATAAGATATAAAATCTGTACTTCTACAGAGCTTTGATCTCATCCCCTTTCAGTTATTGATGTCACAAAAGTACATCTTTATGCATTATGTCTAAAAACATAGAGTAATAATTGTTTTTTAATCATCCATTTATTGAAAGAACTCTTTCTTCATAAGGCTTTGAGTTACTGTCCAATGTCCTTTTATTCTGACCTGAAGGACTTTATTCATGTAGGGCAAGTTTAGTGGTAAAGAATTCTCTCAGAATTTCTTAATTCTCTCTCATTTTTAAAGAACAATTCTATCAGATATAAGATATTTTCTTTCAACACTTGGAATACATCAATCCTCTGCCCTCTGGTCTCCAGGATTTCAAATGAAAATCTGCTCATGGTCTTATTAGCAAAAATATGATGAAAGCTATCTTCCTCTCAGTTTTATAGATGTTCATAACATATCTTATCATGTCTTATGCAGCATAACATTTTCCTACAGTATCCTGAAGTCAGTTTAGTTGGCATTCAAAGGAATGAAACATTTTAAGTATATTATGAGCTCTTTTATTAAAAGACAAAAATTATTTCAGATTTTCAAATTATAAATGCAAAGGCCCACAGATTTTAATTTCTAATAAAGTAAATATCAGTCTCTAATATCCCACATAAACAAAAAGCTCTTTGGGTTTTGTTTTTTTTTTTCAGAGTAATGCTGTCTTGAGACCAAAAAGTGGAAAACTGCTATGATTAATTCCCAGCCATAATTGGTCTATTTCTTGCTCTGACCTCAGAAGGTGCCACTGTGATGGAATTTCAAAAAATTTATATATAAGATGCTGGATAGACTGAGGTTTTTGTCCTTATAGCCCAGGAAGCTGATTTCTGGTGACCTGTCACCAGACGTTTCACTCTTTTTTTTTCTATTTCTATTTTGTGTATTTTTCTTTATTCTTTTCCCTTGTCTCATTTTTCTTTAATAATTTCCTTTTTTCTTGTTTTTCTTTGTTCTTTTTCTCATCTTACTTTATTCTTTTCATCTTTTTCTCTTTTTTCCATTTTTTATATTTTATTTTTCTCAGTCTTTTGTTCTTTTCTCATTTTTTATTTTCTTTGTTTTTTTTTCTCATTTGTTTCTTTAATTTTTTTTAGTTTTGTTGGCAGAATTAGTATAGCTATTATGGTTTATTAGCATAGTTGATAATCATAGTTAGCATTGTTAGTTACACAGTAGAGTCAGCACTGTTTGTTAGCAGAGTTAGTAAGCATAGTTAGCATTGTTGGTGTTGTCAGTTAGTGGAGTTAGCAGATCATCATGCCGCATAACCTTGCAGCCATCTCTGCTGATGACGAAGCCCCATGTTGGCCATTACGAGCTCCTGAACACCACTGGCCAGGAAACCTTTGTCAAGGTGAGGTTGGCCTGGCACATTCTGACTGGAACAGAGGTGGCTGTAAAAGTCATTAATCAGCAGGGCTCCTCCAGAGTTTTCTGAGAAGTCCTCTGCATTAAGGTCTTTAACGACTGGAATATCATAAAGTTATTTGAGCTGACTGATCCCGAGGAAACATTATTCCTCATTATGGAGCATGTTAGTGAGGGACATGTTTATCTACAGGAACCATGGCCACATGACTGAGAATGAAGCCCAAGGCATTTTCTGGCAGCTGTGCAGTCCTGCCACTAGAAGAGCATTGTCTACAGGGACCTAAAGCCAGATGGTATGTTCTTTGATACTCAGATGAACATAAAAATTGTAAACTTTGGCCTTATAAATGAATTTATCATCCATAAGCTGAGCATGTTCTGTAACAGCCCTCTTTATACCTCCTTAGAACTATTTCTGAGCCAAAACTATGACAACTCCCCAACAGATGTATAGAGTCTGGAAGTAGTTCTTTATAAGATGGTCACTGGGACCTTGCCTTTCATGGAACAGGACTTCTGAAAGCTGCAGCAGTGGATTATGAGCAGGCAATACTAATTGCCATTTTTATCTTTTGAGTGCAAAAACTTCTTAAAGAAATTGATGACCTTTGACTTCAGCAAAAGAAAAACTATAAAATAAATAATGAGGAATCCGTGGCTAAACGTGGGCTAGAAAGAGGAACTCAGGTCTTACAGTTAGCTGCACTGTGACATGGACCCCTGGGTGACAGAGGTGATGATGAACATGGGATTTGTGTGGGACCAGATCCAGGACTCATTAGTAGGCAGGAAGTATGATGACATGATGGCCACTTATGTCACTCTGAGCATCAAGAAAGCCAAGGAAGAGGGCAGCACCACCGTATAAGTTCCTTCCCTTCCCCTGACCCCAGCAGCTGTAGCCCTGCTCCAAGCCGGGAGGACTCTGCACACCCGGGGAAATGCAGCTATAGTGGGCCTGCATTTTCCACCCAAATCTGCATGACGGAAAATCAGCAGTACAAGGACCAGGAGTCAGGGAAGAAAGCTAAAGAGCCTGCCACTTTCCCAGCCAGCCCTGAGTTGAGGACTGTAACGCTCAGTCCAGCCTCGCAGTGTGGCCCTATGGGCTCCCCCTCCACACACAGCCCCAGCAGCAGCATTGTCCTACAAGGACAATTCCCTCCACTATTTTAAGAAAGCTCTGCTCTAGGCAGTCCAGCAAGAAGAGCCATGGCAAATGGAATAGATTAAAGCCAACTTAAATTGTGGATGGCCAAGGCAAGGTCACAAACAAAGACTGGAGAGGTCAAGCCACGCTTCCTGCATATTAAATGCCAAATTCAAAGATGCTGAGCTCCAGGGTGGCTGGCAATGGGATGTGGGAGATTGGCCAGAGGCTAAACACAAAGAGCTGCAGGTGGGCATGATGCAAGAAGTACACGCTCTGTGTGAAGGACCTCTGGACAAGAGCACATGGCCCAGCAGGTGATGGAGGTGTGCACATTGCTACGGGTCCCCAGCATGGAATTATAATCAGGCACTTCCGTAACCTACAGAAGCATTGTATCCAAAAAAGCTGGTGAACTTGGAGAACACCTGAAGCCCCCTGGGGGACAAAAAGGGACCGCCCTCACTGCAGGTTCATCCCTTGGCCCCACACCGGGGTGAAACTTCAGAGACTGCACTGTTTTTTCTGGGGCCCTTCTTTGTTTTTTCTTCCATGTTGGTGGGCTAGGGAGCAGTTCTTATTAAAGTACTCAATTCATCCAGATCATGTAATAAAGTTAATGCTCCATAAAGATGTACATGATACCCTGTTTTCCATTTTACCTGCTCAGAACTGGGGCTGTTCATTCTCCAGTTGGAAAAGTGTGTAGTGATATAGAACCTGGACTTAAATCAGAACAACTAATGCAAAAGTGACTGAAGAGAATAATCACTGGAATTCCCAACAACAGTTCTTAAGGGAAAAGGCTGTGAGCCATACTCCAAGGCAAAAAGGCAAAAATTGTGTTGGCTTTCTACACTCACATTGCCTAACATTTGCAGAAGGACCGAGGGGCCTTTGGACATGTGGCCCATGTTAATTATGACAAAGAGGTCTACAATAGGATAACAGTGTTCCATGACCTAGCCTGGGCAGGGAGAGGAGGTCAGAGAAGTGGAATGGGTGTGGTGTCAAAGTGGCTTAATGGTTACTTGCCTGTGCAGCTGAGTTTCCTGACTGTAAGGTAGGCCCAGTGCATGGGTTTGGCCACAGAAAATGGAGAGTAGGTACGGGGTCAGAAGAAAGCTGGAGTACAGGGATGAGGCTGGGGAGAGGGTTGTTGGACCAGTATTCCTTGTTTCTAGAACCACCTCCACTTGTGCATTTTGCTTTATGTCTTCAAACTTAAACATCCCCCAGTTCAGAGACTGGACAGTGGTCAGCTTCGATGACAGAACACTCTGAAAGGAGACTTTCTCCAGTGGGCTAGGCCAGTGGCTGCCTCTGCTCTCCCTCATTAGTCCCAGCTCAGTTCCACAGGAAGGGCTTTGGATTTTGTTCTGAAGAGCAAGGGATCCTGAGCAGGGAGGTACATGGTCAACTGCCACTGGACAAGATGCCTCTGGCTGCTTGTGCACAGTGGGCTCTGGGTGGAAGGGGTCTCAGAATCAGTTACATAGTCCCACCAGTGATTTGGCAGCAAATCTAATAAAAAGTACCCACTGGCCCATGATTTTCAGCTGGTCTCTGAATTAGGTATTACTTAATGTCATTTGTCTGATGTGCAATCTTTCATAAAACATAAACTCAGGGTAGGAAGTGATTGGGTGGTGGGAGGAAACGTTAGAATGGGTGTGGCATAGACATCCACGTGGCTCTCAATAGCCTTGTCCACTTCTCTCTCACAGCAACCAAACACCTGATTTACAGCTGGATGAGTGACCTACCCAAGACAAAAGAGTTTCCAGCCTCCTCTACAGCTAGGCTGGGTGTGTGACCAAGATCTCCCACCAGGATGGGAACAGAAGCAATTTATGCTCCTTCCAGGATATTTCCTAAGAGAAAGAAGCAGGGCCTTTTTTGTGCTTCTCCCTCTGTTTGCTATTGGAAAGGTGAGCTCTGAGGCTGGGTCTCCATCCTGACCCATGTGGATGAGGGCAACTCCTAGTTCCCAGAGGAGGGGCTACACCACACTACACAGGACCACATGGGGAAACACCAGGATTGGTCAAGAGGCAGAGGAAGCAGAGATAACTGTGGACAGGAGCCTGTATGGTGATTTCTAGCACCCATGTACTAAAGAGCTACTGCATGCCAGCCAATTCCAGACACCAGGGCACAGCAGTGGGTGAAGCAGGCATAGGCCTCCACTTACATGCAGTTGACATCCAGTCTCGATGTGGCTTCGTCTTTATATCCTTAGTTATAAGAGTTCTCTGTTCAATTAGTCTTCAGGTGGTTCTCAGGGTGGTTGTTCTGTAATCTAGTTGTAATTTTGATATGCTCATGGGAGGACATGAGCACAGCGTTTTCCCTACTCTGCCACTTTGGGAGTCTCCTATACATTTTTTTTTTAAAAATTGAATATGGATCCACAAGTCAATTAATGTAATACATCACATTAACAAATTGAAAGATAAAAACCATATGATCATATCAATAGATGCAGAAAAAGTGTTTGACAAAATCCAGTGTCCACTTATGATAAAAACTCTCAGCAAAGTAGGAATAGAGAGGACATACCTCAACATAATAAAGGCCATATATGGCAAACCTACAGCTAACATCATACTCAATGGGGAAAGGCTAAAAGCATTTTCCTTAAGGTCAAGAACCTAATGAAACATTAGGTAAGGGGTTAATATCCAAATTATATAAAGGACTTATACAACTCAACAACAACAACAACAAAAACAAAAAATCCAATTAAAAAATGGGCAGAAGACCCAAACAGATATTTCTCCAAAGAGGAAATACAGATGGCTAATAGACATATAAAAAGATGCTCAAGGTCCCCAATCATCAGAAAAATGCAAATTAAAACCACAGTGAGATATCACCTCACACCTGTCAGAATCACTGTGATCAATAAATCAAAAAACAGCAAGTGTTGGCAAGGATGTGGAGAAAAGGGAACCTTCATACATTGTTGATGAGATTGCAAACTGGTACAGCACTATGAAAAACAGTCTGGAGGTTTCTCAAAAAATTAAAAATAGATCTACCTTTTGACCCAGCAATTGCACTTCTTGATATTTATCTAAAGAAAAACAAAACAATAATTCATAAAGATCTATGCACCCCAATATTCATGGCAGCACAATTTATAATAGCCAAGATATGGAAGCAACCTAAATGCCCATCAGCAGATGATTGAATGAAGAAATTATGGTCCATATATAAAATGGAATATTACTCAGCCATTAAGAAAATGAAATCCTACCATTTGCAATGACATGGATGGGCCTAGAGGTTATTATGCTGAGTGAAATAAGTCAGAGAAAGATAAATATTATATGATTTCACTTATATGAGGAACATAAGGAACAAAAAGAACAAATCAATCCATAACAAACTCACAAATATAGTGGACAATTTGGTGACAGACAGAGGCGAGAGGGGTTGGAGGCAGGAAGAAGTACAAATTAGTAGTTGATGGATGGTCACAGCGATGGAGAACATGGCAGAGGGAATGCAGTTAGCATTAATAAGATGGCTGGGTGGAGGGCCAGGTGAGAGAGGGATCGTTTTATGAACTATATAGATATCTAACCTATGTATACTTGAAACTAATTCAAATAAATAAATTTTTAAAAATTTAATATGGTAACATATCATAAGACCTTTATGGTTTGCATTTTTGCCTTGATCAAGAAATTCTATCCTTACACTATGTCATAAAAAATTTTTTTTCAGTTTTAAAGCTTTGCTTTTTACATTCACTTTCTATTCTTCCTGGAATACGATTTTGGAATGGTTTGAAATAGGGGTCAAGTTTTACATTTTTCCCACATGAAAAGCCAATGATTACAGCACCACAGACCAAATCCTTTACTCACTGCTGTCAACAGAGACCTCTGACATTTTCATATATTTCTTCTTGGCCCTCTACTCTCTTCTATTGATCTATTATCATTTAAATTATTGTAGTTTATAACTCATATTTAGAAAATATGATATTTGTAAAAGCAGGCACCCCTCTATCCTTCAGCAAAATTATCTTTGTTATTTTTGGTCCTTTACTTCCATATACATTTTACAAACAGCTTGTCAAGAATATATGTAAATGTATACACTGAATAGGTACATTACTTGGGGAAACTGACATCTTGAACACCTTGAAACCGAGTCTTCATGTCCAATATAATGTACCTCTGAGAGGAAGTTTCCATCAGAACAACCTCACTGACATTTGGGTTGTCTTCCAACGTCAGATGACAATATCAACCTATCATGCAACTCTTTTGGGAGAAATTTTAAAAGCATTAGAATGTGTCTTACAACGTATAGACCTTTACATACTTGATTCTAATTGACAAGGAACTAATTTGCAGGTCACACACTCCTGAAATTCACCTTGATTTACCACAGAAATAAACTCCAGAGTGATACTCAAGAAGAAGGCATAAAACCCTCACTTCACTTACCCAAATGAGATTAACTTGCTTACTTTGGGGGCATAATTACAATAAGTGATTCTGTGTGTATGATTTCCTCTTAGGAGAATTCACAAGAAACAGAAACAGTTTTCTGGCTTTGAGGTCCTGAATTAAACGAGCTGGATACCATTGTAATCCTAGGCCTATTGAGTGCCATAACCCTGGCTCTTTTTATGTATAAATTGACACATCTGACTGGGTAACTGTGTCACAGAGAAAATCATCTGTCATTTACTAGCAAGTAACCACCTGTCATTTGCTAGCAACAGCTGTTGCCAACTCAGTGCATACATTGAAGTCCTCTGTTTTTTTGTAGGGCCTCAAAAGGAAGGTATTTCAGTTTTTCCGGTCTCTTGATGCCTGCCGAGAAAGTATGGCCATGTTGTGACCTCACCAAAGCTGCTCAGACCTTGGGTCTCTGAGAATAAGGGGCAAAAAGCTAAGGTCCGCACCAGTTGAGCTTTCATGATTTGACCAGATTCCTTCCCTCTCTCATCAGGGGTTCCACTACACCTCCAGTATCCCACCCACAAAGTCTTCCCTGCCTGTATCACCCCAAATCCTAGAAGGCTCTCACTCTGCCCTAGGGAGCCATGCCCCCATCTCTGTGAACTACAGAGTGTGCACCCTGAATAAATTCGCCCAAAGTCCAAGAGAAGGGGAGAAAGGGCAGACTAGGATTGGCAGGCCCTTGAGAACATCTTTGCTCCCTATATCTCTGGCACTGTATCACCGCAGGTATGGTGCACCCATTTCAGATGAGTTGTCTAAACACTAAAGTTAGAAAGGTTTACTTATGTCAGGTGACCTTCTCCTTCTGATAAAAAGCTTTTATGCTCCTTTCATTTTTTAAAAGCCTAATAAAGATCTGAAAACATTTTTGTCAAAAATAAATGTAACTAATAAATATTTGCTTTTTCCAAACCCACCATCAGCACATCAGTTTGTATTCCAGAGCTTTTTCTGTGCATGAACACACATACACATATAATTTTCACATAAAAGAATCATGATGTATGTATTGTTATGCACCTTATTTTTCACTTAATAACATGTGTTAGAGTTTGTTTTATTCCAGGACTTATGAATGTATTGGCTTACTTTTAACTGCTAAATGGTATTTCTTTAGGTCAATGAATTATAATTTAAGTCCCCACTCCCCTATTGGTTTTCTCCCAAAATTCACTTTATAGGTAGTGTTGCATGAACATCTTTGTACCTGCTTTATTGTGTAAGGGTGTGAGAAGTACATTTTGCTTCACACAGAGCTACACATAATATTGTTCAAGAAAGTGCTGGGAAAACATTAATAAATAATTGTTTATATGGATGGAGCAGGAGGAGAAAAAAGTAAATAACAAGTGCAACAAATAGAAAACAATTACAAACCTGATAGGTATCAATCCAACTACATCAATAATCACTACTTTTCTAATATCTGATTTCTTTTTTATTGTGGTAAAATTGATATATAAGATTACATATATTTCAGGTATATAACATTTAATTTGGTATTTGCATACATTACATAGTGTTTATCATCGTAAGTTTAGTTATCAAACACGACCATACCGTTGATCCTCTTCAACCATCTCTGTTATCTCTGAGTTTGTTTTTATTGCTGTTGTTCAATCTTTTTATTAGGTTCCACATGTAAGTGGTATCATATAGTATTTGTCTTTCTCCATCTGACTTCTTTCACTTAGCATTGTACCCCCAAGGTCCATTTCTGTTGTCACAAATGGCAAGACTTCCTTCGTTTTTATGACTGAGTAGTATTTCATTGTATATATGTACCACTTATTTTTCTAATCACCTATTGATGGACACTTAGGTTGTTTCCATATCTTGACTATCGTAAATAATGCTGCAATGTACATAGGGGTGCATATTTCTTTTCTAATTAGTGTTTTGGAGTTCTTCAAATCAATATTCAGAAGTGGAATTGCTGGGTTGTATGGTAGTTCTGTTCTTAATTTTTTGCAAGGAATCTCCATATAGTTTTCCATGGTGGCTGTGCCAGTTTACATGCGCATCAACAGTGTACAAAAGTTCTCTTTTCACCATATCCTCTACTACTTTTATTTCTTGTCTTTTTGACAAATAGCCATTCTAACAGGTGTGGGGTGATATCTCATTGTGGTTTTAATTTGCATTTCTCTGATAATACTGAGGTAAAACATCTTTTCATGTGTCAGTTGGCCATTTGCATGTCTTCTTTGGAAAAATGTCTATTCAGACCCTCTGTCCATTTTCTAATCAGGTTTTTTGTTGTTCTGCTGTTGAGTTGTATGAGTTCTTTATATATTTTGGATATTAATATCTTACATGGTTTGCAAATATCTTCTCCCATTCAGTAGATTGCCTTTTCATTTTGTTGATAGTTTCCTTCACTGTGCAGAAGCTTTTCAGTTTGCTGTAGTCCATTTGTTTATTTGTGTTCCTTGACTTTGGAGTTATATTTTTTTTAAAAAATCACTGATGTCAAGGAGCCTAATGCCTATGTTTTTTTTTTCTAGAAATTTTATGATTTCAGGTCTTACATTCAAGACTTTAATCCGTATTAGTCAATTTTTGTGAATGGTATAAGATAATGATCTAGTTTCATTCTTTTGCATGTGGCTGTCCAAATTTTCCAACACAATTTATTGAAGAGACTGTCCTTTCCCCATTGTATGTTTTTGGCTTTTTTGTCATAAATTAATTGTTCATATATATTTAAGTATTTCTGGGATCTCTATTCTGTTCCATTGATCTGTGTGCCTGTTCTTTGTGCCAAGACCATAATATTTTTATTATTACAAGTTTATAGTATAATTTGTAATCAGAGAGCATGATATCTCCAGCTTCTGAAGATCACTGTGGCTATTCAAGGTCTTTTGTGGTTTTGTACAAATTTTAGAATTATTTGTTCTAGTTCTGTGAAAAATTGCATTAAAATTTTGATAGAAATTGAATTGGGTAGTATAACCTTTTTAACAATATTAAGTCTTCCAGTCCATGAACATGAAACATCTTTCCATTTATTTGTGTTTTCTTCCATTTCTCATAACAATGCCTTACAGTTTTCAGTATACAGATCTTTCTCCTCTTTGGTTAAAATTACTGCTAGGTATTTTATTCTTTTTGACATAATTTTAAATGGAATTCTTTTTTTGCTTTCTCTTTCTGATAGTTCATTATTTGTATCTAAAAATACCACAATTTCCTGTATATTGCTTTTGCAACTTTCATCTTTACTGAATTCATTTGTTAGTTCTAACAGTTTTTGATGGAGACTAGGATTTTCTATATTAGTATCACATCATCTGCAAATGGTGACAGTTTTATTTCTTCCTTTCCAATTTAGATGTCTTTTATTTCTTTTTCTTGCCTAATAGCTATCACTAAGACTTACAATAAGATGTTCAATAACAGTGGCAAGAGTAAGCATTCTTGTCTTGTTCTTGATCTTAAAAGAAAAGCTTTCAGTTTTTCATCCTTGACTACAATGTCAACTGTAGGCTTGTCATATATGGTTTTTATTATGTGGAGCTACACTCCCTCCTACATACCCACTTTGTTGAGAGTTTTTTATTGTAAATAAATGTTGGATTTTGTCAAATGTTTTTCTCCCTCTTCAATAATAACTTTAAATGTGAATGGTTTAAATACACCAACTAAAAGACAGAGATTGTCAGATATTATTTAAAAAGACCCAACCATTGGTTATCTAGAAGAAATTTACCTTAAGTATAAAGACACAGATGTGTTATAAAGGGATGAAGAAATTTTTATCATGCTAACAGTAATCAAAAGAAAGTTGGAGTCATTATATTAATTTCAGATAGGGTAGACATCAGAATGAGAAAAAGTATAAGGATTGAAAAGAGGCATTACATAATGTTAAAGAGTTCAATTCTCCAAGAAGATTTAACAATCCTTAACATACATGCACCTAATAACAGAGCATCAAAATGTATGAGACAAAAACTGACAGGGCTGCAAGGAAAAATACAGAAATCCTCTAATATAGTTAGATATTTCTCTAAGTAATTGATAGATCCACCGGGGAAAAAATCAGTAATGAGTTAATTATCTGGAACAGCACTATCAACCAACTTGATTTAATTGACATTTATAGAATATGCATCCAACAAAAGTAATATACACATTATTTCCGAGCTCACATGGAACATTCACCAGAACAGACCGCATTCTGGACCAAAACACACATCTTAACAACTTTAAAAGAATCATACAAAGCATGTTCTCAGACTACAACGAAATTAAACTAGAAATCAATAACAGAAAAATATCAGAAAATCTCCCCAAAATTCAGCAATTAAAAGACATACTTCTAAATAACATATGGGTCAAAGAATAAGTCTCAAGAGAAATTTAAAACTAAACGAAAATGAAAATGCAACTTATTAAAATTTGTAGCCTGTCACAAAAGCAGTGTTTAGAAGGAAATTTATAGTATTAAATGCATATATTAAAAAGGAAAGAATTTATAAAATCAATAATCTAAGCTTCCACCTTAGGAAACAAGAGAAAGAAAAGCAACTTAAGCCTAAAGCAAGCAGGAAAAAAATTAGAGCAGAAATCAATGAAATTTAAAATAGGGAAACAGTAGAAAAAAAATCAATGAACTAAAAGATAGTTCTTAGAAAACATCCATAAAATTTATAACTTTCTAGCCTGAGTAACTAAAAAAAAGAGAGAGAGAAGACACAAAGTACTAATATCAAAAATGAAAGAAGGGTCTATCTCTACAGATCGCAAGGACATTAAAAGGATACTGAAGGAATACTGTCAGTGAAGAGGCCACTTATGTGTGATAAGCTAGACCATTTCTCCTCTTTCTTAGTTCTGAAAAAAGCAAAGATCTCCAACATCCCTCTTCTCCTTTCCCACCACACTCTCTTTATCTGAGGAACAAGAAAATAATGTAATCTTACCGGGTATAATTTTCCCCTATATTTCAGCCCAATCACCTTATATGCACATCACCACCATCACTGTATAAGCTTTAGGCCTCACAAGACCCCTCCCTGCTTCGTGTGCCACACTGAAAGGTCTGCTCGGATCAGCAGGGAGGAAGGCAGTCAGGGTAAATTTGAGGTATCTGGTTTGGTGGGCTAATTTTTTTTCAATAGGTGTTTTATGGTAGAATAAACATAATTCCTAGAATATAAGAACTGGAATAGAGTAACCTCCTCAAGTTAAAAGTTAGAAAACATAAGCACAAAATGACAAGAACAGACTATCCACACACACACAAAGAAAACTCAACAGATTATCAGTCCTACAGGAAAAAAAAAAGTTAACTTCAATAAACATCAAAGAAAAAAAAAGTTTTTAAGTGTCTCCATTTCTTACTTCCTTTGAAATCACACTGTCTTGTTTCTTTTTTTGTTTGTTTCTTGTTTTCTGGAGTTTTGTTTTGTTTTGGTTTGGTTTGGTTTGGTTTGGTTTAGTTTGGTTTTTTATACCTGCTGATGACCAGGGCTCAATGAAGCAAGCATTCCCATGTGGCAGCCAACACTGTGTACTTGTCAAATCTTTAAGAGGCCAGTTTGGCTTTAAAGACCATTTCCTTCTGAAAATCCAGTCCAAGAAAATAATTCAAAATGCCTAAAAAGATATATATGCCAATATTTTATTTATCATCTTAACAGCCATGTGATTTTTACACTTTATAATATCACTTTAAATATGAGAATGAAATAGCCAAAGGGTACAAACTTCCAGTTATAAGTTCTGGGATATAATTACAGCATGGTGACTATACTTAACAATACTGTATTTTATGTTTGAAAGTTGCTAAGAGAATAGATCTTAAATGTTCTCAACTCACACAAACAGAAAAAAAATGTAACTGTGAGGTGATAAATATGTTAACTAACATTATGGTAACCATTTTACAATATATTTATATACCGAGTGATCACATTGTATATTTGTTAAGCTTACACAATGTTACACATCAATTACATCTCAATAAAGATGGAAATTCTTGAATAAATAAAAAAAATATGCAAAGCACAACTTGTTAGAAATATAAAAAGGAAAATCCACAAACATATTCTGAAAATTTAGTTCTTTCAGAAATTAACAGATCAAGTAGATAAGAATAAAGAACATAGCAGGTATGGATATTTTACTAAGCTTGATCTAATATATAGAATTTTATACTCAATCATGCATTCAGATCTATGCTTAAAGTTATTTGCAAAATCAACCATCAATCGAAAGCTCAACACACTTCAAAAAACATAAATACGGTCCAAATTCTCAGACCACAGGGAAATAAAATTAAAAACAAATGGGTAAAATCTAACCCACTTAAAACACTGTAACACCTTTTAAGAACTAAAGGTGGTTAAGAAATAAAAGTTAATATTACATTTTACTTAGAAATCACTGTATCATAATGAAAAAGTAAACACAACTTAATGACTAACTGAGGAATAAATGGGCAAAATACGAACAGATGTTAAGCAGGTATCCAGTGAGACTCATGAGGAACATGTTACATATAAAAGAAATGTGTATGATGTAAAAATTTTAAAAAGCAGCCTGCAAACCTGAATAGGAAATATGATGACAATGATAAAAAAAATTAAAAATACATAACTATAGGACTGGAACAAAAAAGACCAAAAAATATATAAAACAAATTACACCAAAATGTTAACTATGATTGAGTGTAGTTCTATATTTGCATTATGAGCGATTTTTTCTATTTCCTATTTTCCAAAATATTTTTAACCTAAAAAAGAAGGCAAACTTTTTTAGGTTAAATATTAATTGTACACATCCGTGGCAGAGAAGGATTTAGGGATTTGCTAAAATCACAAATTCAGAGCAAGGCCCAGGGCAACTCCTGCACCTCCTAGCGCCCCTCCACCCCGATCCCATTGCTGTGTCTAATTATCTCCAGACTTCTGTGAACCAAAATCCATGGTTCACATCATTAAGAAGAAGGCTGGGCCTAATGGCTTGTTAGTGGCTGATAGCAGGACACAGATTGACCAAGGGGTTTTGGTTCCAAGCACCACCAAGGCCAGAATAAGAACGGAGTGGAAATCGGTGAGTGGACCAAAGGAACCTCAGAAAGGCCCTGGTTCCTAAAACCTACTTAGCGCTTGAATGCCGCGAGGCTTTCCCCTCTGCCAGGCCCGCCTGAGCCCAATGCGCTCGAGACTGATGCGCTGCCCCAACCTTTCTCTTCCAGGTGACCTCCGCATCCTGCGCGGACCAGGGTCGGGACACTCCACCTGCTCCCAGGACATCCCCGAGACCCCCGACCCTGTCCGTTTCCTGCCTGCTGCTCCCTTCTTCTTCCCGGGGCGCAGTGCCCTCTGTTGGCGCTGCAGGGCCGAACGGACCGGCGAGGAAACGCCCGCGGCGGCCCTTCCGCGCTTCGGCCGAGCGGTCCCCGCCAGGGAACCGGCGGGCGGCGACCCGGTCAGCTTCTGCGACCCGGTCAGGCGTCTGCGACGGTCTAGTCTCCCTGGATCTCCAGTCGGTCCCTTTTCATTTTCTGACAAGTGAGGGAAGGAGAGTTGGGAGAACTTCCAGCCTGGGCCAAAGAAGAGTTCCCAAGCTGGGGACTCCTATCCACCATTAAAGCGTTGATAGTTTAGCTATTTCTACGGACGGTGCATAGCACAGGCGGTTTAGGACTAATTAGTAGATACTGAGGGGTTAAGAGAGGTTACGAGTCTATCCAAAACATCTCCCGCTCTTTCTGGGGCCAGAAATTACATTTTTGATTAAAGTTATTTGATCCCTTGTCAAAATGCAAATCTCTCCCTACATCTCACCCCTACGCCCACTGGTAACCTTAGTCGCCAAAGAAAGTAGGACGCTAAGGAGCCTGTAATAGGACAAGGAATTCTTGGGAGTCGGGGATCCTGGGAACGGCAAGGGTTGGAGCCGCAGCGCGGGGAGACGGGCTAGGTGGGGACGTGAACCCGGCTGGCAGGGAAGAAACGTGCACATGCTTCAGTTTTGCCTGTGGTCCCGCGCGGACTGAATTCCGATTCGCTCCCTGAGCCCGACTCGGCGCGAACTGGAGCTACGTCGCCGCCTGCTGAACTGAATGGAGCTTTCGTTTAATTCAGGGCGGGCGCTCGGGGCGTGGTAGGCTGCGTCTGGGCAGCTAGTCCCAGCTCCGTCAGAGTTTCCTGAGTTACTTGTAAAAGTTCCTTCTCCCGGGGCCTCCGTTTTTCTTCCTCTATAAAATGATGTGCTGAACTGGAGCTTCTCTGAGTTCACTTCCCTCCTCCCTTCTAGGTCCTTCCTTTCTTCTCCTCTGGCCAGGACCCCTTAGGAGGTTCTTCCTCTTTCCCTCCATCCCATTATGGGACGCCAGTTTCAATGCTGCAGGTTGACCTAGGTGCTCAAAGGGTGCAACTGTGTGAGACCAGGACCGGGCTACTGTTTCTTGGGGAAATGTGCTGACTGCCTGTAATTGGGGGCTTGCTCTGCACAGAAAAAAAACTTCCACTGAGACGTGGTGAAAGGGATCAAGGCCTTGGATCAACCAGGGTGGGTATCTTAGACCTCTCCAGGGCTGGTCGAGAGAATCGCACAGAATGAGTAAATGAGCAGGGGAAGGAGTGTAAGCACCTGATGGGCTGCTGTAGACCGGCCCCCATCTCCTCCCGCCCCCCAGTATCAACTCCGCCTCGATGGGCCTGGTTGGTGCTTATTTCCCAAACACACTACGCTGCTTCTGGCCATCGTGCCTTTGCAATGATGCCTGCCTGCTCCCTGGCTCCCCACTCCTACTCCACCAGGACTACTTTTTTGTCTCCTTTAAGATCGAGTTTAGGCACCATGGTCCTAGTCTCCCTAGTTGTCCTCCGCAGCCATCCCTCCTCTGCTAAGGGTTTCAGCCAGAGCTGGGCTCCTTTTTGTCTGTCCTCACTGCACTCACCACATCCTGGCACCCCCACAGCGGGTGGTTTCACGTGTTCCCTTGTTTGTCCCCATTGCTGGCACCTGCAAAACTGGATTCAGTGCCCAGGGCAGTAGCATTCCATAAAGTAGGACACGAACAGCAAACCCCGCTGCGCCCCAACTCCATGTAGCTGCTCTCCATTGCACACCCGCGGGCGCGGGGGGAGGGTTGGGAGGCGGGGTTGGAAACACATTCTCTACAGTCCAAGTAAGAAGTTGACTGTGGGGATAGGGGAGATCCTTTTTCATGGCTCTGCCTCTGGACTCATGTAAGACCATTCCCAATGAACAGTGCACCTCAGTGTCTGGGGTATGGAGGAAGCAGTTCATTTCTCTTCTTTGCTAAACGGAAAAAGTGAAAACCATCCTGAGAAATCCTCTAATCCCCTTCATTCCATCCCCACCCAAAGAGAGAAAGAGGAGGAGCTGGAGGAGTAGCCGAAGGGAAAGAGAGCGGGGAGACTTTGGCTTCTCTGTCTTTCCTTCCCAAGATCCGCTTTTTCTGCCTTCCTCTTTCCAGGGTGACATCTCCCCCTCCTCCTCTTCTCAGAAGAGAAAATTCTTTTAATATAGGTCACCGAGCTGCAGGACAAATTGGAGTCTTTTCAGCCTCCCTCGGGCTGGGGGCGGTTAGCTGATGGAAACAATTGTCCTCCCCTCTTGCAGTGTTTCCACTGTTGCGTCCTCCAGCTTCCACAGCTCACCCCACAGGCACCCAAGAGAACCAGAGAACCTCTCAGATCCCCTCGGAAAGTAGCACAGGGGAGGGGGAGAGGAGAGGCTTTCCACCGGCAAAGTCACAGTTTATAAAACCTGAGAGTGAAAAGCGTTACAGTTGGGTTGAGGTTACTTCATGGATCCTCAGCCAGCGCCCACTAAAGAATGAACCATTTTGTATAAAAAGAAAAATTTCCACTGACTTCTTGAAGTTTCTATTTGGGGTAAACTAAAAAGAGAGACAGAGAGAGAAGGAGGGTGGGAGAAAGAGAGGGGAGGGAGAAAGGGAGATGATGAAAGAGATAAGAAATGAAACTTTTGACAGGTTTATTTTATTTTGTCTCACAACGTTTTTTTGCCAGAGCCTTAACTGTGAATACAACAGGACTCAGCACCCACCATGAACAAAAAGAGCTCATTTGGTTGTTGAAATTAGTAGTGTGCAATTATTGGGAAAAAGTCTAGTTCTCTAAGTACCAACAAAATTTATGAGTTCTAGAAGGTTGGGGACAGTTCTGGAAGTTACACAGTGGGCAAAGAATGCAAACAGACACTGCAAAAAGAGGCAAGCTGAACAGCCAACACATAACAAGATGCTCACTCTCAAACTTAGAGAGATGCAAGTTTAAACAACAATAAGATACCAACTCATTCCTATAAGATGGGCAGAACTGGAAAGTCTGACAAAACCAAGAGTTATAAACCATGTGAGTAAACAGAAATTCATCTGCAGCTGTTGCGAGTATGAACTGGTACCACCACTTTGAAGCAAAAGTTGCCAGTAGCTACAGGTTGAAAAGAAGCATATGATTTGAGTCAGTGTCCTTCTTAAGTAATTCCTCTTCCAGGCTGACACCCTAGAGAAAATCTTGTACATGAACTCTAGGGAATATGTATAAGGATGGTCACTGTAACATTTGTTTATAATAACAGAAACTGAATGGCCTAAAGGTCCATCAATATAGGAATGGATAAACAGTGACAGTTATGATTAAATCTTATTGTTCTTGTATCACTCTCTCTCACAGTATGAAAGGCTATGATGTACTCCTATATTTACTAAAAAAAAAAATTATTATGGTAAAATACACATAACATATTTATCACCTGAACCATTTTTAAATGTACCATTCTGTTGTAGTTAAGTACATTCACATTGTTATACAATTCATCTCCAGAACTCTTATCTTGCAAAACTGAAACTCTATACCCATTAGAGAATAACTCCCCATTCTCCCAACCTCCAGCTCCTGGAAACCACCAATCTACTTTCCACCTCTATAATGGCTACGATTATGACTACTCTGGGTACCTTATATAGGTAGAATCACACATTACGTGTCTTTTCATTACTGTCTTATTTCACTTAGCATAAGGTTCCAAGGTTCATCCATTTTGTAGTACATGTCAAAATTTCCTTCCTGTTTAAGACTGCATAATATTCCATTATATGGATATACTACATTTTAATTATTCATTCATTTTTCCATCAGTGGGTACTTCGGTAGCTTCCATGTTTTAGCTATTGTGAATAATGCGGCTGTGAACTTGGATGTGCTCTTCATTCAGTTTTAAATTGACATCAAACACTTTTCATCATTAATAGTTGTAAAACATGTCATTTCCAATGTGTTGTATTGATATTTTAAAGTAAAAACTTTACATCACTCTATTTGTTTCTAATAAACTATAAATAAATAACCTATCAATTTTATTTCAACCATCGCCTATTTTAAAAATACAAGAACAGGTGCTTCTGTAACTTTTGGCAATTTTTTATCATTCTTTTTTCTCCTCAAACTTATGAATTCTATCCCACTTCCTCCATAGAAGTTTATTCTAATGTAATAGGTTCATATGCTGGAAGATCTTTTATGGATTATTCTTCTCTGCCAAAAATGTACAAAAGCTGAAACTTTAATTTCCTGTAACCATAAATTTCTAAGCATTAAAAAGTTATTACTCTGTTATTCAAACTTGTACAATTATTCAAAAAACATAAATAAGTTACAAGTTTTGAAAATTAATTATTAAACCTAAAAAGTAACCTTTGTGATATTGTACTATAGTTAAGCAAGATGTTACCATTGGGGAAAACTGGGTTAAGGGAATTCAGGATCTCTCTGCACTGCTCTTCTAACTGCGGTGTCAATCTACAATTATCTTAAAATAAGAAGTTTCATTAAGAAGTAACTTTGGGGGGAAATTCAGCTCTTAAAGAGTTGGATATGTCCAATTAGTTAATGAATCTCTAAGATAACATTGCTTATTGCTAGGTGAGACAAGATTCTTACTCTCTCTACCCCATCTAAACTTTGACTAAGAATACCCAAAACATAATTCGAACTGTCCCAGCTTCCTCTGGCTGGGATGCCCTCCTCCTGGGATTCCTTCTTCCTGGGATGCCTTCCTCTCTTTGCTTTTGATGTCTTATGGTTCACTTTAGTATGCTTAGAGATGTGTATATTTTTACTTATCCTATTTGACACTCTGAGAGCATTTGTGTCTTTAATTGTGGAAAACCTTCAGCTGTGATCTTTTCCAATATTCCATCTCCACATTCCCTTATTCTCTTCTTTCTGAAATCCTATTAAACATTTCACAGTATTGAACGTTTCACATTCCACATCTCAACAACTTTTCAAATTGCTTTTGTCCTTACTGCTTCTGTGTTTATCTCCTTGCTCTATGTTCTCTGTGAATTCCTTAATTCTAGCTTCCAATTTACTAATTACCCCTTCAACTATGTCCAATCTAGAGTATATCCTGGTTTATCTAAAGTTTTCATTTCCAATATACTCAGTATATATGACTATTCAATTGTTCTTGCTTAATTTCTGCATTTTGTACATGTTCTTATTTTATTTATTTTAAACTCTTTTTAGACTTCACACAATTTGCATCTCTTCCGGAGTAAATTCACCTTCCAATTTGAGTTGTGTGTGTGTGTGTGTGTGTGTGTGTGTGTGTGTGTGTGTGTGTGTATACTTTGAACACATCTACATTCTCCTCTTGCTCTTCTTTTTCTTTCAGTCATACCATGACTATGTGTTAAAACATGGTACTGACACCATCTTGACCACAAGACCAATGCCTCATTCTAAGCAATTCAACTTCACCTTATTGCCAAACTAGCCACTTTGTAACACTTTTCTTGACCACTCTTACTTGATATTAACTATCTCTGCTCCACTCTGTTTTGATCCTTCCTGCTTTTGTCTTCAGTTAGCATGTACCGAACAAGGTTTCTTGAAAACCAAGTGTGTGCCTCACCCTCTGCTAGGCATTACAGTATAAATATAAGAAAGACAAGACCTCTTCCTCAGGGAACCAAGGGTCTGGTCCTCAAACTGGTTGAACCAACACATCATTGCTGTGCAGAAGAAGTACTCCTGTCCCGGGATGCCTAAGGTCCAGGTGACACTGAGAAGGATGTTGTTTATACTGCACAGGAGCAGGAGGAAGCAAGGAGCTGAGCTCCAGAGAGAGGAGATGCTTGAGATGGGTCTTGAGGAAAAGGAGTTTACTAAGCAGAGATGAGGACATTCCAGGCTGAGGGAATAGCATGTTCAGTGGCACTCAGGTGGAAAGAATCAAGGACCTTTAAAAAAAAAAAAAAAACAGAGAGATGCCAAGCCTAGGTCTTGTGAAAAAGGCAAGAAGGAAAGGATTGAGATGCAGCTGCAGAGCTGAGTGTGCAGGGCCTGAGGCAACATTTTGGGACTACCCGATGCTCTCCTAGGGACCATGCAAAGTCCTTGCAGACTGAAGCAGAGAGTTGGCAGGACTAGGTTTTCACCGGAAGGAACCAGAAGCAGTGGAAGGGACCAGAATAGAAGTGGGATGGCCATTTAGGAGACCTCTGAAAAAGTCTAGGCAAGAGATGAAAGCAGCCAAATGAACCTGGAGTTCCCAAGGAAGAAGAAAGTGGAGTGGCAGAAGTGAGGTGATTGAATTAAAGCAAGTCTTTATAACTCTAGGCCCAAACAAGCTAACTGCTTAGACAAGGAGAGACAGCAGACAACTTCTACAGTTATGGTTCCTGCTTGTCTCTGAATGAGCATCTTAGGAACCATGGCACAGAGCCCTGATTAATTTTCTACCATTGCCCTGCTCGGTTATGCATTCTGAATACACGTCAATTGAAATTATTTGATTTCCATGTGTTAAGAACAAACATCTTTAGAAAAACAAAGACCTGTTTAAATTCAGCATAGAAACTGATAAGTCTTTTACTTTCTTTCTTTCTCTCTCTGGATGTTTTCAAATATAAGGAGCTTGCATGGCAGAGTACACTGGTTCTCATTTCTACACACCATCCTGCGTGAGTGCTGCAGCATGGGAGATGGGAACTCACCTGGAGGTGAGGGGCAAGCCTCATCAAGCCCTTTTCATACCTGGCCCTAGAGCAAACAAGCATCCCTAGAACTTTTGCAATTGCATCTGCTCTCCTGCCTGCTACAGAGCGGATGTCGTTGTGGTTACATTGAGAATCCACCACGTTCTGTGAAAAATATCATAGGGGTCACAAAACCTCCTTGGTGGGTTTGACATGTTTCTTTGGCATTCCCCTCACCCTTTGTCGTGCTCTGTGCAAAGGGGCTGCCACTCCCATGGTTCATACTTTTCTTAGCTATAAAGCTGGAAGGCCTCCAAGCCAGCTGCAGTAATTTTTTTAAAGCCCATTCAATGCAAGTTCAGACCACACAGAGGGACTGCAGTTCCATGAACACAGCTCAGCCCAAACTGTGATGTGCCATCCAGGGGACACGGTCCCCACTGGACAGAACTCACAGGTGAGCCAGACACATGAAACAGATAATGCCAGGTGGCTTGACTCTAGAACTAAGTAATGTGAAGATCACCTAATACAGGATTCGAGTGGGAAGACAAGGGAACTCCAAAGAAATTGGGGGAAGGCATCCACTTGGTCTGGAAGGTTTCAGGATAGCAACAAACAAAAAGGAAGGGAACACATGTGTGCCAAGGCCAGACAAGGGAAACTGCCTTCACCCATACATTCACTCCAACCACACACATCCACTCAAACCACACACATTCCTGCCCAGCACTCAGACACAGGGATACAGAGGAATGAGGTCCAAGTCCCACAGCACTGGAGCTGGCCTCAGGACTTAAGTAGAAAGTCTTCCAAGCAAAAGGAATATCAAAGGCAAGGGGAGCCCTGAGTTTAGACAACTTCAAGCCCTGTGAGAATGCAGTAGGGGACGGGGCAGAGGCTGGTCCAAGCCAAGTTTAAGCGTCCATCCAGTCCTGCAGGTTAGGGGAGGTGGCAGGAAAGAAACTATCAGATCCCTTTCTGAGACTAATGTTTACAGCTGGTGGTTGGAGGACTGAACAGGAAAGAGACTGGTGTGGATGCTGTTGCAATGACCCTAAGAAGTAATGACATTGTGTAGCAAAGGTTTAGCCACTGGGAGAAACCCCCAAGGGTATGGTTAGCAGAGGACCACTAGCCTCACAGGAGGCTGGGGTGGTTGTTGCCTCACTGAAGTCTCCTAAGTGGAAGGGAGAAGATCCTTCCTTGATGAACACGGACTACTCTGACTGAGTTCCCTGGGAAGTGGGCAAGTCACTAACCGCTCTTCCTTCTCAGCCCTCAGCACCCATTTTGCAGACAAAGCTCCAAGGTAACAGTGCTAGAGACATTTTGAGAGAGGGCAAAGGAAGAGGTCACTCCTCTCTGCTTTCCTGTTCACTCTCGTGTCTTGAAATCTCTAATCTCTATCTTCTGTCACTCCCACAAGAGTGCCATTTTAAAGGGCCATTTCCAAGCCTTTTCCCTGGTTTTCAAACCTGCAGTTTTCAACTGCCTCCAGCCGCCGACTAGGTTGCCTGGACGGCTCCCATTCATGGGCCCCAGCTCCCTCACTGGGCTGGAAGGTGACAACCGCGAAAAGGAGGGCGACTCTATCCTCAGCGGGACTTGAGATGACATCACATCCTCAGAACGCAAAATCGGACTCGGCAGCCGTCGGGGTGGTGGGGGCGCAACTTCCCCGCTCAGTATTTCGCTGTCTCCTGCGCGTTCCACTCGCGCCTGAGCTGAAAGCTGAGCCGCGTCGCCGCAGGGGTGCGCCATGGCCTTGCCGGTGACCCGGTTGCTCCTGCCGCTGGCCCTGCTGCGTGAGTTTGCGACCCTTGGGGAAGGGGTTGGTGCGGGGCGCGGGGTTCCCGCCTCAGCTTCTCCGCCTGTCCTCCGCAGACGCGGCCCTCGGGCAGCCGTGGTTCCGGATGTCGCGGAAAGTGCAGGGGCAGCTGGGCAAGCAGTTGGAGCTGCGCTGCGAAGTGCTGCTGCCCAGCCTGGCGTCGGGCTGCTCGTGGCTCTTTCAGCGGCCTGGAGCCGCCAGCAGCCCTGTCTTCCTAATGTACATCTCCAAAATCCGGACCAAGCCGGCCGAGGGGCTGAACAGCAAACAGTTCTCGGGGCGGAGGATCCAGGACACCGTCTTCAGCCTCACCCTGCACAACTTCCGCGAAGAGGAGCAAGGCTACTACTTCTGCTCGGTTGTAGGCAACTCGATTCTGTACTTCAGCCCCTTCGTGCCCGTCTTCCTGCCAGGTCTGGGCGCCGAGGGCGCGGATCCTCTTGGTGTGGGGTTTGGCATTCACCTCTGAACCCATTTTCACATAGAAGCCCGCTTTGGAGCCTCTTAGCGCCCCTGGGGGCTACTTAGATATTGTTCCCATTTCGCAGACGAGGAAACTGAGGCTAAGTTTGTGTGGCAGAATATAGCTTTTTGGGTCTTGCCGATCTGGGCTCGAGTTCAGGCGCTTGTGTGCACCTCGGGTACGGTACTTAAATGCTGAGCCTCTGTTTGCTCGTCAGTAAATGGGGACTTCAACCCGAGCCCACGAGGGAGCTCACAACAACTGCTGAACCTTGGAGAGAGGCTGTTGCAGGAGATGGAGCGGGCTTCTGCGTTCCAGTCGTAGGCACCGGGTGCACTTCGTGGAGCCCGAGACGCGGCAGGCTACTGTACCCGCCACGAAGGGGTCAGCGCTGAGCCAGGAGGTCCCCATTCCATCTCTCCCGCCTTGAGAGCGGAGTGAAGCGCAGGGGATCGTCTGCCGTTCCTCCGGGCACACCGGGAGAAGGCGTCGCGTAGGGCAGGGGCGCACGGAGCAATGGGGAAGGTAAGCGTCCAGATCTCCAGCCCGGCCCCCACCCACGCTCTGTTTCTCCCGCAGCGACACCCACCACGACGCCCGCGCCGCGACCATCCACGCGGGTGCCCATCAAAGCCTCGCAGCCAGTGTCCCTGAGCCCCGAGGTGTGCCGGCCCGCAGCGGGCCGCGCAGGTGAGGCGGGCGCAGGGTCCCGAAACGGTGTGGCCAGGGACGCTGCAGAGCGCGGGAAGAGCCCTACCAGGGAACCGTGATCTTGGAGGTAGAGCCGAGGGCTGTTCAGGTGGTGGGAGAACCGAGATCCGGAGCCGGGAGACGTGCCGGGGCTGTCGGGGTGGGGTGGAGGATCTGGCTCCGCTCCTAAATTTCGGTGTCTTCGGTGTCGTCAGCGGACACGAGGGAGCTGCACTTCGCCTGTGTTATCTACATCTGGGCGCCTCTGGCTGGGATCTGCGTGGTCCTTCTCCTATCTCTGGTCATCACGATCATCTGCAATCACAGTAAGTCCTAGGAGATCACGGTGGGGAGCGGTCGGCTTCAATCCAGCCCATCGCGCTGCTTGCTCAGGACAGCCCTTGAGAGCACATGGGGTTGAATTTCTGGGACTCTGAGCTGCACGCACGCCACCGGCACATCCCATTCCCTCCTGGAGACAGGACGCGGGGAAGCCGCCCTCCTACCCTTTTATTCACAATCTGGGAAGGTTTTTCGAAGACGGAGCCCTATCTAACCTCAGGCGGCAGCACGCGCGGTGTGTTCTCTCCGCGCAGCCAGTGGTGATAGCACAGGTCCAGGCTTATTACAAAGGCCCGAGGGCGAGGCGGCCTCCGGGGCCCTAGGACCAGTGCCCAAGAGGGCTGGGTCAAAACCACCACGGGTTGAGGTTTACTCTTGGCTCCCTCCCCGTGAACCCCCTACCCGGCTTTGGGTCCCACACAGGTGACTATACTAACCTATGTCACCTATACTGTTTTTGCAATTTTTTTAATTATGCAAAGAGGGATGGAAAAGGAGCCCTCACCTGGGCTCTCAAGAGTTATACATATATAATCTTAAAGAAACAGAAAAAGGGAAAGAGAAACCATATTTGGGGACCATTGGTGGTAGGGGGCGCAGTCATTTTACCCCTTCCTTTTCCTTATCCAGGGAACAGAAGACGTGTTTGCAAATGTCCCAGGTGAGTCTCTTATAACATTTGGGCCTTCTAACCCCTTGGGAAGCCCAGGGTTCAGCTCCTAGCTTCCTAAGCAGCAGATGATGAGAACCTTTCTCAGAGAGAGGCCATGGCCCTGGAATCCTGGGGATAGAGAGTCAGCAAAGTGACTTAGGAGAGAGGCAGAAGGTTGGCAACTGAAGAAAATGGAGGCTCAGGTCGGGCTGATGGGGAGCAATATGACTTCAGTAAATCTACATCTTATTACAAAAAATTTATGTGAAAGATTCCCCCAATTAACCCTAGCTCCTCAAAGACTTGAGGTCTCCTTATCCAGATGGTTCCAGCTGGGTTTTGTTTTCTTAAGAAAACTTTTTTTTTCTACTTGCCTGGTCTAGTTTTATGAGAGAGTCAATCTTTTATCACCTGAACCAAATAAATAATGGCCTTGGTTCCTAATTTCCTTGTGCCAATGCAAGGCTTTGATTTGCTGCCAAGGACCAGAGTGGAAGAAAGGGGGTACCAGCAGGAAGGGTAATTAGCTATCTGGCAGCTCAAGTGACTGTCACATCTAATTCCAGCCCAGGATCATTCTGAAATGATCAGAAACAAAACAAAACAAAAAACAATTTTTCAGTCTTCCCTTTCCTTCTTGCTGAGGAAAAGGCAGCCCTGCGCTAACATCTAACAAACCCCCATTCTAGCCCCACACTGTAATGGGGGTTACACTCAGGATCTCTTATCCTCACACAAATTCCATGTGATAGACACCACAATCCCATCTCACAGATCACTGGCTCAGAGATCAGGAAACCTACCCAGGGTGGCTGAGACATGATTATACTTAGATTATCAATAATAGTCATCATTTGATGAAAGCCTACAGTGTACCAATTACTTGCTACACACACACACACACACACACACACACACACACACACACACATACACACACACTTATATATATGTATGTTTGTATAACTATATGTTAAATATATATTTTTTGTAAATTTCAAGTCTTTTAATAATTTTGTAAGTAGCTACTGTGACCATTTTATAGATGGGGAAACTGAGACTTAGTACATGTAGTAACTAGTTCAAGGCCATAATGCCAACAAGAAGCAGAGCTGCAACTTCTATCCAAAGCTCAGGCTCCTTCCTGTGGTTGGCAGCTAAGGGAGGAGGGAGTTAAGGATAACCAACTGTATTCACCAGTTTCTTTCAGTAGATGGAAACATTTCATATTTTATATCTTGGGTTTGCATGACACACTCCTTTATATTTCTCTGCAGGAATCCAAGTTCAACAATCTTACACATCATTATTTTTAACAATAGAAATGTAAATGAATTTCCAATGCATATATTATAGGTGATATACCAAAGGGATAAAGACTCATTAAAAACAGAGAAGGATTTTTAGCAATTTTAATATTTGGGGTGCAGTTGAGATCTTCTGGAGGAGAATCATTCTTTATCCTTTCTGGAAATTCTCCTTTTGAAATGAATAACTGAGAATAAAATTCTGCTATGAAATAAAGCTATGCAGATTAAACATATCTGAGGAATCCACATACCAGCGTTAACATACTCAGTGATGATCCAGGGAAGCTCAGCTTCAACAGATTGATTTTGGAGGATGGTGTGTGCAGGTATGACATTCGTGACAAATAGCCCATTTAGGAGCTGCTAGCCCAGTACTGAATTAGCACACGTTTTTAATGTGACACCAAGTTTGGTTCGTCGAGGGCTTTTAGATAAAGTAACTCTACTTGGCCGATGACGGTGGTTTGCTTACATCCTCCCCTATCCCTGCGACTTTCCCAGAGGCTGAGAATCAAGTCAGCTGATGACTTTGGCTATTAGCCTCCTCTCACTTCTATGGGGACCTTGAAAAAGTCTCCAAGAAGCAGTCTGTGTTGAGATTCTGACTCCCTCACTTCCTAGTTATGCGACTTTGGGCACATTCTTTAATTTCTCATTACCAGTGCCTATCAGGTAGCTGCGAGGATTAAACAAGATGGCACAAATAAGGCACTTGGCAGGTTGCTGAGGTCAATCAGCCAGTTCTATGCTGGGAGGGGGGGTGCAGGAGGGTGGGTAGACATGAAAAAACGCTGCACTACATTGCAGAGGCTCTTGCTACAATGATGGTTGCCTCTTTTTCAGGCCCCTGGTCCGACCAGGAGGCAAGTCGAACCCTTCAGAGAGATATGTCTAACATGGCAACGGCGCCTGAGCACCAACAGCCACTACAAGACTCCAACCTGAGAACTCCCCTTAAAAGGAGAGCAACAGTCCTCTTTTGTTTTTCATTCTCATTATTATTTTCGTGGGTGAGGGTGGGAGGAAGGATTACTTTTTCTTTACGCTTTTACTTTGACACAAAACAAAACTATATAATGTCTATGGTACACCAAAAGGGGTACAATACCATTACGCAATGTATGGGGGGAAAGGGCTGGCTGTGTTCTCGGAATCGGGCCATTAGAGCTGGTGGGGGCCCATGGCTCCTTGGTACAAACCTTTTTCCCAACCATTTTACAAAGAAGAAGGCTAAAGTCCAGAGACTAGGAGAAGCTTGACCAGAGTCACAGCAAGGCCAGAGCTGTTCCTCCGCACTGCTCAGGCTTTTCCTCCAGGTGCCTCTGTCTCAGCATGGGGTTCTGTGTTTCAAACCGCAAAGGAGCAGGTCATTTCTTGAGCACGTGTGATAGACCCGTTATTGCACAAAGAACCCTGAGAAAGTAATGAAATATAAAAACGTCTGCCTTTCACAGATTTCTATAATGTAGTTGAATGGTACCAGACTTTTTTTTTTTAATAATCAAGCATAAAATTGTATAGTTATTATATAAACAAGTATGAAATTCTTCAAATAAAGTGGATGAGGTAAACTGAATCCTGGAAAATGTATAACTTGATCTCTAAAGGAAATCTCTGAAATCCCAAAGTGGAGGCAAAATTGCTCTCCAACACTTCATTGAAGAGGGACCATGAAAGAGAAGCCACCTCTTTACAAATATAATTTGAGCATCAGTAAAGTTGGAGGTCCTCTTGAATGTCTAAACTTGACATGTCATATTTGAACATGCTCCTGGGATCACTGATGCCTTTTTAGTTTATAAAAGCAGAATTGTTAGAGCTGCCAGCACCAGCCCTGGCCTCCCCTCGACCAGCAGTTGTGAGAATGTGGTAGAACAGAGCCTGTTCCAGGGAGGAGGCTAATTGCTTAAGCTGCTGCCCTAAAATGCATTTCCTCTCCATGGTATTGTACAAGAAATATGTGCTCGCTGGAGGAAAAAGCTTAAATAGATAAGGAAATAAGAATCACTCACAATTCTTTACCTCAGGTATAATCCATTGTTAATATTATGGTATACATTCTTCTTGCTTATTTTCTATGCATATATGTAAAAAATATACTTTGCTTTTTTTAAAAAATGGAACTGCACTATGCTCTTTATAAGTGGCTTTAATAAAAATTTATGGCATACCTTTTAATGGCAAAATAATATTCCATTTTTGGTTGTGCCATTATTTATTTATTACTTAGCATTTAGTTGTTACCAATTTTTCACTACTGTAACACTGCTAAAACTTTGCACACATCTTTATTTCTTTAAGATAAATACCCCAAAGTAAAATGACTGGGTCAGTCTCCACTTTCACCTTGAACTCCCCATTTTCACATCAATTAAAACAGATTAGCCTCTCCTTGCATCACCTTTTCCCACCACATGCCATACAGGTAGTGAGCAGCTGGGGAGCCACTCTGGGGAAGCTTCGGAGAGTTAAGTACTTACTGATTTTTTCCCATACCCCCTAAAAAAGGGTTTCATTTACCACAAATAAAAAATGGTAAATGATAATTTGGAGATTAAAAATATCAACATAGGAAAAAGTACTAGATTGGCCTTCAGGACCAGGGAGAGAAAAAAAAAAAAAAACGAATCTGTAAGCCATGAGGCTTAAGCATGCTAAAAATGGGCTGTGAACTTCAGCGTGGGACTTGTTGGAGACTCGTTTGCTCTACACATGCATAAAGAGCACCAGGCAGTTCAAAGCTGGCAACCTCAGGTCCAACAGTAATATTTCACCTGCCAATATATCCCCTCAAGTGTTGGTTCTACAAATATTCCCATGAGAAAGATGTCCACAATATATTTTTGGACCCTGAAAAAAGGAAGTAGAGAAATGACTTCTCTATTGCACCATAAACGTAATATCAGCGGGCTGAAATTCAGCCTCTATGTAGTTCCTTTAACAAACATTCATTTAACAAAAACATATCCTATTTGTGGAGGAAATGGAACAGATAAATTTGTGATTTGTTTCTCCAGCTGTTAAACTGCTCTTAAGAGAGCTTACTCTACACTCTGTAATTCTTCAACCAGTAGGTCAGGAATAGGTCTCCTTTTCTACAGGTAGGAAGCTGTCCCCGCACCACCCTCCACCCTCCCTGCTGTGTGCAAATTCTCCCCTGTACACAATTTTATGACCACCTTGGCTAGGTGTCATAAACCTACTTGTAAAAGCAGGTGTGAGCAGCGTTTCCCCACCAAAGAGAACTAAAAGAGACCATGATTGCCTTAGATTAGGTTAAATGCAGAGGCTCTGAAACCAGCCTCCAGGGTCTATTAACTTTATTCTGTGGCAAGTGACCTAATGTCTTGATACCTCAGTTTCCTCACTTGTAAAATGAGAGAAATAAGGGGGTCAAATATAGGGAGGGTAGGGTGAAGTGGGTAAAGGGGATCAAATATGTATTAGCTGAAGGAAATGAACTTTGGGTGGTAAACATGCAATAGAATATACAGATGTTAAATTATAATGTACACCGGAAAATTATATAATTGTATTAACCAATGTTACCTCAATAAACTTATTTAAAAATAAAATGAGAGTAATAATAGTCCCTGCATCAAAGGATTGGTGGGAATCATATGTGTGTGTGTGTGTGTGTGTGTGTGTGTGTGTGCGCGTGCACGCGCGTGCGCTTTAAATAGCACCTGGCATATAGTAACAAATAATGCTGAATAAATCAATTTGTACTGAATTTCTCAAAACTAGCATCATAACAATTATCGGAATGCAGTCCCCATGTCTGATTCTCTTCATTTTTATTCTTAAACAGGGGTACACGGTACCCAGTCCCAATGGATACATGTGCTGTTGTATACACCCAGAGACTCCAGTGCCCCAGTGCACAGGACAGCCCTTCACACATCTCACAAGAACTCAGTCCCAGATGAGCAAAGCTGCTACCCTGCATCATTTGAAGCTCCCTTCAGCCTTGCAACATGAGTTACCACCCCACTGTGCTGTTGCTGGCTGTGCCTATCCATGGCAGAGAGCTCTACCATCTTTACAGCAGCTGGAGAAGGCTGGCAGAGCAGGAAAAACACATGCTATCATCCTGCCATCTCTGTTCCTATCCCTTGGGCATATCTCACCTTTGCATGCCAGTTACTAATTCCCCTTTTCTGCTCCTCTTCCTTAACTAGTCATGACCTTCAGATGTGATATCTTACATTTTACTGACTTCATAAAATAATACTACCAGTTATTTAGCACTCACTGTGGGCCAGATACCTATCTCACTTAGGACTTGTCATAATTATGAGTTGGGAACTATTATCATTCTACATTACAGATGAGAAAGTTTCTATCACTTGCCCAAGATCACACAACTAGAATCTGATGGGATCAGGATTTACACTCAGGTCTGTTGACAAAGTAACATCCAGCCTAAGAAAAAGTCTTATAAGAGTTTGAGCCAAACTGATGACAAACTGTTGATAAAATGTCAATGGATTGAGAAATAGCTCTGGAGAATGGCAGTTTGGCAGCTTATTTTATACATTAGAATCAAAGGAGGAGATCTAAGGAGGGTTACATGAACTTCACTGACAGTTGATTAGGGAGGTAGGAGAAAGCAAAGCACGGATATCTCTGGGACTGGATAAAAGGAAAATGGAGAGACACGACTCCTTTTACATTGGCGGGTACAGGATAGTTAACATTTACAGTACACAGTATGTAGACAACAAGATAACAATGTGGTCTCATGCTCTGGTGATGGCAGTTGTGCCTTTGAGGGGTCTAGAAAAAAAAAAAAAACTCTGACATTTCAAAGGTATGTTATCTTAGATGCCCAAAGACAACAATTTCAAAGGTATTTACTTTCATCAAGGAAGCTACAAGCCTAGGATGTGACTATCCATCCGTGACCTGCTTTTAGTTAGGAATCGTTACATTCAGACCACCCTGTGGGTACTGTTGGTCTCTGGGTTTATAAGACCCACCATGCAGGCCCTCCCTTCAGGATGTTAGGTTTAGTATATGGCCCCCTTCTCATTCACATTCCCAAGGCCAAACTCTAGTTTCTAATATAGCTCTGCTACATTGAATATTTTATAGTGGTTTTTTTAATTGGGTGCGTAAAACATTTTAAAATTCTCTAAAAATCTATTAATGCCTCAAAACCAAAGATACTTTTTACCTATGCAGCCCAAGATAGAAAACAAAGGTCACCACCTGCTGTGACATGAACTAAATGGGAAAGAGTATGTTCTAGAGCAAGTGTGGAGCAGGGGTCCTGTCTGGAGTTAGACCAAGGCTCCTGCTTCTAACATGAATACTGCCAGGGTCTGAGAAATGCAACTAAATATACGTCAGTGAGCTAACTCTATTTGTTTAATGTATCAGGTGAAAGGCTGATGTTGATGGCTTAATTCCATTATGTGAATTAAGCAGTTAACTGTGGCAGAGCCTGCAAGTCTCTTTCATAAAAATCATTCACCCCTTCTTCTTCCTCACTAACAGAGCCCTCTTTTTATTACAACAGGCAATGTGACCAGTAAAAGACTATATTTCCCAGACCTCCTTGCAGCCAAGTGTGGTTATTCAACCACTGGGTGGAGCTTCCAGGAAAGACTCTTCAAAGGGTCTAAATCAACTGGATGCTCTTTTCCCACTCCCTCCTTCCTGCCTAGAAAAGTTATAGACAGGGGTGAAACTGAGGCCACATGTAAAGCTGTGGAGCACAAAGATGGGAACATGAGCTCCAGAGGCATGAAGGCACCATAAAAACCCTAGACTGCCTACTCTCTCTACACATGCCACAAACTGGTACACACCAGCAAAGACAAAGGCCCTTTGAACTCTCTCTCAAAGTCTTTTGAAATTTAATTTAGGGCTGATTAGTTCACTTATCTAAAATAACTAAAAGCAACAGTTTCTTGTACTTAACAATAAAAGAAAGCCTAACATGCATTTCTAATCTGTTCAGAAGGGAAAAGCTCTCAAAATGATTAGACTTGAGGGCTGCATTTTTGCTTTAAAGGGGAAATGACACAAAAGTCCTTTATTTGAATGACAGTACTTGCACAGTAGCTGAATGCAGCCTTCAAGTGGCATAAAAACACCAATCCCTGTAAAAATACCAATACCGACTGGAAACTGTCAAAATATTACACAATTCACATAATACAGACCAGTATGAGTTAAGACAGTATGGTAAAGTTAGAAATCCACCCTCCTAGTTAAGAGAAATGGGAAGCTATTTTAAAAGACAGAAGCCTATCAGTTGAGAGACAAGAATACCTTCTCTAAATTACAAAAAGGTTCAGAGCACTAGTTCTGAGACAAAAACATTAACTTGCTGTTTTCTTCATTACATTTCTTACTCTCATATTATCTTGACCTGAATTGTAGAGACCAGGTAGAGACCAAGTCTGTGTTGTTTACCACTCTATCCCCAGGACCTACAATGCTCATCAAATACGACCACTCACCTTCACTGCATACTGTACTGGCCTCCCTGACTCTAACCTCATCCCCACTCCAACCACCTTTCATGTAGCCAGAGTGGGCATTTAAGACACACAACTTATTCCATCTTTCCCTTCCCTTCCCTCTCATCACCCTCCAGTAGTTAGGTCACTTTAACCTCACTACAGGGTCCTGGCACTCTACTCTTGGGTAACCACTAAATAATCCATAAGCTCCTGGAAGCCAATGACTCCATCTTCTTTCTCAGTGCCTGGCATTAAAAAATCCCTTTAAGTTGCTGAAGGTGCCATTTTCTGCACTTAAAAAACATGTTTCAAATTAAAATTATTTTATTGCACAGGCCAACATTTAGCCTGAAGCACTTTGCACTTCTCTAAGCTGGAAGCATCATAGCTAAGAAAGCTCAAGAATCCTTGACACATAAGAACTCTTATATAGGTAATACTTGTAGTGTTTAGATATATTTACTAGAAGACTCACAAGTGCATAGGAAAAACCATACCTCAAGAAAAGCTTATGCAGACTTTTTTGGGGGGGTGGGGAAGGAAAAAAATACTTATCATACACATACTGACAGAGATGTCAAAGTAGATTTGTGAATGGATTGTGTTATCATTGTCCCTTAATACAAGGTTTTGTAAGCTGTGGATCTTGACTCATTAGTGAGTCATGAAATCAAACAAGTGCGAGATGAAAAATATCAGAGTGCATCACATTATAAGGATTAAAATTTTGTAAAGCTTGTTTCAGAAATATAACTATGTGTATACAGGTTTATGATATGCAACTTATTTCTTAGTGAGTGCCAGAAAGTTAGGAAAGCATATTATCTGGGGAGTGACATTTCTATTTGCTGGGTGTTTACGAAGCTTCTCTATGGGGAGGTGAGGGGCATCCAGGTTATCGTTTTGTCTTACATGCATTTGCCATTACAAAATTACATTATTTTACACCTCTGATGCTCATCCTTCCCCATTTTGGCGGAGAGGAGGTAGAAAATGTATTTCATCATGCTGCAACTAGAAATCCCTCAATTACCTAGGTGCTTAAAAGAATACCATGATTTTTAAAATAACTGGGCACTAAAACAGAGTCCATAGCAACACTAAAATAACTTCTCTTGATGACTCAGGACTTAGACATCAACAAAAGGGAAAACATGTACTCAAGTTCGGTACATGTGATCCTTAACTGCTGCATTTAAAGGAGAAAATACTTCATAAAATAGAAAGCATCCAGGAGACTCCTTGTAAGGAAAGTCAATTTCTTACTGAACACGAAGATTCTGTTCTGATTCAGTAGGTCTTGAAGATTCTCCAAGATTCAGCCTTTCCCACAAGCTCTTAGGCGATATTAATGTTGCTATAGATCACACTTTTGAGTCTCAGAGTACGCCAAGTGCTGCTGGGACAGGTGATGAGATCTTTGGCCTGGCCTGCCAGGCTGTCTATACTGCCTGGGCCACTAGCTCCAAATGAACCTGGGTAGTACTGACTAGTTCCCATTGGTAGGAAACCTTCCAAAATCTCAGATGAGTCTCTACACACACACACACACATACACATACACAAGAGAAGCAGAGACAATTCACCCTCTGTTCCTCCCTGGCCATTCTGAGTGTTAGTCCCACTCTACCAGCAACCTGGGTAGAGCGCTTTTGGGCTCCTCTTCCTAGTAACACACTATCGCTCTGGTTAGAGAGCAGGGCAGGGTCCTGGTCACCCACAGGGAGAGTTAGTGGAAACACTAAGGAAGCTACCTACTTAAAAACTGGGGACTGTGCCCTGGAGCCACTTTCTCTCATACTGCTAATAGCACAGAAAAAGGATGAGTCGGTGACAAAGAATTTAAGTTCTTTACATGCAGACTCTTAGCAAATTCTTTTTTCTGTACATTCAGCAATATTCTCATAACTGGGACCACCATACACCCTCCCTCCTACCTCTGTTACACTTATACAGACTGGTTCCACAAAACTTTTAAGATGTGCATTTCTTTAATTTTAAAAAAACATACACAGGAGAAGCCATGCATTTGACATAAGAAAACACATTAACAAAGCATTTCTTAAAGTTCCGCGAAACTTCTAATATATCAGAACTTTTGAAGTTAAAATGAAATCCCTAGAATTATTGAATATTCTAAACTTTTTCCAAAATCAAATGAACAGAGAATATGGTTTGTGTTAAGTCAGGTTTATTGTTAGCTTTATTGCCTATAGTCTATAATATGCAACTTTATTGTGCCTTTGCAAACAGGATACATTTCTTAAAAAACTGATCAAAATTTTCCATACATATAACTCTATATAATAGATTACAGTGCAACACTATTCTTGTTACATAATTATAGAAATACTATAGAACCCAAGAGCACAGGGTAAGCAAAAGAAATACAATCCTGAGCCATCTGATCAAGATGATTTGATGAATCCTTTAAGTTTAGAGAACATGGAGGAGGGAAAAAAACATGCACACTGCATTCATGAGCAAAATACATTAAATACCTGTTTCTTGCTAGACACAGGTGGGGATAACGGTGAATTTCAAAGACATGCACACTCACTCACGCTCCCATTTTTTTCTCCTGCTTCCTTCCCTCCCCCAATACATTCACTCCCACCCTTTCCCAAAAGAAAAGATCAGGCACTAAATCCTAGCAAATCCCACATATGTTTGTTGGAGAATGTTAAGTGACTGCTAAAATAAAAGTGTAGGTCCTCACTCATGATAGGAAACAAAGCATGTGCTCTAAGTCAACTCCAGCTTCTTCCACCTCTTTGGAAGTAAATGAAGCATATGCTTACTACAGTTTAAAACTGCAAAGGGAAATGTCTTGAAAACAAAACTCTGCTTTCTCTTCCTATGTCTTGAAGTAAAATCAACAGTGGAAAACTTACCCTAAAACTAGTTGCCTCATCTGTTACTAAAATACATTTGTCATTCTATTTTTGGTATCTATTCAATTATAGTTCAATAAACAGTCCATGAAGTTTGTACCTGCTTATGGTAAACAATGCAGTACCTTATAAAACCTGCGACAGCTGGACAGGCTTACGAAGTACTGAAGGTATGTGTTCCTTGTTAACATTCCCTCAAGACCACAGCATTCTAGTATTACCAAAGATAGTGTATGTAAAGTAACGAAAGGTATTTGGTTTGTCTTCACCTTATACACTCTAGTGATGAAATTAAATTAATTAAACTATGCTTCCATTCCTTCCCTGAAAATAACCTGAGTCTTCTGACTAAGTAAACTGACCAGATGGACTAGCAGTTGACTTAATCAGAGGTTGAGCTGGAAAACCGGAGGGCTAATGTCTACCAGCGGCTTGTCTTGTGCAGGTAACCAAGAGTTCTTGGTTTTTATAGTATCTATTATCCCAAAGGCTGAAAGCACTGAGGTGGAAATTACTCACAGCATAAAGAATACTGCACGTAAACTGCATAACCTGTGGGACTACCTGGAGAGAAAAAAGGATCCTCATTCCCCACATA
This sequence comes from Macroglossus sobrinus, assembly GCA_004027375.1. NCBI lineage: Eukaryota > Metazoa > Chordata > Mammalia > Chiroptera > Pteropodidae > Macroglossus > Macroglossus sobrinus. The sequence goes on from PVKZ01000999.1 coordinate 130,755, forward strand.
ATTTGGTGTGGGTTTTAGTGTCTCTGTATACATCGGCTGCCACAGAAAAATCAAAACAAAAGATTTCCTTTATAACTTTCTTATGTTCAATTAAATGCTCATACACCCACAAAATACTGACATACTCTATGAATGTGTGGTGGCTCTTTTTGTCAAAATTTTTTAAATTAAGAGGCACCAATACCCGTTCATTTATGCATTGGAAGTCTCATATCGCCAACCACTAAAACAACAGAAATGGCATCTCTGATGATCACAAAAAGGAGAAAAGATTTAAAGACATCCTTAACCACTGTACTTCAGATTGTACTTGAAAGCACACATGCTCTGGCTAAACCAGAACATAAGGATCTAGTAAGGTTTTAGTAGTTTAGTTCAATCCATAGCTGATAAATGGAAATGGTTTCCAGAGAAATTTAAGAAACCACTCTGAAATCGTTTTCAATGTAATTATAATTAGTCTGACTGAAAAAAATCTTAGCTCTAGGCAGAATGTGAAGAACATCCTCCAGCAATGATGTGGCCCCGACACCATTAGTGAAGATGTTTCTAGAGCAGGAAAGACAACATGCTGTATTTCTTTGGTTAAGGTCTGGACTCTTCAAATCCACCTCTCCTTCACGTTTAGTCACCAATGACTTCTAAATCCATGCATCTAGTTAAAGATCATAACAAATAATTTTCACATTAAATTGTTAGATCAAGAGTTTCAAATTTTTGGCCTTAATCCTGTCTAGGACTACAAGGACCTTGCACAGAAAACTGTAAAATCAAATGTTTCAGTTAAAACATGTTCCTTTAAAGTTCCATGAGCTTCACAGAAAACTGTCAATAGGATTCCCAACAATAGGAGAGGGGCAAAGCAGAGCTCTAGCTTTTGTCTTTGAAAGTGGCCTGAGACAACTATGTGAGTCGCTGGCCACCAAAAATATTTACCACCAGCATCTAAAGCAATATCTATATTGTTCAAACCTTATGTGAAACCTAAATGTTATGCAGGTGTTTGAAGTGGAAAGGTGAGAATAAGTTGTAAATAAAACTAAATCTGGCCTAATGAGAAAAAGTTTTGTTTTGTTTTTTTTAAAAGATGCTTTGGGTTTATTTCAAAATAAAAAATATATAATAAACCAGTTTTACATCCTTAACCAGAGTACTATATTGAATTCTCTACCTTGCCTTTGGAGTCCAAAGAGCTTCTCTTTGCTTTGTTCTTTCACTGCTTTAGTAGAGAGAGGTGTAACTATAGAGAGGATTCCCGCAGGAAAGCAGACACACAGGGAAAAAGTTGCCATGAGGCTAAGACCAAAGCTGTACAGAGCAAACACTCTGAACAGGCTAATCATGATTTCTGGCCAACTAACCTACACGGCCCACAGCGGCCCTCAACATAAACCTGACCAGACATATTGGTCAGGCAGGGCTTTCTGCAGTACCCGTCTATCCTTATGAACAAACCCCAGCTCTTCCAAGTAAGCATTTCAGGATTAGTCATTCAAACTGGTACACTACTGCAAATGCTGCCATTTTCCAATTAGCACCAAATCTGTTCTCTCCCTCCCCCCTCAAACTAAGCCAATCTGTAGTTTAAAATGTGAAGTGTCATGGCTCTCTTTGATTCTGTGCTTTCTTCTTTTTTCATTTTCTCATGAAAGTTTTCTATATTGATGTTCATTTCCATGTCAGATGAAATAAAGTTGCAAAATATTTGATTTTCATACAACATTCTTCTCATAATGAAGTAACTTAATGAGTTTAAGTCAGAATTATGTCCACAGAAGTCTTTTTCTATGTAGTTCATCATACAGAGAAAGACTCTTACACATGGCTATTTCTGGATAGTGCATTAAATGAATATACCTCACAAGAAAAAGATCATTATGTGTATCCATTAGAATAATATACAGATTCACAGTCAATGAGATGATACACGTTGCAGGAGAGGCAATGAAAAGTATACTATTCAAATACAAAAACAGCAATAAACATATTCTGTTCATATTCTACAGAAAAGGTGCTAGATTCTAACTCAGGATTTAACATAATGAGTTGGTAACTGCATTTTAGGACTGGAACATGCTTCTTTCCTTTCAGATGCACAATGTTTGATGCTGGTGTACACACACACATACACATACACACACCCACGCGCACGCAACACTGTGTCGTCTGCAGTGATATACAAATGCAATAGACAGCCAAGTCCTGAAGGCCAATTTCAGAGAACAGGGCTACCAAGACCAAGAGAGCAAATATCAACTTAAAAACACTTCTAACTTCAGAATTTCATTTTATTGAGCACACTTTTAAAACAAGCACCTCTTGGCAATAAAAGCAAATAAACAATAGTACTCCTTCCACTGTTATAGTGGAAGACTTCTCACACCAACCTGCTAAATTCATGATGGAATTTTAAACAGGTAGCCAGGCTACCAGCAGAGCTCAAATGCAGGCCTGCTGACTTCTCAGTGAGAGGTGGAGCAGAGAAAAACATCAAAAAGCAAATTTGGAATTTATCACAGCTTTCTTCCTTAAGCAAAAAAAAAAAATGCAAATTAGTTTTATAACTACAATTCAATTTTTCCGAAGAATTTTCATTTACTTATGTATACATAACAAAAAATAAAACCTTTTCACAAACATTCTCAAAGCTTACAATTATCAAGTAAATGACAAAAGTAAAAGCAGGAGAAATACTAAACACATGGCAGGGAGGTCAAGTTCTGTTTCTGCTCTTAAAGAGTAAAAAAATCGCCATATAATTAAGTACAAAAACCTGCATTGAATGACAACTGCTGGTGTATTTACTTGATCAAAAATGAAGACCAAGAATATAATAAAGCCCTATGATAATATTCATCTGGAACACTCCCTCAGTGTGTGTGCACTAAAATGTTGGCAAAGTTTCTGGAGCATTAGCTTATATAAACACGGGAGTCCTTGGTTAGCTGCATTAAATGGAACGGTCTCTTCTGAAATCCACAATTCAGTTTCACTTACAAATTGCAAACTAAAATCACTTCTTCAGAAAAATATCTGTTTGGCATCTCCTGGACTTTGTTCCATTGGACAATATGGACATTTTAATCTAAAGACAAGAAAAAACACACTGAATCAAGGAACAGGATCAGTAATGAGCATTCAGTATCATCTAATTATAAAATGTCTTTAACAATTAGACACACACAGACTCAGACACATGTCTGTATTTTGAGGGTTAACTGTCCTTTCCCTTAATATAACCAGCTTTGAAGGGTCACAAATAAATACCACCTAAGGCAGACCCTAACCCAAAAGGCCGTTTTCCAGCAGAAACAAGTAAAAATTGTTTTATAAACAAAAGACAATTGTTCTGAAAACTGCTTTTGGGTGTTTCAAAAGTAAATTCAATTTTTCTCCCCCAAGGTTTAGGTTGTACCTATCTCCAAATGAATTTCCAATCTACTGGTCACACAATTCACTCAAGTACAGCAAATTCGATGCCAGCTGCTGAACCTACAAGGCATGTAGCTTACCAAGAGCAACCGACATGTCTTGTAGTAGGGCACATGAAACCAGTATAGTTCACAGTTTGGGAAGGGCATAAACACCTTAGTTACATGCCAAGGCCTCCTTTTAAAGGAAAGACTTTACTATACTGGGTCTGAAATAAATGCCAGTGAAACATTTTCTAGCTGCCTAAGCTAGAAAGAGACTTTTGGAACTTTCCTTTTTAAGTTGGGTTCATGACATATACAAATTATACATGTATATATCCTTGAATTAGCAATTTCAATTCTATAATTTTTTTTTCAAATCACATATAGATAGGGTAATTCACTTTACAATAACAAAAGTTAAATGCTCACCAATAAGGAACTGGTTAAATTATCATTATTTCCATATAGTAGAATACTCTACAGCTTTAAAAAGAGAATGAAGGTTCTTTCTGTAGAATATAAAAGATCTCCAAGATATATGACTAAGTGGCAGAACAATATATAGTATGCTACGTGCTACCATTTGTGTAAAAAGGAAGGAGACAGCGTTGTATTGTCTACCCAAAAGAGTTAAAGATCATGTTTATAAACCTAATCACCAAATTCATGAACAAATTAGAAAGACTGACAAAAGATCAGAAAACACGATGCCAAATGAATAGCTATAAAATCTATTTCTAAATTTGAGTGACATTTATTAACCTTCATTACTTCTTATCGTCCCATTAAGTTACAAAAGAAAATTTTTATTATCATTTAAAAAGTCTGACACTTACTTGCTACCATTAAACATTTTATTCAGGGCATCTCTTGATATAATATGACCACAGACCAATTTCATTGGTGGATTGTTATCTGTTGTTTGCTGACGAAGAATGGGACAGGCAAATATTGAGTGATACCAGCACTTTTTACCAAGATCCACTTCAATCTATTAAAAATGTAAAAAGGTCCAAGTTATATCACAGAACACCATCATATTAGTATGCACTGTGCAGCAAAGAGCATTTAACAAATCTATTCATCTGAATGTACCTTTTTACAGTACTCTTTTAACTCAAGAATTCAAGTATTACTTTATAATTCTAAATTAACCTTCAAAATTACTTATACTACTACTTTCAAACCAAATTCTGATGCCTAAGAGTGAAGAGTAAAAGGCAAAATAATGGTCTAAAAGTCAGTCTTGAAAGTTTGTTATATCTAACAGCAAAACTCATCAGAAATCCTGAATGCTTTTCAGCACACTTAGGTGATAAAATTCAATGCAGTAATTCCTTTAAAGGCAAGCTAAACATGGTTTACTTCTGTGCAAACTTCAGATCTGAGTTTTCCATGTTTTGTGTGTAAGTCCAGAGAAACCACCTGAAATAAGGGCTTTAAGCTAAAGTTCAGCAGAACCTTTCACAATTTCTACATTAGAGGCCACAACACTTACATCAATTATTTCTCTTTGCAGTGAACAAAACAAACAAAAACTATAAAATCACCTAGCATATAGCAGTTGGCATGTGACAGAGACTCCCCTTATGCCAATTCTGTTTTCTTTCCTTCAAAATCTAAAATGGCTATCAATATAAAAGTCTACACCCAGACTCTTTGAAGAAAGCTGACAAAGTATAATAGAATAATCCTGAAAAAAAAATGGCCAGATCACTTTCGACTGCTTTACTACCTGATACACAAACCTTAGGTGAATTCAGATTTCAATTAGTGCACAAGTGTCGAAGATACTAACAACATTAACTTGGGAAACTGCCAGATTCTTGTAGGTACCGGCCTCGGCAAAGCTCGAATGAGCAGCAGCCAAGCAGGGGTGCTTGCTGCTTGTGTCCTGACCACACTCAAGACTGGGGACGCACCTGTGCTTTGAATCAAACCAGATCTCTGAAGAGAAGCTGGAGCAGCCAACAGACAAAAGTTACCAGCTGGAGGAACAAGGGCAGATAAAGCTATGCACAGATGTGGCAGAAAAGAAGCAGAAGCCAAATGCATGTCACATTTTAGTCCTTTAGGTTCTATGATACAACCATGCAGGAATAATTCCCAAAGCGATAGTGCCTACTGTCAGAGGCCTGGTAGAAACTGCTACAGTGACCTTCGTCGCTACCATTGTAGCAAAACTTGACTTCAATAACTATGTATGTATACTATTAGTATAGAAAAATATAACCAGCACAAACTCATGATCTCATAAATAACAATGCTTATGATAAAACTAAATCCAATCAAATTGATTCACTGCTTTTATATTTTAAAAAAAATTTGTAGTACGAGTGGTTTGTCAACTACAATACAGAACACACTGCATGCTACAGTATACCCTCCCCTCCCCACTTCTGATATCATCCTTCATTAGCTTGCATTACCACTCAAAGTCAAACTTTTAAGAAGGCTCCTCTAGTGCCTCCAATTTGTACTCACTCTCCATTTCTATTATTTAATCATGTCACCACATACATAAAAGAAGCCCTATCAAAGAGCTACGATAATGCTCTCCAGTTAAAAGGCAAGACTGACATTTTAAACCCTTAACATAGATATTCTTCTAAGAAAGGTAAATAACCAATAGAAAAATGGAACTCACAGGTAATTCATCTTTCTGGTTCCAAACTCCAGTGCACTGCCTCTGCTCAATCACAGCTTTAATATTAATTAAAGCTGGCAGTGCCACACAGCCTGCAGAGAAACTGGAAGAACAGAAGAGGAAATGTCAATGTCAGTATCAGGCCAGTGTCAGACAGCTTGGTCCTACGAATATTGATTCCTCCAGACTGTGTGTGGGGGACCTGGACACCAGGCACAGAGCCCTTTGCTCTGCTAAATTAGTACACACACACAAGTAAGTTTTAAATTATATAAACCCACCAGATTTACTGGACTCTTCATTCCATTCATTAATAACATTCTGACATTTTCTTGCACGGTTCCTTCTAGATGGGGATTCACCCCTGTCAAGGGTGCAAGTACTCAGATCTAGAAGCTCAAGCAGTCAAAACTCAGCTGAATCCCTCTTCAGGACTGCTCCTGGCTTAAGAAAGCCACCTGATGAGGGTCACATTTGATGAATGTTCCACATAGATACAAAAGTCTAGCCCTGCTGTCCCAATTTGGGACAACTCCATGGGCCCATTATATCTCCAAGAGCTCCTCAGGGATGGGCTGAGGTCTTTGGTGAGATTGTATCACATTCCAGCTTCTCCCTCTGCCTAACCCTGCTGCTTTCATTCCCCCTTCAGGGTGGATCCCAATAAATTTCATGTCAATCTCCACCTTTTTCAGAGTCTGTTCCCTAGAGAAGCTGACCTGCAGCCTGGTCATGCATTATAGTTAAATGCATGCAAGTCTTCTATTCTCAGAACACCCTGTGGGATGCAGACTGTACCTTATTTGTCTTCATATCCCACACACTGCCTGGAGCAGAGAAGAGATTCAAAACACTTGAGGAATTAAATAAAAAGAAGAGCTAAAAAGTTATTTTCTTGAAACAGTTAAACTTTTTGGTTTCAGGACTCCTTTAACATTAGGGATACAAAAGAGCAATCGTTTTTGTGGGTTACATCTATTACACTTTATTATATTAGAAATTAAAACCAAGGAACTTTAAAAATATTGCTTCATTTAAAAATAATAAAGTATTACATATTATCATAAATAATATTCTTATCAAGACCTCCATATTTTCCAAACCAAAAGTAAATTTGTTGTGAGAAGAGTAGCACTGCTTTACATTTTTATAAATCTCTTTTTAACACCTGGCTTAATAGAAGACAGCTGAATTCTTAAATTTTCCTCTGCATTCAATCTGTAGCAATGTGTTCTTTTGGTTGAAGTAAATGATGTAGCCTCACAGAGATATGTAGCAATTTAATTGCCTTTTCAGATAATTGTGATATTCTTTAATGCCACACCAAAACTCAACAAGTAGTAGTTTCTTAAAGGTTAGCTGAACAGTGGAATCTGAATCCCTACCATTGAATTTTTTGTACTCTGCTACATTAAAATCCAATGGTCTATCTCATACTTTGAATCTTTTACTGAAGCATGATTTAGTGAAATCATAATGAATTAAGATCTTCAAAGTGTTAACACATCTCATGATATCAAAGAATCAAATTCATTAATTATCACGTCCAATTTCATCAGAAAAGTCTAAGTATTGGGGAAGCTGTCAAGCTCACAGTGACCATATAAGTTTTCGAAAAGTTCTACTTTAGCTTAAAATCTTAAATTTTATCATGGCAAAAGATACTGTCAGTTGTTTTCCTTGATGTGGCAGGCTTTGTTCATTTGAAAAAACCTGAGTGTAAACAGCTACTGTGATTCTTTCAAGTAAAAACTGCGTTCCATGAAAAAAGCAACCAACTTATTAGCTCTTAAACAACATACAGGTGCTTTTTCTGGAGACAATCACACTTTAGCATGAAGCAGAAGTCTTTTATGTAAACTTCCTATTCTGTGACATAAAATATTAAAAAGATTTGTACTCAAATGTCAAAATTTAATAAAACTAACCATTTTTAATGTTTTATCAAGAACATCCTTGAGTAAAACTAGCATATCTTAAACTGCAAGTGTGTAGTGGTGAAGAACACTGGATTGAGTTCACTGCCCCAATCTGTGCTAACACTCAAGCACTTTAACTCACCATTGTTTCCGCACCACCTGTGCAATGTCAGTACAGTGGAAAAGGCTCTCAGAGACCTCCAGAGGTTCACAAACTACAATTTGAGAACCACTGCTCACAAACTGTCACTGTCAATTGTGACAATATTTTAAAATACTAACTGCATTCTTCTTCAGAAAGATAAACATTCTCTTGGCTTTAAACATCAAGAACTAGACAACATTTTGAAGAACTAACCAATCTGGTACGTATTTCAGTAACAGAGAAGACCAATTTCCATACCTGACACTGAGAGGGGACTCCACGGAGAGCCCCAGGAGGGCACAAGCATCCCGTGTAAAGATGTCACAGATGTCAGCCCACTGGTTTGCATCAAGCAGGTGAACATATGGTGAATTCTCAATCCCTTGTCTCAGGTACACGAGGCTTCCCATCAAAACTTGAATGTCTAAACAAAAAGCAGCAGCGACTTGGAGGTGTGAATGATTACACCTGAAATAGAACTGGCCTGCAGGTAATAGGCTGAGAAAGGTGAGAATACCCCCAACTGACACAGCCTAATATGATTTATTAACAATGTCTTCTAAAATCCTGTCCTTAGGCTTGGTTTCTCCCTTCACTCTAAATTAAAAAACAGTATAGAGAAAGAAGAGAAGAAAAGGAAAGCACTAAATATTGAACTTGCAGTTATTTTATTCTTATACATAGAAAGTATAATCACCATTATCTTGAGGAGTGACTATTATGTTATAAATGGGACCATCACATTATCTTTGGGTGCAGAACTAGCCAGTACTCATACACTGATACTAAGGGTTAACTGCTGCCATCATGATGCACCTTGAAACACTTTGTTGTTTCATAGCAGCAGCACTGGGGGAAAGGAGGACCAGAGGAAGTATATACTTCATTCTTTCTCATGTCTCCTCTTAGTTTACTATAGAATCCCCAAAATTGCAATGTCTTTCTGACTTTTCACTCATGAGTCTTCAATATTTTTATTTTTGTTCCAGAGCCAGTCAAAGCTTTTGCTGTGATTATCACCTATAATTGCTTTAGTTTATTAGCAAATATATATTAGATCTAGTTAAGATAAACTTAAATTCCAGTGGTGACTATAGACCTATTCTAAACATAAAAACATCTGACTCCAGTCTTACCTTTTTGATGATTTAGGGCAAATGGCTGAAAATTTTTAGCATATTGTAATGCCTCTCGCTGATTTGTAGTTCCACCCATTAATAAGCTAATAAAATACAGTCTATGTAGCTTAAATTCCAAGGAGCTGTTCTGGGCTATAAGCATTTCTCGGTTTGATACCGCCCATCTAAAGAAAAAGCAAAAAAAAAATTTTAATAATAATTAAGAGCACAGGCAAGGTGCGTTAAAAATTGAAACCTAACAACACGAAAAAAAGGTTTGGGCTGCCATCTTGTGGGAGTCAGTGGTAACATCACTCCCCAGGCCCAGAAACTTTTATAAAGTAAATTATAACAATTAACCTAAAGAAACTTTTCAGCCAGTGGAGAAAAAGTATGTTAAATGACAACTACATATCTGATAAGGTTTTACACTAAGACAAGATTGACTGTGATGAGCACATGGCAGATCTGGAATTGTACAAGGCCATACTTTGAAAACAGGTGTCAGCAATGTTAAACTGACATATTTAAAATTGAATCACAAGATTCTGAATGGGGAACATCTATCTTCAAACTTCTGTTAGGTGCAAGATGTTGTGCTATTCACATAATTAAAAACAGTAAACACAGGTATTTACCCTCAAGGTGCTTTCAGACTATCAGGCAGATAACTCTAAATAAACATCATATGTTGTATCATACTGTGCCCCGAAGGTTTATAGAAACATAGTGCTAATGAGAAAAAAAATAATGTTTTCACATTTCTTCAAGTCATTTTTCCTGTCAGTCAGTATTGAATAATCCAAAGTTCAGTGACTCGGGCCTCTATGGTACACAATTGGAATAACCAATCTTAAACTGGGACTACCAGGTTCAGGTGAGCACTAAAGTAGAAAAGCAATACCAGCCAGCTGTTAAATTCAATTTTGCAATCGGTGGTAAGAAGCATTATTTTATTTCTCTAAACATATTAAGATTTAAAAACTGTTAGTTCACATTCTTCTTTAATCTGACCTTTAGTTGGACAAATATTCCCTACCTAACCCAGTTTGCCAGGACCACTGAAATCTGAACTGGGTGTGAATAAAAGTCCGAGTAACTACAACTATAAGAGCAAAATGCTTCAAATTATTCACAATGAATCGGCTGACTAAAATTAGACTTTACGGAGTTACACTTTCACTGGATCTTATCTTTCCCAAAAAGGGCTGTCTGTACATACATATGAATATTCTTCAGCTTGTTGAAGCATCCATATTTTGAGTCAAATCATGAAGCTTCTTTGACCTCAAAATCAAAATGATTTTTTAAAACATCAATTACCCAGATCTTGGAAATACTTATATTTAAGTAAGCCTTGGATCCTTCCCTGGCACTAAGATGAATGCAGTCAAGCTGTGACACATCAGGTCTAAGAAATCCTCTGACCCAACAAAATACTTCCAGCAGCTATCTTCTGTGACTGCCCAGCACCAATCGTCAGTATCAAAAGTACTATGCTGTGCTTCTGGCAGTCTCTAGTCTGTCTATCAGTCACCTTCTTGACTTACAAATCCAAGAAGTATATTTAAATCAGGTCATTTACCTAAAATTTATCCCACCCCCTCTCCTCATTCATAAAAGCTTAAGTACATTTTCCTACTAACAAATAAAAGAGGCAAGAAACCTTGTTTTTTCCCTCCGCTTTTGATATGCGGTATATGAGTAAAAGTTTCTAAAGTCAAAGAAGGAAGTTAATAGAATAGCTACAAATTTTAGTAAACAATGAAATCTAGCAGAAAAGGGCAAAGTCTACAAGTAGGCAATTCATAAAATAAAACAATCTATTTCATTGTCATAGGCAAATGTTCATAATATAATGTTAAAAGGGTGGAAGAATGGGGGGGAGAAGGTGTGATATATAGAGAAAAGTAACTGGTCACCAAAATTTTTAGCAGTAATAACTCCCAGGAAGTTGGACTTCATGCATTACTTCTCAGCCACTACAGCACAGGCTATGATTAATCAGAACAGCAACTACTGGAGGAACACCAGGGGACTTAAAACGACCAGAAGGATATACCAACGAACAGTAGCTAACAGCAATCCAGGTCAGTGATTTTTAAAAGTCTGTGTGTCCTATGTTTCCCAAGTTTTCTATAATAAAAACACATTACTTTTATATTTAAAAAAGTAATAAATTTTAAGGTAATGCTAAAGTAAACAGAACTTTATATCCCTTTTTCAACAAAAAGCTAACAGTAATTGCAAATTACATTTCTTAAAAGTAATCCAAGCTTTTCAAGCTTTAAACACATATGCCCCATTTTTTTTAAATTGGAGAGGTGTTTATTTAGGCAATTCCTTAATAAACTACTTGAATTTATTTTTATACATTTTCAATTTGTTATAAACAAGGCTAATAATCATCATAAAAAATTGGCATTGCAAATTCCTGTCCCGCACCCCCCACCACCACCAAGAAATTTTTAGAAAAGTAAATGATACCCATTACAAAAAGGAGCTGAGGAAGTACAGGGAGAATGCAAAAACTCAGATTCATAGAATACAAGTTTTCACATGTTTCTTAGTCATATATTTTGTCATTCCATTCTGAAACAATGTTATATTCATTTCACTTCTGAATATTACACTAAACCTAAATATCACAAGGCAAGGGATTAGAATAACTATTTCTAAGCTTTTCCTTCCCTGGCAAAATGGCATTTTCTAAATTAAGGATGCTATTTCCCATTTTTACACCCCAAACATGTAAGCACATTTAAACATTAAGGTGAAATCCTTGCCTGATAGGACCTCTCCCTCATACTCCCAGGTCTGTACCTAGGCAATCACCATTTGTATTTTCTTGATCTGTTCCTTGGCTACAATTAACTGGCCAGATAAGCATAGCTTTTAAAGTCACTATGTGTTGCTTCCTAATAAGAAAGTTCATATAACTTTACCTCCTTTATGACGACTTCATGATCCTACGTCTTTTGTTGTCTAAGTTCCTGATGGGGCTGCCTTCCATGACAATCATCAGAACATTCTCCTTAACTAATCTTTGGATCTGAATACAAATTTCACAGCAGCATTCTTTTCCACACTAGCAGCCCCCGCAGATAATTTAACATTAGTCAATTCATGATGACTTTTGAAATGATGAAACCATTTTTATTGGCAGGAAAGTTCTTCAAACTCCTTATAATTACTGTTTTATTTCAATGAGGCAACTTCATCGACGTTTTGGCCTGAATGTTAGCCAAACTGATGGAGCATTTATTTATTTATTTATTTATAGTCTTTAATCCAAAGTAGAAGTAAACATTCCACCATTTAACCCATAAGGAGCTTTGTGTTCCCAGTGCAATTTAAATTAAGGATGTTGAAGCAACTCTGCTTGTTTTTCATATTCATAAAACTTTTTCAGTATGCTTTGTATCATAGTTTCATGTAGGCCTAGGTCTCATCCTAGCTTCACTTTGTTGTCATCATTTTCACGTCTTTTAATCACACTCAATTACACTTCTAGCAATTCAACTTTGCTGACCAAGTCCCTCTCTTTCCATTATTCCATTTCAGTAATATGTCACATGGGTTTATCATGGGGAGATGAGGTGCCAACGCAAATATATACTTGCCATGTGAGAGTGAATGAGTGATTCACGGTGACCAATCACTGACTTCGAAAGAAATGATGTGATCATGAAGCACAACTATTATTTATGTTGTGATGTGTGAAGAGTTGGCACAGAGAAGTTTGTATTTTATGCAATTATTCGCAATTAATGTATCATGGTAACTGAAATTTGAACTATGTCATTGGGGAACTGGTGTTAACTAAACTTTGGTAAATAAAATTTGGGCACACTGGAATTGTGCAGAGAGGGCTGCCCAGAGGTCAACAGAAGAGAAGAACACAGGGATCTTAGAGGCAAGAGGTTACTTTATAAAGACAAGGAAGGCTCACAGTGTACAACAAAGAAAAACGTAAATTTGAGGAACTGAGCAAGTCAGGGTGTCCATGGTCTATTTTCATGAAACTCAAAGAATTAGAAAGAGAAGGAGATTAGTTTTCTATTTTTCACCAAAATCTCTGCCCCTCCACTTTTTTTTTTAATGAGGAAAGGCTCAGCTGTAAAACCCTGGGGTTTATGCCAAGAGGGGAAATTATGCCACCACTAAGTGAAAAAGGCAGTGGCTGACCAACAGGATAAATTAAGGTATTTGTTATGTGATATGAAGAATTAAAGAAGGAAAATAGGCCCACTGAGAATAGAATGGAGGTAGAAAAAGGTAGAGGCCAAGAAAAATATGCAAACATATTCAAATAATCTGATCTAGCAACTAACATTACCATCAATAGTGATGTGTCCAGGTGAACTAAAGCCAGTCCAGATAGAAGAATTGCTTGTTCCCACTATGAAATTAGAAGACTTTCTCCTAACATAGGTGCTAGTTAATTTTTTGCAACAGTACGAACACAAATTAAGTAGCTGAAAAAAGAGTTGAAAAATTCAAGGTCCAGGTTCAATTACCACATTGTCTACAATTTTCCTAATAATCGTTCCATGCACTGAACTTTAGATGTTCCTTATCTGAACCTCTCACATGGCTCATTGCACATTGCATTTGGTAGGAGAGTTTCTGGTCTCGTAAGAGTATTTGATTTATGGAGCAAAAATAAGAATAGAAGATAGTCACTGCCTTAATTAACCTCATAAAAATCGAATCCAAAACCTACCAAGCACACAGAACTACAAAAGCACAAAAATATAATCACTACCAAAAACTTAACCCACTGTCTTACAAAGCTGAAGAATATGACCAGAAAGAGAAAAAAAACAGACATATTAGGGTACAGAGTTCTGTATTCTGGATAATGGCATTTCTAGCAGAAAACATATGATTTTTAATTAAAAAAAAAAAAACCCAACCACCAATATACTACACCAGCAAGCTAACTAAATATTCAGTTAAATTATAACTTTACTGTGACTTTTAGAAATAAATTCTACTCCCTAATCTAAGGCTATGAGAGTTCTGTTGGCTTTGGAACCATTCCTTGTTTACAGAAGCACTATAGGCAAAAAAATGATATCCAGTAAAGTCACCAATGTCACGATCATTTCTGTTCACTGCCACTGGATCCTGCAGACCTTTTGGGCCTATTCCATAAAAACACCCTGAAACAAAACTACTTACTTAGAAGCACCCACAACTGTCCCACAGAACAATCAAGCATTCATTATCCTAATTTTTGGGTTTCTGAAAAGACTTGGCACACTGTTAGCCCCGTATTTAGAATATCCATATTATTCCAAAAATAATCAAAACAAGATTCCAACTTTGGGGTTAGCTGTTCTCTTCTAGAAATCAAACTGACTGAATTAGTCATTTTATCTCTCTCCTCTCATAATTTTGCCAGTCTTTGTTGTTGTCTATTTCTGGTAATAATGAAATAAAAATGCCTCTTGCAGAGACCAGGCAAAATGGCATAAATGACAGAGGCTTTGTTCATCCCTTCTTGCGACCACATTAAAGTTGTGACAGAAACACGGAAAAAACAGCAAGCAGAGTCGCCTGAGGTCTAGATGAACAGAAGCCCTATAACTAGGAGAGAAATAAAAAGTCACCCTGCAATGGTAGGAGGTAGGAGGGGGTAAAAATACAATGCCACCCAGTCCTGAGTAGCTGAGAGGGACAGAGGCTGGCAGTTGCAGACACCTCTTAAAGGGACTGTGTCCATGAGGGAGACTTTTCACGGTGACAGACTCACTTGCTCTGAGCACCAGTGCTGAGGTCATTTTGCTCAGGGGCACCAGGGACTTACAGGGGGATACTGAGTTGTTAGAGCATGGGCTGGAAGAAAGGCTTTCTCCCAGAAAGAAGTGATAGTGATATCCATTGCTCCTTTGTTGAACACTTGCCACTCCCAGTGTGCAGACACAGCAAAATGGGTAAGAGAGGGCACTCCGCCTAGATGATTTACTGAAACTCTACCTCCAACTGGCGGCCCCATCAAAGCCACATCCAGTTGTGTCCTCAGTAAGTCCTGTGCCCTTTGCTGAGCAGCTCCAAGCCCCAACTGGTAGCAGCTGGCCTTGGTTTTTGACGTGGCCTCTTGAGGCAACTAAAAGCACAGCCCCTGTGGACTGTTGCTGACTCTTCCAGGTGGCCCTGAAAAGAACACAGGTTGGGGCTTAACTTGGCCTGCAGTTGAATCTCTCTCACTCAGGACTGTGCCACTGGACACCTACTACACAAAGCAACGCTAATAAGACCAGTAGACTTAGGAGCTTTGTCTAGTACATAGAAAGAGACACAAAAAGGCAGCCAAAAGGGAGAGACAAAGAAGTAGGTTCCATATGAAAGAACAGAACAGAGCTCCAGGAAAAATAGGGTCAAGTAATCTGCCAGATGCAGAGTTCAAAACACTAGTTATAAGGATACTCAATGAGCTTAGGGGAAATTAGATGAACTCAGTGAGAACTTTAATATAGAGATAAAAAAAAAACATAAAAAGGAAAATGGAAATGATAAAATGAAACCAGTCAGAAATGAAAAATACAATATCTAAGATGGAGAGTATATTAGAGAGAATCAACAGAGCAGAGAAAGGGAAGGATTGAATTACCAATATAAAGAATAGGGTAGTGGAGGACATCCAATGAGAACAGAAGGAAAAAGAATCCAAAAATAATTTAAGGAGTCTATGGGACAAATATAAATGTAACAACATCCACATCATAGGGGTACCTGATGAAGAAGGGAGCATAAAGTTGAAAATCTATTTGAAGAAATAATGATGGAAAACTTTCTTAACCTGGTGAAGGAAATAGACAAACACCACCAGGAAGCTTAGAGTCCCAAAAAAGATGAACCCAAAGAGGCCCACAGCAAGACACATCATAATTAAAATGTTAAATACAAAGAGAGAATCTTAAAAGCAGCAAGAGAAAAGCAGTTAATTACCTACAAAAAAGCACCCATAAGACTGGCAGCTGACTTCTCAAAAGAAACTTTGCAGGACAAAATACTCAAACTCAGGACCTACAACCAATATTACTCTACCCAGCAAAACTATCATTTAGTGTCAAAAGACAGACAAAGAGCTTCCCAGACCAAAAAAAAGAAAAAGCTAAAGGAGTTCATCACCACCAAGTTCATCACCAATAGTTTTACAGGATATGTTGGAAGGACTTCTTTAAGAAGAAGAAAAATATGTACCAAAAACATGAATAAAGAAGGGTAAGAACTACATACCTATCAACGAGTACCACAAATGGAAAAGAATTAAATGCTCCAACCAAAAGATAGGGTGGCTGAATGGATAAGAAAGTAAGACCCTTAAATATGCTGCCTACGAGAAACTCACTTTAGAATAAAAGGCAAACACAGACCAAAAGCAGGGGATGGAAAAAGATATTGCGTAATGGACCTAGAGGGTACTGCACTGAATGAAGTGATTTTATGTACATGTGGAATATGAAAAACAAAATAACAACAATGGAAACAGACTTGGATACAGAGAACATTTTGAGGGCTACTAAATGTGAAGAAGGTTGGGGGAGACAGTGAACAAGGGCAAAGGGATTAAGAAGTACAAATGGATAGTTACAAAATAGTCATGGAGATATAAAGTGCAGCATAAGTGTGATCAACAATGTTGTAATAAATACCTAAGGGGGAAGAGGGGTACTAGATTTAGTGGGGTGATCAATTTGTGAGTTATATAGATTTATAATCACCATGCTGTACATCTAGAACTAATATATTATTGTATGCCAACTATAGTTGAAAAAACTCATTGAATTGTACTCTATAAATATGAGCAACTAATTGTCTATTATATTTCAATAAAACTGTAAAAATACTCCACTACAACCTTTCATAACACTTTTAAATGCTTCTGAATATCTTTTTCTAGTCTCCTTTAGGGCTGGGCTATATTCTGGGGTGTAAAAGTTGAAGTTCACTAAATAGGTGACACTTATTTACTCCATAGGTGTGGACTTGGCTGAACGTCATTAGTGACCAAGTCAGGTGCTTAAAAAATTGAGAGAATGGCAAAAGGAACAAAAATCAAAGTTTAGTCAAAAATGTTATTTAAGAACCCTATAACTTTGCTTTCTGAGGTATTTTCAAATGGTAATTTCTCAGATATGGGTTGAGTTCATCACTAGATCTACTAACATTTTACTCACCTCAGAACTGGTGTGAATCTTTATCCTTCTTAACATGGTATTTAAGAAACCATACAAACTGTTGTATTACACATGTAGAGTTTACTTAAAAACAAAACATACACACTTCCAACTTTACATCAAGTTCTCAGTAATGCAGCTCGGTGAGAGTGCCCAATAGCTACATGTGGCAGTGGCCACCATACTGGACAGCAAAGTTCTACCAACTGGTCATTTTTAATGAAGTACTTAAATATGACATTGCCTTATTTACTACTATCTGCCTACCTATTATAAACATAATAATAGCTTAGTATTTTACAAGCGCAAATGCCAGTCTTTCCTCTTAGTTCCCCCTCCTGATCTTATAGCCTTTTTTCAATTTTCTCTTTCTTTTTACAAAGATTCTCAATATCTCTGTAGTTATGGCTTGCCCACTCAATTCCTTGGTGAGGATATATCCAGATAAGGGATGGCTATGTCTATTCTTCCTCCTGAGGAATACCTACTGTCTTAGAACTTCATATAAACTTTGCCAGCAACAAACAAAATACAGACAACAGAAAACGATATTATCACCCCAAATATTTTTTCCCTCTTGGCCTTTATATCCCATTGTGTTATCTTCTCTTCTGTATCCTTTCCATCAGGCACCTCTTTCATTTTCAATTAGCTTCTTTTTAATAGAGTAGCTCTTTTCCACTAGACTTAGTGTACAGGCACAGTGAGTTTAAAATGTATCCCTCAACTCATCACTTCGGCCTTTTCAGAATTAAGAACCCCAGCAAAACCACAACAAAAACTTAAACTCTGTGAAAAAAATACAACTTATTCAAACCTTGATTCCTTTTATCCAATGATACATCTACCAAAACCTATGTCTTCTCCGGTTCTATGCAGCTATTAAAAAATGAAAGACTGCCCACCTACAGAAAACCAAGACACCAGAAACTGTTTAAACACAGTCATTCTGATTTCCAGCAGTAGTCAAGGCTCTATGATCAGACACTTTGCTTGCTTTCTTCATTTTCTAAGACCTTTCCCTGCTTATAAACTGGGTTTTATTCACTGATACTACAAGATACTAAAGAGAAGCATTTTCTTCTCCTTAGAACTACCGTTCACTCACAATACCAAGAAACCGCAAAGACAAGTTCATCTCTCTTTTGTTTTGTTTGTTTGTTTGTTTGTTTTATTTCTAGCCTTACCTGCACTAGGCTTGGAGATGGAGACCTCTCTATTTCAACAGTCTGCCTCAAATTGTTCATGGTCTGTTCAATCTAACACCCTTCTGTGTTCTAAACTAATATTTTTTTCTCTCTTCTGCAAAAAAATTCTGTAACTTCTCTCTTTCTTATAACCATTCTGTTCCCTTAAGGCTTTGCAAATTCTAAAGTACTATGAGGCCCCTGGGCCTGCTCTGGGTGTTGAAAAAAACAAGGTTCCTAAATCTATAAGGCTGAAAATCAAGTCCTGGACTGTGGCAAATCTGAAGCACCTTTAGAAAAGCAGCCAAGTGGCTTCCCCTAAAGGCAAGCACTTTCTTTCAAAATGCTGGCACAAGTTACAAGGCCAGTTTCTATTTTTCTAATATTTATCCATCTCTTTGTATTAAATTACTGTTCTTCTCTTGCCGATAACACAAATGGTCTCTGACTTGTGATGGTCTGAATTCAGATTTTTTTCTTTCTTTATGATGGTGCAAAAGTGACCTGCATTCAGTCAAAACTATACTTTGATTCTTGAATTTTGATCTTTTCTGGACTGGCGACATCTGGTACAATACTCTCTCGTGATGCTGGCAGCAGCAAGCGAGATGATTTTGCCCAACCATAGACGGACGAAATGTAAGTGTTCTGAGGATGTTTTAAGATAGGCAAGGCTAAGCTATGATGTTTGGTATATTAGGGATATTAAATGCATTTTCGATTTACAACATTTCAACTTATGATGGGTTTATTGGGACGTAACTCCACTGGAAGTTGAGGAGCATCTATAATTATTTTGGTTTTGCTTCTATCTGCCATATGAAAGAGGAGGTCCTGTTTGTTCAAAGTTCTCCTTCAAACTATTTCAGCATTTACTGAATGCCTACTAGGAAATAAAAACTATGCTAGGTGCCAAGAGAAATTTAAAAAACAGATTAAATAATCTGGATAAAGAGAAAAATCCGTACACAAACTCAAAAATAAAAGAGCAGGAACAAGGAATAGGCACGGCTATGACTAGATCTGTATATGTAACTCGCTGTTCTTCTGCCACTTCTCTCTGCCATATCACCATTCTTTTCTGCCCTCTTTCCATTGTCTCATCATGTGCAATTATGAGCTAATACTCTCCAGACTTCTTTCTCATCTAGTCCTTCCATGGCCTCTGTTCAGACCTATTTTGCCGGGGGGGGGGGGGGGGGGGGGGGGGGGGAGTGGGGCGGCGGCTGGCATCTGTCTCCTCAATTGCCTCGGCTGCCTACAGGAACTGGTGTAGCCTCTCCCTCTTGGAACATGGGTGGTTCCATGATTCCTTTCAGATGCACAAACAGAAGATGCCACTCAACTGAAAGATTCTTTTTCCCCTTGTATCTAAATCAGAAATCCCCAAACATATGTTCTACATTATTCAACTTTTTCTACAAGTTGAAGAGAGTGTATTTTCTATAGCTTGTTCATAAAAGATGCTGAAAATATGTGCTTGTATTCACCAGTAATAGGCAAGATGGGAAAGTTTGAGTGGTTGAATTGGGATGTCTATTAAACTATCATTTCTTTTAAACTTGGATGTTGTGGGTGTTAATAGGTGCCAAGAGAGTGGGGTGGGGACAAGGATTCTTTGGTTAAATGTACAAGGGAAACACTAAGTTTTACAAAGGTAAATGACTTTCTTTACTGTAGGATTGCTGATGGTTCCTTTATACTAAAGTAAATCTCTAAGGGAAGAGTATTAAGAAAATTTTTGAAACATGTCTCATATAACCTTTTGATTCCATATCCTTTTTCATGGAGCATATTCCAGGCCTTAATTCCTCCTTGTAAAATGAATACTTACTTCATGGCATTATTATGAAGAGTATAAATACAAATAAAATACATAGTAAAAAAAAAAGTCAAAATAATTTATGTTAAAATACATGTTAATACATGTAAAGTGTTTAGAACAATGTTAGGCACATAATAAATACTAAAAATTATAATTACTACTAATTCCTTGTGCTGATATTTAACATGGCGATAATCCCAGAAAAGTGAAATGAGGAAATTTTTACTGCATAATAATTTCCACTGTTAACTACCAGTTGGGTAAAAGATGTCCTCCCTTTTTCTGAAATGCACTTCTTGAGGTTACAAAGAACAGAAAATCTTTACAGAAATAAGTGACATGTATGATATATTTATCATTAAGAAATTTGGATCTTACAGAAAAGAAACAAAGTTAAAAGGGTCTTATAAATTTCCTTCATTCCCAAAGGAAAAAGCCTAGAGTACTTTGAGTGCTGAGGTAGTCCAACTACTCAGCACAGTCTCTGGTATATAGTAAGCATTCAATAAAGTTCGATGAAAAATCTGAAATATACAAATAGAAGTGTTTGCCATACTTTATTTAAAAGGTGTTTGAGGTATTTGCTTGAATTTAATCTTCCAAATGTGTCACAACCTAAAATCTGCTTAAAAAAAAAATGAAAAACAGACCAAAAAAACCTATAAAGGCACTATGCATCACACACAAAAGTACTGTTTAAGTGGCATCTATCTTTAAAAATATAGTACCTACCTACCTACCTCATATTTATAATTTATACAGGAATTTATAAATTTACACAGGAATAACCCAACTCTATCTGTTCATTTGGGCTGATTTTAGAACTCTACAAAAATTTCTAAGAACTGAGAAATGATAAGAAACAGAAAACTAACCTATAAGAATTGAGTAAGTTGGAGGTTAGTGGAAGAAAAAAATGTGCATTTTACAAAAATCAACAAGGATCCTCCTAATATATTTTTCCTGATAATGATGATCTCAAAAACTGCCAATTTTAAAATACCAGGATTTTAAGGCTGTGCTCTCATATAACAGTATCACTGTTTCTATCATGCAGTTTCTTCCTTTTATTTTTTGATATTTTCTTTTCTTTTCAAACAAATAACCCAATAATCCTCACATTAGAAAATTCTAGGACAGGGGTCAACAAACTACAGCCAAGAGCCAAATATAGCTTGCTACCTATTTTGTATGCCAGATGACCAAAATGGTTTTTCACAATTTTAAAGGTTGTAAAATCAAAAAAGAATATGCAATGGAGACCTTATGTGGATTTCAAATTATAAAATATTCGCTACCTGGTTTTTTATAAAAATTTTTGCTGATTCTGCTCTAGGATGGTATTTACCATAGCTTACTCAAATCAAGATAATTCCTATCAATGACAAGTTCATTAAATTTTACAATAGTAATTAGAACTCTATTATAAGAATATTTGCTCTCTTTATACATACCTCTTAGTTCCAATAACCAATTAAATTGTTTTTCAGAATACTAACACAGAACCCAACACATTATGGAAGTATAAATATCAAACTCAGCCCGCCTGAACGACAGTACTTCAGTTATAATGCTAAAGTGATGGTATGTATCTAAACAAAGGAAACCCTCTTTCTCATGAGAATTCAGAACTGATAAATGAAGTAAGCTCTAATTATTTCTCATATTACACATCCACCATATGCACTTAGCTGAAAAAAATAATTTTCCCTTTATTTCTCTGAAGGTGAGATATATTTATCTCAAAATCTCTAGTGAGTTTTCTAATTAAGTATTTTTATATAATGTTTTCTCAAAGTATTCAAAAGAAAATAAACTCAGTAACTCACTCCAGAGCAGGTCTCAGAACTCTGACTTTTAATGCTTCTAATATTCTATTTAACTCCACAAATGGTTCTTTCTGACTGGGGTCTACGGAAAGACCAGATTCCTAAAAAAATTAAAGAAAAACAAAAACAAAAAACTTTCGTTAGAAGTAATCAGAGTAAAGAGATAAATAAAAACATTCTAAATTAAAAATGAAACAATCTATTAAAAATTTCTTTTTAACATGTACTTCTATGGTGCGGACAGATAATCAAGCCCTATTATCATTCTTCCCTCTTTTCCTTAGTTGTAGAATCCCCACATTTTGTATGGGCATGTAACCATATAAATAAAGCTGGGTATGACTGCAAGATTTAAGTCATGGTCAATGAAATATAAGCATGTACTCTTTCTTGTCCCTTCCCGGAATACCAAAAGGTATACAGATTTCGCTGGTATCCTGGACCATAAGGACAGGGGAAACCTTAGAAGTAGCAGAGCTACAAGAAACCTAGGTTTCTAAAAGCTTCATGAAGCATAAGTACTATATATGCTGTGGAAGACTTACCATCTCCTATTTCTGTTCAAGAGAAATAAACTTCATTTTTGTTTAAGCCACTGGTATTTTGGGTCTTTATTATTTATAAGCCAACTTAACCCTAAATACACAATTTACTTTAGGAAATGTATATGGGCACAAATACAATTCCCATAAGGGTACAGAGAAAGACCTGAGTTACGGTTTATCTGTTTAAAACAGAAGAGGCTTAGAGGTTCTGTTTTCAGACAAGCTTTAAATTATTTAATCCTAACAATCCTTAAACAGAAACTATAATAGCACATGGTAGCTCAGGACAGAATTTGAAGATATAAGAATCTGAGACTCAATCCTACTTCCTTCACTAAGAACCTGTAAGGCCTTGGGCAAGTTATCGCTCCAAACCTCAGATTCCTCAATTGTAGAAAGGAAGCAGTAATTTCTACCTCCCAAAACTAAAGTGAGGAAAAAAGGCAGAGCTTGGCTTGTGGTACTCAATACATGGCAGCTGCTATCATTATTATATTAGGTGGCAAGTGGTAGTGTTCTGAAATCCCTAGGCTCATGTCTAAAAGAAATAAAAGAAAAATGATCTCAACTAAATTTTAGCTTGAAATTCATCTGATAAAACAAAATTCTACAAGTTGGGCCAGAACAGAAGAATAAACATAAATCTCTTTATCCTTTTCTTCTTCTATACTAACCTTCCCTATGAAAAGAAAAAATTGATTGAGTTCAATGTTATGGGGCAGGAATATGGAAATAACTTGAATAAAAAGTTCTAGGATTATAATTTTCACCAATTAAAAATAAGATTTCCTAGTAAAATGAGGTCAGCCCTGATAATTAAAATACTACAAATCTATGGCTAGAAGAAGACTCAAAAACCCCAAGGAATTCCCTTATTTTTTTTTCATCTTTTCATAGTTGACAAACTTACCTGACAGAGCTCCTCAGCCACATCCAGCATTCCCTGTCGAAAGAAGTGTTCCACCATCACTTCATTGAGAAGCCTTTGGCTATCTGCCTGCCAGCAGCCATCTATCCCCACACTGCTAATGTCAGAATCAAAATTCTAAAAAAAGAAAAGAAAAGAAAAGAACTCATGAATTGATTAAGATACATCACTTCATATGATTTTTATGCAACTAATAGAAAGAATGGTCTTCACTCTGAGATACCTCTAATAAGTACCCAATTCAAATTTATCTGTAGCCTGACAGGAATTAGTTTTCCACTGTTCTTTTCTAAAACTTATTGCTCTCACTGACTATTACTGGAAGAGTAAACAGGTACTTTCTTAGAGGGCATTTTGTAAAAATATATAAATTTAATAATGATTTTTGTGAATAAATTGATTTCTAGGTATTATATAACAGAAATTATTTTCAGAGATGTGCAGTGATACCTGTAAAAGCATATTCAATGCAACATTGTCTAACAGGAAAAAAAAAAGTGAAAATCTATATGCTCAACACAGGATCAGTTAAATAATGCATGGCAAATCCCAACAACTACAGTGCCAAGGTGGAGGAAAAAAGTGGGAGGACAGCCAGTTGGTTAAAAAGGTAGGCTCTGAGGCCAGTCTACCTGGGTTTGTATCCTGGTTCTATATCTTACTAGTTGTGTGATCTTGGCCAAGTTATTCAAGATCTTTGAGCCTCAGCTTCCTTAAGAAAATAACAGTACCTCCCTATTTTGTGCTGAACTGTATCCTCTCAAAATTCCTGTGAAGTCCTCACTCCCAGTATACCACATTAATTTAAAATGAGATCCTTAGGGTGGATCCTAATCCAGTAGAACCAGTATCCTTAAAAAAAAAACAGGAGATCAGGTTAAAGGTACAGAGGGAAGACCATGTATGATGAACTATATTCCCCCAAATCCTGCCCCAATTCCTACACTGAAGGCCTAACTATCGATGTGACTATATTTGGAAATAAAGTGTGTAAGGAAGTGATAAAGGTTAATGAAATCATGGGCGGGGGTAGGTGGTGGAGGATGGGGGTGATGGCTACACCAATAGGTCTGGTGCTCTTGTAAGACAAGGGAGTAATACCAAAGCACCACCAACCACCACCACATAAGGACACAGTGATCGACATGCCAGGAAGGAGGCTGTCTAGTCTCAGTAGAAAATGAACTGGCCAAGGCCTTGATCTTACACTTTCCAGTCATAAGAACTCTAAGAAATTTTTTTTTGTCTAAACTACCCAGTCTATGGTATTTTGTAATGGCAGTCCAAGCTAAGATACCATGTGGTACAGGGAGAAGAGGGCTATCTACAAGCCAAGGAGGCCTCAGAATAAAGCAACCTTGCCAACACCTCAGTCTCGAATCTCCAATTTCCAAAATTGTGGGAAAATAAGTATCTGTTTAGCCATCCAGTCTGTGGTACTTTGTTAAAGCAACCCTAGCAAATTAACACACTCCATTAATGATAGTCGCTATTATTCTAATATTACTATTCACAACTAGAAAGTAAAGTTCCTCACTCTATCTAACATGAAAAAAATTTCCCTAACATCTTAAGTGAAAACGAACAACCACTACAAAATTATGACCCATTTTTTTAAATGCTAAGGAAAAATATCTGAAAGAATGTACACTAAAGTAATAGCAGGAATTATCACTGGAGATTACCATGCTCCACACAAAAAAGTAAATATTCATTTTATAGTAAAATAATAAACTTACCCAGTTCAGGGTAACATCAAGTAAGCATACTCCATCCTGTCTCTTCCACTGAATGTAGTTATAAAAAGACAATGAATGGAAGAGCTATATGAGGACACTAAAAAATGAATAATAGTAATTGGACTGAGGAAGAAGGTCACAGAACTGGTGGTGAGTTTACTGCTTTTCTCTCCAATATCTCTCAGCCTGGATGCAATGCAGCCAAAACTCAGAACAGGGCACCCAGGAAGTGGTGAGAGAGCTCTAGGAGAAGCCCTTTAGTTCTGCCATGAGGAAAAGAAATAGGTTCTCCTATCAGAGAAAAGGGGAAGTTTGATACTTTTGCCCTTCCACTTTCTTGCACCTTTAGCTCAAGGTAATCCGTAGGTATATTAGCTTTCTACTGACACTTTTTAAACACAATCTTATTATCTCACAGAAGTCCAACGGGCTGTGATTTCTCTGCTCCTGGCCCCATAAAGCTAAAATCAAGGTGTCAGTGATCTGGGCTCCTATATGGAGAATTTGTGGGAACAATCCACTTAAAGTTCATTGAGGCTGTTGTGAGAATTTAGTCTCATGTAGCTGAAGGGCTGAGGTCCCTATTCCCTTATTGGCTGTAGAGTGGAGATTGTTCTCAGCTTTTAGAAGCCATCTACTTACCTGATTCATGCCCCTCCCCCCATATTCAAGGCCAACGACAGGTGACATTCCTCTATGACTCTCTCTACCTTCTCTTTCTACCCTACTCTGCTGCTTTAAAAGGCTCATGTTAATTACATTGGGCCCACCTAGAAAATCTTCCCATTTTAAGGTCGACTGCTTAGTAACCTTAATTGTATCTGCAAAATTCCTTCATAGCAGTATCACGATTAGTATTTGATAGAATAACCAGGGAACAGAAATCTAGGGAGAATATCTCTAGAAATCTGCCTATCACAGCAGTGAAGTAAAAGTCTGAAGGAGTGGATCCTTTCTCCTCAGTCAGAGGAGCTGTGGTGCCAAGAGGGCAAAAACTCCTATTTGCATCTTTGCTCTCTGCCCTTCCACTACCTAGCCCTAGATACAGACACAGTCATGTACAGGAAGCAAGGTAAATGAAGCCCCAGCTTTCTGGCCAGATGACCAATAAAGTAGTCCCAGATAATCATAAAGTACAAGAAAAATCACATAGAGGGAAGAACTCAGGAAAGTGACCCCTTAAAGTTGTTTATGAACTCCCGGGCTCATCTTCGAACTGCACGTGCGTAGGTCTGACCTTAAGCAGCATACCACAGACTTTGAAAACTGAACTAGGGGACAGACCTAGTTTCCAGGTCCTAGTATGGCCAGTGGTTGGTACACAAACAAGATATATCTGAATAGCTCTATAATGGCTTTGGAAACAAAGCTGACATTGAAACTACAACTCAAAGAAGACTGGTCATAACTCGTAGTCTGAACCCACACCAGGGCAATTGCCTAAAACATTAATATTGTCCATAGATTTTAAACAAAAACTAGAGTCTCATAAAAGAACATTAAAAATGTCCAGGATACACATTTCACCCAAAAGCAGCAAGATCTACATTCTTTTCAAGTGTACATGGAACGTTTTCAAGGATACAATATATATTAGGACACAAAACATGTCTCAGTAAATTTAAGAAAACTGAAATCATATCAAGCATCTTTTCCGATCACAATGGTATGCGACTAGAAATCAATTACAAGAAGAAAACTGAAAAACGCAAACACATGGAGGCTAAAACATGCTACTACACAATGAATTGGTTAACAACAATATCAAAAAAGAAATTAAAAAATACCTTGAGACAAATGATAAAAACACAATGATGCAAAAATCTACAGGACACTGCCAAAGTGGTTCTAGGAGGGAAATTCATAGCAATACAGGCCTACCTCAAGAAACAAGAAAAAGCTCAAATAAACAACCTAATCTGACACGTAAAGTAACTAGAAAGAGAACAACAAACAAAGTCCAAAATGAGCAGAAGAAAATAATAAAGATCAGAGTAGAAATAAATGACATATAATTAAAAAAAAAAATACAAAAGACTGATGGCACCAAAATCTGGTTCTTTGAAAAGGTAAAGAAAATTGATAAACTCAACTAAAATAAATGAAATAAAAAATGAAAGAGAAGTGACAACTGCACCACAGAAATACAAAGGATTATTAAAAAAGACTTACATGCCAACAAATAGAACTTGGAAGAAATGAATAAATTTCTAGAAACAGTCAATCTTCCAATACTGAATCAGGAAGAAACAGAATCTGAACAGATCAATAATTAACCAAATCAGTAGTCAAAAATCTCAACAAGCAAAAATCCTGAACCAGATGACTTCATACCAAGCATTAAAGAATTAACACCTATCCTTTTCAAACTATTCCAAAAAAGTCAAGAGGAGGGAAGGCTCCCAACCTCATTTTATGAGGCCAGCATTACCCAGCTTCCAAATGAAAAGACATTACAAAATATATATATATATATATATATAGGTCAATATCTCTGATGAACATAGATGCAAAAATCCTCAACGAAGTATTAGCAAACCAAATTCATCAATACATAGAAAAGATTATACAGCAAGATCAAGTGGGATTTAGTCCTGGGATGCAAGGTTCATTCAACATCTGCAAATCAATTAACACAATATACCAAATAAACAAAAGGATAAAAATCATACCATTATATCAGTAATGCGGAAAAACCATTTGAAAATCCATCATCCATTTATGACAAAAAACATTGAACAAAGTGAGAACTAAAGGAATATATTTCAACATAATAAAGGCCATATATGATAAATCCACAGCTAACATCAAAGCTTTTTCTTTAAAATCAGGAGCAAGACAAGAATGTCCACTTTCACCACTTCTATTCAACATATTATTGGAAATCCTAGCCAAAGCAATCAGACAAGACAAAGAAATAAAGACCATTCAATTCAGAAAAGTAGTAGTAAAATTCATTATGAGCATATGGTGTGATATTATATACAGAGAACCCTAAAAAAAATCCACCAAAAAACTATTAGAACTGATAAATGAATTCAGTAAAGCAGCAGGATACAAAATTAACATTCAGAAATTGGCTGCATTTTTATACACTAACAACAAACTATAAGAGAAATTAAGAAAACATTCTCATTTTCCATTGCATCAAAACAAAATAAAATACTAAAAAATAAATTAACCAAGGTGGTAAAAGACCTGTACTCAGAAAACTATGAGACACTGAAGAAAGAAACTGAAGAGGATACAAATAAATGGAAGCATACACCATGCTCTCGAATAGAATTAACATCGTTAAAATGTCCATACAACCCAAAGCAATCTACAGATTCAAAATGATCCCTATCAAAATACCAATGACATTTTTCATAGAACTAAAAATATAATCCTAAAATTTATATGGAAACACAAAAGACTCCAAAGAGCCAAAGCAATCTTGAGAAAGAACAAAGCTGGAGATATCCTGCTACCTGACTACCATACTATACTACAAGGCTATAGTATGATACTGACATAAAAGCAGACACACAGATTAATGAAAAATAATAGAGAACCCAAAAATAAACCCAGTTAAAACCACCAATTAACCTATGACAAAGAAAACAAGAATATACAACAGAGTAAAGACAGTCTCTTCAATAAATAGTTTTGGGAAAACTGGGAAGAAACATGCAAAAAATAAAACTAGATCACGTTCTTACACCATATACAAGAATAAACTCAATATAGATTAAAGACTAAAATGTAAGACCCAAAACCATAAAATTCTTAGAAAACAAAGGCAGTAAAAACTCTTTAATATCACTCAGTAATATTTTTTGAATGTCTCCTCAGAAAAAGGCAATAAAAAATAAACAAATGGGACTACATCGAACTAAAAAGTTTTGCACAGCTAAGGAAACCATAAATAAAACAAAAAGACAACCTACCGAATGGAAGATGATTACCTGCCAATGACGTTATCTGAAACGGGGTTAATATCCAAAATATGTAAGGAAGTCATACAACGTAACAGCAAAAACAACGCCCCCTCCCCCAAAAATAACCTGATTAAACAAGGAACAGAGGACCTGAACAGACATTTCTCCAAAGACATACAGACAGCCAACAAACATATGAAAAGATACTCAACATCACTAATCATTGGAGAAATGCAAACTAAAACCACAATAAGAGATTATATCACACATGTCAGAATGGCTATCATCAAAAATCAGCAGCCAACAAGTGTTGTTGAGGATGTAGAGAAAATCCTTGTGGGATTGCAAACTGGTGCAGCCAATATAGAAAAATTTTTAATTTAAGAACTTAAAAATAGAACTACCTTATGACCCAATGCTGGGTATTTATCCAAAAAAATTCAATATACTAATCTTAAAATATATATGAACCCCTATATTCATTGCAGCATTATTCAAATAGTTAATATTAGGGGGAAAATCTAAGTGTCTATCAATAGATGATGAGATAAAGAAGATGCGGTACATATCTACAATGGAATATTACTTGGCCATAAAAAAAGAATGAAATCTTACCATTTGTGACAACATGGATGGACCTATAGAGGGCATTATGCTAAGTGAAATATGTCAGACATTTTAAGACAAATACCATATAATTTCATTATATGTAGAATTTAAAATACAAAATAAATGAACAAACTAAACAAATTCATGAGAGAACATGATGGCTGCAAGATGGAAAGGGGCTTGGAGGACTGGGTGAAAAAGGTTAAGGGATTAAGAACTATAAATTGGCAATTATAAAATAGTCACTGGGATGTAAAGTACAGCGTAGGGAGCGCAGTCAATAATATTGTAATGACTACATATGGCGTCAGGTTGGCACTATATTTATCTGGGTGATCACTTTGTAAGTTAAAAATAAAAGTCTAATCATTATGTTGTATATCTGAAACTAGAATAGTATATGTCAACTGTAAATGAAAACTGAAATAAAATAAAATAATGTCCAGGATACAAAATTCTTTGGCATACAAGGAACCAAGAAAGTTTAAACTTCCATTGGAAAAGATGTTCAATAGACACCAGTGCCAAAATGACACAGATGTTGGAATCATCAGACTTTATTTACAGCAGTTATAAAATGCTCCAAGAAAAACTGGCAAACATCTTGAAAAAGGAAAAAAGAAAAAAAAAGAAGGTCTTAGCAAAGAAATAGAAAATACAGAATTCAAAATAAAAATTCATTGAATGGACTTAACAGCAGAATGGAGGTGACAGGTCTAAAAGTTAGTGACGATCAACAGAAATTGTCTTACCTGAACAACAGAAAAAAGGCTTGAAAAAAAAATGAACAGAGCTTCAGGGACCTGTGGGACAATAAAAGATCTAACATTCATGTCATTGGAGTATAGAGAATAGTATAGAAAAATTATTTGAAAAATATATCCCAAACTTGTTAAAAGACATAAACCTACAGATTCAAGTTCAGAAAGCTCTTAAAAGAATCAAATAAAAAAACCTACACCATACACCTCACAGTCAAACTTGAAAACTAAAGACAAAAAAATAACCTTGAAAGTAGCTAGAGAAAAATGATGCATTTCTTAAAGGGGAACTATGATTCAAATGACTACAGATTTCTCAACAGAAACCACTGAGACCATAAAGAAATGGCACAACATTTTTCAAGGACTAAAAGAAAAGTCATCTCAGAATTTTATATCAAGTGAAGTGAAAATACCCTTCAGAAATGAAGATGAAATAAAGACATTCTCAGATGAAGGAAAGTTAAATTTGCTGTCAGAAGACTTGCTTTAAAAGTACTGCCAAAGTCAGTTCTTCAGAAAAAGGGAAATGATACCAAATGGAAACTTGGAACATCAAGTATGAGGAAAGAACAAGTCTACTTTGTGGTATGAAAGTTTCCCTGCCCACCTCCTTTATCCTTCATAAGCAATACCTTCTTTCTCTTGCATTTTTTTCTCGGACTGACTGAAATTACAAACCTAGTCAATAATTGTTTAAATACAGTCCAAACAACACAGGATTGTTTTATAGTACATACAAGAACAGGTAGGAGGTAACCTGCAGTAGAAACTGCAAACCATCTACCATTTACATTACCACAATGAGGAAGAAATCTCCAAAATTAAGGATATTTTTCTTTAAAGAGCTATCTACCCTATTCTTAGATGTCAAGTCAGTAGCCTAAAACTAAATATAATATATTAAGATTTGGAATTAGTTGGACAGAATACAAAAACAAAAAAGCAAAATTACGGTCAGGGTCTTAATTTTTATTAATTTTCTTTTTACAGACTTCTTTCTTGGCCTACTACAGACTTAACAAATAAAAATAATACAGAGTACCTAGATGCTAAAGCAATAACTTCCATGTGCATACTGAACAGACTATCCCTCGGTTGAAGAAAGAGCCAAAATTGCTTGGTTAAGATTCTCTAAGTTTATATCTGCTCATTGGATTCTCTCTGTTGAGAGATGATTTTATAGCAGTCATCAATATTTTTAAGCAAATTATTTTATCTTTGTGCTATCTATGACAACTACAACACTGGGAATGGAGATGGTGCTACTTTGTTGTTGTTCTAGACTACAGCAAATACCTAGAAGGGTGACTGATGTCACAGGTACTCTCTTATTTTATTCTCCTAGGGACAGTCATTCAAATAAATTTAAAAAACAAGTATGTGAAGATAACAGAATTTAATACAAACTCAGAAATCTGCCAATAACTCCCCTAAATGTCTAAGTGCACCCTATAAGCAAGAATCACTGAGACTAAGAAAGATTCCTTACAGACCTATCAACCTCAATCAATCCAAATATAACCTTCGGATTTCTACTTCTTCATCTAGTAATTATTCTCCACCCTATCAACCCACAACAAATTTATCAGGTGTCTGTTCTGCAAGAAAGAAATACAACTTTGGAAGACACACTGCTCAGCTCAAAGCACAGATCACGTTAAAACAATTTTATCTGGCAGTATATATAAAGTCAAAATTTTAATGGCTACCACCAGAGAGTAAACTGCTTAGATCAAGCAGAAGAATTCCTTCAAATCTTTCCTTTACATACTAAAAGAAAATGCAATACTGTGTCAGAACTCCTTTTGTTAAAACTGCCTGTCCTTACTATTGCATCAGAGCTAGGACAGGTTCCAGCTTCTGTTGCTAGGCGACCAACCTCGTTTGCAAGGCTGCCCAGGAAATCAACAGCACTGCGACCCAGCCAAGATGTAGCTAATGAAGAGAAATATCTATTATTAGTACTTCTGTTTTACTAGACTTTTTCCTTTTAAAAAAGTAAAAATGTCCTTAAATGTAAAGACAGGATTCAAAGAATCAAAGGCAAAACACACATTCAAGGGTCTGTCTACCTGCAGTAGATGTTATGGCTTGAAAAGAGAAATCCAGGACACACTAATTCATACACTATCTCATGTACTTTTAGTGTCATTAATAACATTTCTGATGAATTAAAAGTTTTAAAATCTGGAAGCTGATGCAGAAGTAAGTTTATGAAACTATGAAATCTAAACAGAGCATCTTATTATTTTAGCCATTACATTAACATGCTTACAAACTGGTTAGAACTTAAGAACTGGTTTTCATTGTTCATTGCCCAAAACCAACCCATTTCTGAAGTACATTTTATGAAATTATAATTATTGATCACAGTGGTAACAGTACATGATAAAACCCACTATTTATTTTAACTACTAAGTGCCAATTCTTCAAGACTAAATTTTTTTTAACGTCTCCATCTACTTTTGAAGAAAAACTGTTTAAGTCTAAGAACAAGGTACAGTTGCACTTACCAGGAATCAATTTCCCTTCTAAGCATCTAGTTAATCTGATATAGGAGAGATGTACTGCACAGGATACTTAACACAGAATAAGAAGATCTGGATTCTAGTTCCACTCAGTCTGGGAAATGATATCTACTTCACATATAATCCACAGATTGGTATCCAAAAGTTTAAAAAAAAATTCTTGCCAATCAAAAATAAAAATAACTCAACAGAAAAAAATTAAGAAACTCATAAAAAGGGGAAATTCTAATAAATATATGAATAGATGCTCAAACCTCAAAGATGATTAAGAAAATGCAAATTAATACAACTAGATACTATTTCACATCCATATGATTAATTTGAAAAATTTTTTAAAAGCTGATCACAACAAGTGTACATGAGGAGTGAAGAAACAAGAACTGTTATACACAAATGATAGGACTGCAAATTAGTATGAACCCTTTAGGGAAAAATTTAGTAAGTCTAGTAAAGTTGATGATGAGGCATAGGCCTTATGATGAAATAATCCATATTTAGGCATATTCCAGACAGCAGTGCTTTGCAAACTATGGACTGGAAAATAAATTTAGTAGTGTGTCATAATCAGCATTTACAGATGCATTTTTAAATGTAGACACTACCCTTTTAGACATTCCATCCTCCCACTGTACAATATTCATATCTCGACTTAGGTTTTCAAAGTTAACAGAAAGGTAGGTTGTGCCAAATCAAAAAAGGGGGGAGGGCACAAAGCCATACTGATAAGTTTTTACCAAGGGGAGTAATGTGGCATGATCAGAGATATGCTGAACTCTGCTGGGCTTTTAAGATCCTTAAAATCCTCCATAATCTATTTGTCAAATGTGCATCACAATCCTCTCACAATTATTTTGCATACTATTTTTCATACCTTTCAGATCTGGTAGACCTTATCTGATTGCCTACGTATCTGAACAGACTACAGAAATTTTGAGTGACAATTTCACTAATTCTTCCAAAGATGGCACACACCTTGCATAGGAGAGAAATTCATATGCACAGCAGGAACCTCGGGGTACTAGTGTTAATTCCCTGAAGGAATTCCAGTTGAGAAAAGGTCCTCAAAGTCTCACTTGGACTGGATTAGTTGGCACAGCTTAATCGGTAAAAGGTCCTTTTCCCCTCTCATTCCAACCTGAGTTGGATGCTAGACCAAGCAAGTTATTTCACTTTGTAGCCTCAGGCAAAAGTGGGTCTACATCACCTCCAGGTCCAGTGAGATTCTCTGATGCTGGATCTTAATGTAAGACCTGATTGCAAAGGTCCAGGTTTTCCTCTGATGACTGGACTATAACTCAACAAATAATTACCATTATCAACTAAATAATGTTTCATTCTGCTCAGAGCAGAAGTAGTAAGAATAATATAGGCCCACAGCTTAAGAGCTAATGATGTTAATGTGACAAATGGCAGAGAAAGGAGAATTCATCTTCTCTTTTGAGAATGTTCTTCAGACTGAAGAGGGCAAAACTAATATTGTTTCATAGAAACTGAAGCCCGCTACAAGTGAAGAGACCCAGAGAGCATCTAGCTCCTTGTAGGAGTCAGGACTCTGGGTTCCCACAACAGAAATTTCTTTTGCCCAAACAAGCTGGATTTAAAGAAAGGCTCAGATAACAAGGGTCTCTCAAATTCTCTCTGGGACTACTAATCACTCCTAGGTTCACGCATTCCTAGCCCTCTTTCCTTTAAGACACTAATGAGAAAGATCCTAGGGAGCTATTCTGAGGTAACCACTCTGCAGGAAACAACTGTTGCCAAGCTTGGGTGGGTCAGGCCCATCCTCAGAGCAGGCACTATGGCCAAAGCGAAGAGTACTGAGACTATGACTGCTCCTATTAAAACCCTGTAATTTAAAAAAGGAACATCTTCCATCTTGACCAAAGACATGAGATTTTTATAAAAAGCCTTGGCGGGAGGGGAATTAGGTTGATATTTTTTATTTTTAGGGAAGATGTTCTTGACTTTTTTTTTTCACTGTTGTCTCTTTATAATTTTAATTATTCCTTTTCAGTAATTCTAAAAATTCCACCTAGAATATATATCAAATTATCTGTGTGTGTATGTGTGTGTGTGTGTGTGTGTGTGTGTGTATCAGAACTCAACTTAGCTCTTTTTCTTCTTAAGCAAATTTTCTGTCTTTTTTTCCCCTTAACAGTAATCTCTCTCTACTACACAAGGATTTATCCATTACATAAAAGAACATTAGAGCTAGTATACACTTGCCCTCACTCACAGTCTACCTAAACTACTATCGAAGGCTAAACTTAGGACATTATCTCTCACTGGTATCTTTTTTTCCTCTCATATTCCTGTCGTACCTACATGGACGTTCCAGACTGCTCACCAAAACTATCTTAAAATATTCTATATTTCACTTTTTATACACTCCATTTGTTTTTTAATATAGTATCTGCCTCACCAATGTAGATGCGCCCTCTACTGGAAAAAGATCAGTTTAGGCAATGTTAAAAAAATGTTTTTTTTTTTTTAACAATTATTCTCCCCTACAGAACCTTACCAGCCTTGCAATGGCCTAATTTCCTATTACAGCACAGTGTTTAAAAACAGACTGTTGACATCTTATGCCAAATCTTGATCCATCACTTCTAAGCTGCACACCTAGGGTATGTTATTTAATATCTGAGTCTTATTAGTTTCCTCATTCGTAAAATGGGAATAACGTACCCACATCATGAGATATAAATATATTGAGCACTTAGCTCAGTATCTGGAACATAGTCAATACTCAGTAAGTGATAGTTATTATCTTCCTACTCTTGACTTCCTCTTAGTCTAATTTTATCCTATTTAATGAAGGCAAGCATTTGCTTTTATCATTCATTCTGTTTCCCCCTAATCTCCTTGGGTCAAATCCTTAGGCCCTCCATAATGTGCCTTCCCCTCCAACTTGATCCTGGCTTATTTCCAACAGGGTTACCATTCTCATCATGTCAGTCCCTCAGAGTCTTTAACAAGAGTCAAGCATATCCTCAGTTGTTCAGCACCTTTCCTGGTCCCAGAGAAAACCATTTATCTATTCTTCCAAGTGAAATTTAAGACACCAGTGCCACAAACCTTAATTAAGGGCACAATAATATTTCCCTTACTTTACAATAAGTAGTGTCTATCCCAAGCAAACTTATTTTATGTTGCCTCAGATTTTTTTCAGTTTTTCTGTATACAAATGACCAAACTAGACCACAATCTTCTAAAGAACATGTACTATGTGTTTCGCTTTAAATTGTCTCACAGCAAATTTTAAACACCTTAAAATCTTTGCATTATTTATTTTAATATGCGCACACACACCCCTACAGCAGCAATCAATTCATTAACTTTTCTTACTTAGGAAATAAATTAAAAATTCAAAACAAGTAAAAACACTGAATAAAACACCCTAAACAGAAGAGAATTTTAGATTTCTTTAAATTAAATGTATTGAGGTGACACTGGTTAATAAAATCATATGGGTTTTAAGTGTGTATTTCAATATGTCTAGATTCTCTTAAAATGGGAGAGGAAATTTTTTTTAAAAAACCATTATTTGTTTTTACAAGAAAAAAATAGCCATAGAACCCAGTGGCTGATATTATGTATTTTATTTTTAATTTATTTTTTTTTAAATTATGGTGATGAAAATCCAAGTAAGTTTCAGGTGTACAATTTAGCAGTAAAGCATGTATATGTGTTGCATTGTGTGATCATCGCCCACAATTAGATTTCCTTCTGTCACCCCATATTTGATCTCTTTTACTCCACCTACCTCTCTCCTCTCCCCTGGTAACCACTAGTCTACTATCCAGGTCCATAAGTCTCTGTTTGTCCTATTCATTTGTTGCTTTTAGGTTTATATTCCACTATATGTATTTTAAATAGTGAGCATAATACTATGGACATATGAAAATAGTCAACACATTAAAGCAGAAATCTTCAACAAAATTT
The DNA here is from genome assembly GCA_004027375.1 of Macroglossus sobrinus. NCBI lineage: Eukaryota > Metazoa > Chordata > Mammalia > Chiroptera > Pteropodidae > Macroglossus > Macroglossus sobrinus. The sequence goes on from PVKZ01000999.1 coordinate 168,008, forward strand.
TATGTTTACAGTAATTAAAAGTCACCAAACACCTTAGCTAATACCACAAACTGCTTTTCTGCTTACATTTCACAGAAGTGATGACTATAGAACTTTAAAACACAAGAAGCATTAAAACACTAAAGAAAAAAAATCATTTAGTATGTCAAAAATTTACTAAAGTTCCTTACTCAAACCAGCTTGCTCATAAAGGAGTCACCAGTTTCTTTGACTGTCCTCTTCTCGGAGGGTGGGGACAAGTGTCCATAAAATGGTGCTCACAGGCTGCTGGACAGCATTCCAGTTTATTACACAAGTCTTTCTGTTGTGGTACTTAAAGGCTTGTGCCACAATGGCTTCAGCTTCATCCTGTTTGTTTACCACCAACGCACATGAGTCCATGTGTGTTGGTGGTAAACAGGTGGCCCTGGAAGGTTGAACAAATTTACCGGGTCCAAAAGAAAAAAAAAAGACGACTTTACACATCAACGGAGTCTCATATGACAATGGCCTACACAGAAGTTGTAGTGTATGTGAGAAGATCGGGCATAACATCTACATAGGTCTTGTGCGGTGACAGCTTCCTCTACAGCTGAGGCCAAGTAAATGACAAAAAAACAATTGGATAGAATGCAATGAAAGAGGTTAAAGAACTAAATGAGCTAAAAGATTCAGGTTTTTTTCTGTTCCCCATGACTATAATTCAACAAATACTTACCAATATCAACTCAGTAACATAATTTCATAAGACGGATCAAAAGAATTCTAGGTCACCTAGAACTTTCCCAAGAACATAAAACTACAAAAAAATTTACTTTAAAAAACCCTTATAACTTCCAAGTACATGAAAAGAGTTCTCAAAGGAGAAATAAGTAAATTAAAATATGTAATTAGGAAAATTATGCCCAAACACATGCCCACCCAAAAAGCCAGAATTTAGATTACTCGCTATGTTTCCCTGTTATCTATTCTCAGAGATACTGCCATTTCTAGCACCAAATACATTTAAATGCTTTGTCTCAAAGATTAACCAAATTATCTGATAACGCTTACGAATATTTGTAAAGATTTGCCAGATCAAGTGGAAGACATGTTCAGCAAGTTACCAGCAGCTAGGAGGACAAGAGTAAAAGAGGGTCCTGATGATAATTATGACAGAACAATGTACATAAACTAGGAAATGGGGAACCCAGCGGCAAGATGCAAAGCTGGTGAATTATTTGCCCAAATGCTCCTGATTCTAGTGGTCAGTAGTCCACACACTTGAGGTATGGCTGCTGAGGCCAGCCCCACCTATTTCCAAAATCTGGGCTCTCTCAGGTACTTTCTCTGATGGGCTGCTTTGGAAGTTTCAGCTCTTCTCACTGTTATGGCATCTTCTGGTCCGACTGTCCTACCCTCTATCATAATTACAGGCAACCCTGTGGTCAAATCAAATGCTTCCAGGAACCTCCTGGGGTATGAACCATCAGAATCACTAGAATGCCTTGGTCACTGACAGCCACCAAAATCTGAAGCTTCCTAAACACCACCAGTAGTTACTTCATCTTAGAGAAACTGAGGGTTTCTCACCTACAATAATTTAAAAATTTCTAAAGTGCTCCACCACCATTCTAGTAAATCCTTAAGCTACTACACACCAATAACCACTTCAGGTACCAACTGAAGACTGCCAAGGCCACAGGCCCAAACAGTCTGATGTCAAAGCTGTGTTCACTTCCTCAGAGTTACCAACCAGGCGTCACAACCTCAAAGCTATTTCAGAGAATATTCACTGTCTTCCTAGCCTTTGTTGGAAATAGCCATCACTGATCCAAAAACGGGGCTGCTGCTGCCCACACCACTTCTCTGGCCACTTTTACTAGGTTGAAGCCCTCAACACTGTGGGAGTAAGTCAGCTCTCTGAAAGGTCACTAACACTTCTGTAAGCCACAACCACCCAAACAGTCCCCAGAACTCCTGACACTCACGGTTCTAATATACCACACCCACCAATTAATAGTATCTCCTTAGAAGCACATAGTTCTGATTTAGACTGCCTCAAGTTTAGCCTTTCAATGCAACTCTCCCATAGGATAATTTCTAACAGGCTTATCATCCATCCACGAGTTAGAGCCACTCTCGGAATTCCCTGAGTTTTTATCTACATTACAGTTATTGCTCTTGTGTGTACAGTCCAAACTCATAGGACTGGTTAGGAGTTGCCTTTGCTACAAGGAGCGCACCTCAAAAGTTCTTCCTGTCTTCCCAGAATTTTACAATGTGTGAACAAAAATGTCCATAACCAGTCACAAACTCCCCAGTGGCTTATGTATTCAGAAGTATCACACAATAATCTTAGGCCATTTCTCTTAGGCCCCACTAGGACTATGAACTCCAAGGGCAAAACTGGCCAACTGCTAAAAACGATAACTGCTTATAATGAAGCCACTAAGTCAAAGATTCAAAAGATACAATAAGAAAAATCACCCAACAAGTGACAGGCCTTGATGGCTAGCAACGACCTCACTCACACATAAAGCAACACTGAAGAAAAGTGACTAGTATGCCCACCAGAAGATGGGAGTTGGTTAGGATAATATAGGGGAAACAAATGCAAGAGTGTTTTCTTAATCATTCCATAACACAGACAGAGTCACGGCTAGGGAATTACTCAGGAAATAAGAAAAGTTACTTCTGTAAGCAAACTCCTTCATAGTAAGTTAAAATTTCTTTGGAAATTTACTCATCATGACAATAGGAGCTGTATTCATATAAGCAAATGGATAAATAACAAGGCTGTAAAAAGTTTTTTCTGGTTTTTATTTTTGTTTTTTAAATAATAGCAACAGGGAACTTTAAGAATGACATAGTAAAACCAGATTTGCAAACATTATTAAAAGCAGGAATGAGAGGAATAGCATAAAATAATGAAAAAGCTAACATTATTAAAGCAGTGATGCCTAAAAATATCAAACACTTCCTTCAACACCATACCTTATCAATGGCTTTTCCAACCCGAGAAACACTGCTGTGAATGTCTTTGTGGTCTGAGGCCAATTTTTGAACAGTATCCTTTATTCTTTTACAGCACTGTGTCAAAACAAGTGAAAGTGTCCCTGATAATTCAGCATCTTGGCCTACAAAAAAAAAGAAGAAAAAAAAAAGACTGGTTACTCACAAAATCAAACAAAGATGACAAGTTTCAAATAGGCCCTTTGGAACATGAAAAGTAGAACAAGAGTGAAGAAAACTCAGTGTTTGCTTTGAAGCAGATGGCCACATCCATGATAATATTTTTCAAGTGAACACTAAGAAAATTATCTTAACTTTAAAAAAAATTTTTGAATAATAAAATTTTACTACAAAGCAAACCACTTTTATAATTACTAAAATCAGCACAGACTATGAATAATATTGCCAAGGGATTTTTCAGAAAATATGTCTCAGTAAATAAACTCACTTACTCAATCCACTTAAACTGTTCAAGTCATTCTCAAAACATTTTGACTGTTACTAAATTTCCTAACGAGAGATTATTTAGTCTAAACGCTTTATATTCTACATAAAGAAGGAGAAGAAAAACTAACAAAGTTCTTTGGATATCATGATGTGTAAAAATGAGTTAACAGGCCTGAGACTACTATCTTTAGAAAGGCCTCCTTGCAAGGCTGACCCTTATCTGGGAACTTGGACTACATGAGGGTTCCCACTACTTTTAACTGAAAAGAATGGTTCACTGTGCCTCAACTGTTTGTACAATGTGGTTTATGCTTAACTCCTGCTTTCCTCTGGAGAGACTGGAATTTTGGTGCACAGCTAGGCAGAGGAGAGGGTACCCATATGATCAGTCTTCTATAAAACACTCTGAGTACAATATTTCTAATCTCCCTGGTAGAAAACACTTCCTAAGTGTTACAATTTGATGCTGGAAGAATTAAACATGTTTCCTGTACCACTCCACTGGGAGAGGACTATTAGAAGATTTCTCCTGGTTTCCTCTGGACCTTGCCCATGTACATTTTCCCTTAGTATATTTTGCTTTATATCCTTTTGCTATTATAACTCTTAGCCATGAGTGTGACTACATGCTGAATCCCATTTATCCCTCCTAGTGATCAATATACACTAAAGGTGGTCCTAGGGACTTTTGACTCACATGATAAATGAATTGAAAGTTACTATAGTTTATATTCTCTTTCCCTGTGCTACCTCCTCAGAAAAAAGAAAGAAGTGGGGGGGAAGAGATAGAGACAATTTCAGTTATATCTGTCAATTACTTCATATATTTACATTTCTCTACTGTAAGGAAAAGGTGTGGCTTCCAAAATCCTACTCAATATTATATAGCAGTGGTTCTTAAACTTTAGGGCCCAAGAATTTGAACAAGAACAAGCCCAAAAGTAGAGTAACCCTAGAATGTTTATTCACTCAATGAATATTTCTTGTACACTCATTATGTGATAGGTAAAGCAGTGAAACAAAACCACCAAAAATCTCTGCCCTAAACCTTATCTTCTGGTGAACAAGAAAAACAATATACAAAATAAGTAAATTTTATAATATGACAAAAGATGACAATGCTACTGTGGGGGAAAGAAGCAAAATAAAAGAAATGAGAGCATATGTGGGTTAAGAAATTGCAGTCTTAAAATGGATAGATGTGGTAGGCCTCACTGAAAAAGTGACATTTGAGCAAAGGCTTGAAAGAAATGAGGGAATTAGCCATCTGACTACCTTAGGGGTGAAGGGCAGCAGAATATACCACCCCAAAACATGCTTCTTTGAGAAATGACAGAAGTTGTTACCCTTTAGTAAGAGAAATTTACATTTATAAAAGAAAGCTCCATTTGAAATGGAGTCTCCCTCTCAGTTCCAGGAAGAGAAGATGACTCTAAATTATGAGAAACTTTTATCAATAGAAAAGGTAGGACTCAAATCTGCATAACAAACCATACTCTCCGTGCTTTTCCTTCCGGTAACTAGACTCCCCCCACACCGTTTTGTCTTTAGCTGAAGGTGGTATTTAAGCCTCAATTTTTAAGACACACCTCTTTGAGTTACTCATTTTCCCCTAGGAATTGCTCTGTACACATGAGGTATACATGTTCATAAGCTTGTTTTTCTCTTGTTAATCTGTCTTTTATTACAGGGGTTGCAGCCAAGAACTCACAACGGTAAAGGAAAAATTATTTTCCTCCCCTACAGGAAAAAGCATTCCAGGCTGAGGGGACAAAAGCCCTATTGTAGAACTACACCTAGACTATTCATGGAATAATGAGGATGCCAGTGTGACTAAAGTAGATTTCCTGCAAAGGAAAACAGGAGGAGAGAAGCTCAAGAAATAGTGGGGGTTGTAATCTTATAGGGCCTTTGTAGCATTGCAGAGATTTTGGCTTCTGCTTCCAGTGAAAGGGATATCCACTGCCAGTTTTTGAGCACAGCTGGTACATAAACTGACATAAGATTTTAATATGGTAAAATTGGCAGACAATTCTGTTCTGTACAAGAACAGAAGCAGGGAGATAAGTTAGGAGGCTGTGGTAGCAATCCAGGTAAGTGACAATGGCTCAGACCAGGAAGTTAGATATGGAGGTGGTAAAAAGCAGCTGGATTCTGAATATGTTCTGAACGTAAAGTCAGTAGGAGTTCCTGACTGTATGTGAAGGAACAAAAGAACTTACAGATGACCTCATGGTTTTTAGCCTGAGTCAACTAGAAAGATGGAACTGTCTTCAATTAGGATGAAAAAGATCAAAGGCTGGGCAGGTAGGAGAGGAAGGGAAAGATAGAGTTCAGTTTGGTGCTTATTAAATTTAAGATGTTGAGTAATCACCCCAGCGAATACATGAAGGAGTCAGCTAGATATACAAACCTGGAGTTCAAGAGTAAGGTCCGGGCTAGATATACAAATCTGTGAGTCACTGGCATACAAGTGATACTTAAAAGCCATGAGACTAAATGAAATTACCTAGAGAGTAAGTATATACACATACACAAAAAAAAAAAAAAAATGGTAAAAGAGAGTCCTGGGAATTCTAAGTTCATGAGACCAAGATGAAGAGGAATTGGAAAAGGAGACTAATGAAAACTACTGAAACACTAACTGCGATATCAGAGAAAAATCAAGAAAGCCTGGTGCTGGGGAAACTAAGTGAAGAAAATGTCTCAATGAGCAGGGAGTTACCAATTGTGTTAAATGCTCAACAGTGTCAGTTAAAAGGTGAACTGAGACTGACCACTGGATTTACAATGTGGAAGTTATCAGTGACCATAACAAGAACAGTTTCTCTAGGGTTTCAAGAAAAGAAATCCTAGAAGGTTGCATGGACTGTGAAGACGGAATACAGAAAGTCTGGCTCAATGATAACTACTGAGAGATGCAAAAGATAAGCAAACAGAAGATGGCACCCATAGGTACCCAATCCAATATCGATTGGCCAAAACAGAAACTGCCCTTCTCTAAGTACAGTTTCAAAGTATGTGTCAGGTGCTTCCAACTCTTAACATAATTTAGGCTAAGAGAAGACTTGGTAAATAGGGAAATTTCAAAATCTGTCTAAAAGGTATGTTCCACTGATATTCCTCCCCCCTACCCGCCCCATCTATCTGCTTCAGTAGCTCTGCTGACCATTTGTGGTCTTTCTATACCTAAACCTAACCTAACCTCAATGGCTTTGTCTCCACTATGAACCTCTCTACTTAAACTTACTCAGTCTTCAATTCCTAACAAATTCTGTTCTGTCCAACACCCCTCTGGCACTGAATCATACATCATTTAACAACTTCACATATATATGCTATCATCAGTCTCAACCACATGTAAGTCCTGAAGAGAAGACAAACAAGGTTCTTATTGTAAACTGTATACGCCACTGTCTTATCATATGCCTTGCACATTTGCAGGCATTATTAAGTATTTGGAATGATGGTAAACAAAGTAAGGGAAAATAAAAGTTAAAAAGAAAGCCATACTCAACAAATGGTGCTGGGATGACTAGATTTCCACAATCAAAGAATCACACCATATAGAAAAATTAATTCAAAATGGAAAAAAGAACTAAATGTAAAAGCTGAAATCAAATTCTTAGAAGAAAATGGGTGTATTCTTGACCTTGGGTTATAGAGACATGATACCAAGGCACAAGTAACTAAAACAAAACAAAACAAAACAAAACAAAACAAAACAAAACTGTACTTCATCAAAATTAAGACTTTTGAACTTCAAACACTACCAAAAAAGTGAAAAAGACAACCCACCGAATGAAAGAAAATACTTGCAAATCATTTATCAGATAAGGTCTAATATACAGAACATATAAATAACTCTTACAACTCAACAATAACAAAACAAGTAACAAAAAATGGGCAAAGGATTCAGATAGACATTTTTTCCCAAAGAAGTTATACAAATAACCAATAAGCACAGGAAAATATACTCCACATCATTAGTCAATAAGGAAATGAAAAATCAAAACTACAATGAGAAGCTACTTCAGACCCACTGGGATAGCTATAATGAAAAAGATGGATAACAACAAGAGTGTTGGCAAGGATGTGGAGAATTTAGAATCCTGGATACATTGCTGATGTAATGTAAAAATGGTGCAGCTGCTATAGAAAACACTTTGACAGTTCCTCAGAAAGTTAAACAGTTGCCATATGACCCAGAAATTCCCCTCCTAGGTATGTACCCAAGATAACTGAAAACATGTCCACACAGTACATGAAGTATTATTCATAACAGCCAAAAGTCTAAATGATGACTGGATAAACAAAATATGGCATATCCATTCAATGATATTATTCAATCATTAAAAAGAATAAAGCACTGATACATGCCACAACATGGATAAACCTTGAAAACATTAAGTGAATGAAGCCAGACACAAATAGCCACATATTATGGCAAATCTACAGACAAAAGTAGATTCATGGTTGCCATGAGATGGGGGGAAGGGAGAAATGGAGAGTAATGGTTAATGAGTACGAGATTTCTTTGGGGAGTAATGAAAATGTTCTGGTGATGGTTGTACCACTCTGAATATACTAAAAGCCAGTTAATTGTATACTTTAAAAAGATGAATTTTACAGTTTGTGAACTACATCTCAATTTTAAAAACTTTAAAAAGCAAGCCACAACTCCTATCTATCTAGTCATGTTTGTGTCTACAATCAATAGACAACAAAGTAAACAAATAGCTTAGCAAACAAAAAGCAGAGACCAAGATGGAAGAGAGGTTATTTGGAACTTAACCAACTGAACTTCCATGCTGCAACCTTGAAATACATATTTTCAAATCGTAGGAAGTTATAATTTGGAGTTTGATGCTGTTCTCTTCCTTTACCATCTGTAAGTCCCTATACTTTTTGGTTGTCATGTTTATAAATGACAGATACTAGCAGTATAAAGTCAATTAATTAACACAAAGTTTTTGGTATGCCCAGAGGAAAAATAATTTCTACAAAGTATTTGGAAGCACAAGAAAAGTATAATGGAATAATCTGAAAGAGAACCCCGGGAAAGCCCTGTTCAAAGAGAAAGATTCCACTAATGCATCTTCAAATGGATCAATGGAATATAGCCAAAGGTAAAAATAGGTCTGAAAATCACTGTAATAACCAAACTGAGTGAAACCAAACTTCTAAGACTTAAAGGGAGACTTCTACTATTCTTTTGACTTCCCCGTCTGAAAACAAAATGTTTCTAGGAGAACTCTTCTGTGAAAGAAATCTAACTGGACCCAGTTAGATCTGAAGGTGAATGATGGAATCCAGGTTGGCCACTATGGTGGTCACTTTTTACCCAGGATGAAATCCTGTGCCAACTGTCTTTCAATGCAATTAACTTTGTGGACTCGGGCTCTATACACTATAATGAAGGACATAGTTCTGAGGCAGTGCTCATCATTTAGTCAACACAAGTATTTAAAAAAAAAAGTTTATTTTTTTGAGGTTTAAGCAACATAATTGAGAAGGTAAAGAGATTTCCCATTTACATCTTGTCCCCACACATGCAGAGTCTCCTCCACTGCTGTTGCACATTCTGTGGGTTTTGACAAATGTATAACATATGTCCATCACTATAATATCATACAGAACATTTTCACTGCCCTAAAAACCCTCTGTGCTCTGCCTATTCATTCATCTCTCTCTCTCTTCCACCCTACCCCTAGCAACCACTGGTCTTTTTATTGTCTCCATAGTCTTGCCTTTCTCAGAAATGTCATGTAGTTGGAATCTATAACCTTTTCAGACTGGTTTCTTTCACTTAGTAATATGTATTTAAGGTTCCTCCATGTCTTTCCATGACTTGACAGCCCAACTCTTTTTAGTGCTGAATAACATTCCATTGGCTGAATGTACCACAGTTTATTCATCCATTCACCTACTAAAGAACATCTTGGTTCCTTCCAAGTTTGGGCAATTATGACTAAAGCTGTTATAAATGTCCATGTGCAGGTTTCTGTTTAAACTTAAGCTTTCAGCTCCTTAGGGTAAATATCAAGGAGTAATTGCTATATCTTATGATCAGAGTATGTTCAGTTCTGTCAGAAACTACCCAACTGTCTAAGTGGTTGTACCACACAAGTAAGGTTCCTTTTATTATGACTTGATTCAACAAGTAAAATAATTAGCGTGTCAATAAGAGATTTAAATCCAAGCAAAGAACCAATACACATGATTGGTCTAAGTTATAGAAAATTTCCTTTCAATACAGAAAAGCATCTTTTATAAATAGGTTTTAAAGATTATCTTCTCAGAAATTGGAAGTCATGGCTTCCTTCAAAATCAGACATTCACCAGAGTTAAGCATACTTGGTTTAACTCCCAAACTGTACTTAGAGAATCAAGCTAAGACTTCAAGCTCCACCCCTTGGCTTCACTGCAGAGCCATGTTAGGATTTATGTCCAATGGTTTCACAGAAACAACAAATTAGAAAAATATGTTTCCATAACATTTTGTACTACTCTATCATTGTTTCATACTTCATTATAAATACTTCCCTATCAGAGTTTCATATTTCATTATAAATATTTATTTGTCTATCACCCCCCACATATTACTTAAAAATAGAAATAAGATTTTTGATCCCCAGTGTTTAACATGGTAACAGGCACATATTAAGCATTCAGTAACTGAATAGAAAAATAATAAATTGAATATTACATATTCTCAATTTCAAAGCCAGCAGTGGAGACTATGGCACTACCAATGCACTCTGAACCAACATGCTCTGAAAACTGTCAACAGTTTCACACTCGGCAGTTTGCTGATCCTCCACTCTCTTACAGGATGTCTCATGCATACTATGCAATAGCACTGCAGCCTAAATTTTCCCAATACCAAATAAACAGATCAGTCAATACACACACATATCAATTTTCAAATAAAACAGTCACAAAATAGAGCTACTCCAGTTATGTTTCTTCTCTCTTCTAAGTAACAACTCCAGCAAAAAAGAAAAGAACTACTTTAAACATGTAGGTTAAAACCTGGAATAAGAATTTATGGGCTTGTGTTCTGAACCAGTTTCCTTGCTTGTGGAAAAAAAAATATCCTAAGGTTTGTCAAAGAAATTAAATACACCTCAACTTTAATACATAATATGTTCCTGTAAAAGTGTATTCCAAGCCAGAATGTTGGAAGGTAAAAACAACTTATCCTTTAAAAGGGGTGTCTGGTTCTCACAAAGTGAAAAATCATAAAATTTCTAGTTATATGCTGTTTTAATAAATATTCTTCAATATAGTTTATCATTTTGCACATATATCTATTATTTTCCTACATTACTGATCACATGGCTTAAAACAAGATATGGCCAACTATGTGACAAAATTTGCTCATCATTTAGGGCCATCTAATACAATCAAGACAAAGATATCAATGAGAATGAAAACTATGTTTCTCATCCTTAGTAACTGCATTTTCAATTTTGATACTTATTTTTATGATTGAGAGGGACCCTCAAATAACTGTATACATATTGTTAAAGAAAGATAATGTTGCTAAAACTAAACAGTTGGTTGATAAGCAGCACTACCAGGCTATAGCTTGATATATCTGCTCACTGGCAGATAATCCTAAATTCTAATTTGGTCTATAAAAGGAAATTTAGAGATGTCAATTACACCATTAAGTACATGTTGTCTAAGAGTCAAACACATGAGAGATGAGACCCATGTAATTAAATGCACTTTATAAAAAATAATAAGGAACAACATGAAAGGTAGATGATAATTATTCAGATTTCCAAAAAGGCTGAAAACCTCACCACCTAAGACTAAAATATTTTGGTAAAAATAAATAGCAGGATTCCCCAGAAATCACAAGGACTTAACATTGTTTCGAATATACAGGAAATTTCATAGAGCTATAATCCAGAGTCCATTCTAGATTAGTTTCTTTAAGAAAAAAATTAAAGTAGAAAAAGTCAAAAGATTGGGCATCATTAAGAAGGCTATAAAGGGGAGAAGGCCGTAAGGGGGAAAGTGATCTACCTTACCCCACTCTTACAAAAAAAAAGTCTTCATAACAGAAAACACACAAAATTAAACCCTAAAGACTTAAGGAAGGGAAAACTATGACATTTAATTCAATTAACATTTATTGAGCACCAAATGCCTGTCCAGCCATGTTCAGGGTATTGATTGTATACTAGACAGATTTAAAAAATTAGGACGGGAGTAGAAAGAGATAAAGGATAAAAAGGTCCAAGATTGATTCTAAAATAGTAGTTGACAAAGTGAACATTAATATGCTTGTTAAATATTAAAATATAAAAACTTGAAACTTGAAAAGGTAAGGCTGGTATTACAAAAATAATACAAGGACTATCATACTGTGAGTGGCAACCTAAACTGGCCTATTAAAGTTTTACACTTATGAGCTACCACAGCACCTAGGACACAGCAGCTGCTCAACAGAGATGTACTCAGGGAAAGGAAAAGACACAAATAGAATGCAGTCAGTTTTTTGTTTGTTTGTTTGTTTTACCACAGACAGTATATACACTGAAAACAAAATAATTTTTTTTCAGTATATTAATAGTTGATAAATCTGCAAAGGAAAGTATAGTTATTTGTCGGTGAACCCCTGACAAAACAGTGGATGCAGATAGGTGTTCTGATCTACTGTACCAAATCATAACCTAGTACTGCAAAACCAGGCATAAGAAAATAAAAAAACAAGAAAGTTTATATCTGAGAGCTAAATTACAGAAAAAAAAAATTTAAATTTTTTTTTTAAATAGCTAAATTACATGGAACAGACTGATAGTGCTCCTGGAGCAGCGAGCTAGACCAAAATGCCACAAGAAAGAAAGGAAAGGCTTCAAAAAGTAGACTATGAAGCAAGAATCAGAGGGAGAGAAGAAAGAGGATGTAGCTGCAAATGTCTGCTGGGTAGTTCACCTTAGATAACTTACTAACTCTCTTCATATTCAAAATGTAAAAATTATCTCTAGGTATCTCTGTATCTTTAAAATGAAAGGCTAAACCTCATAAGGTTTTAGTATTTAAACGTGGATTTCATGTTTAAAAAATCGAACTCAAAGTTCTACCTTCCCCTCTCCTACAATTCTTCTTTTCTTCCTGGTTCCATAAGTGTCTACCTGTCATCATGCTCAAAACCTTAGATTAACCCTTGATTTTTCCAGCCCTTCTCTCCCACTCTGCCAGACTCCATCCATTCCATGAATCAGTCCCTATTTCATCAGATCTAGATTGACACCTAACCTTAATTAGTAGTCTTCATGCCAAACCTCACTCCAACTGCAACCAGCTTAAATGCTGCTGACAATTGGTCTCTAACCATGTACCTCCCAGTTCAAAAAACCCTCCCAACCATAGTCATTAGTATCTTCCCAGTCCACTACTTTCTCAGGTATCCATGAGTATATAAAACTTGTTTCCAATTTAATTGAAATTCTCCTACCCCATTTTTCCCCACCTTGGTCCTCCACTGATCCCAAAATACCTCTTGTACTCTCGCTCCTCTGCACCTTTGTTCTTACCAACCTCCTTCCTCTCTTGGCACCCCATCCTATCTTCCTACTACCCACATTCAATCTCTGTTACTGAAACTTCCCACAGGTTAGAAGTCTCTCCCTGTCTCAACTTCCAACCCTTCTTGTCTGTACCAATCAGCATTTGGCCTATATATACAGATGCTCCTCAACTTACGATGGGGGTTATTCAGAAATAACCCCCATCATAAGTTGAAAATATTATAAGTTGAAATGGATTTAAGACAACTAATCTACCGAACATCACAGCTTAGCCTCATCTACCTTAAACATGGTCAGAACACTTACATTAGCCTATAGTTGGGCAAAATCATCTAACACAATGAATACACTATAGGGTACCAACTGTGTACCCTGGTGATCATGTGGCTGAATGAGAGCTGTGGCTTGCTGCTGCTGTACAGCATCATGTATTGTACTACATATCACTAACCCAGGGAAAGATCAAAATTCAAAACTCGAAGCATGGTTTCTACTGAATATGTATATAGCTTGTGCACCATTGTCAAGTTAAGCAATTATAAGTGGAACCATCAATAAGGGGCCTATCTGTATATGGCATTATGTTACAGGTCATTGTTTGTTTATTAAAAACATACCAGTCTCATATCCCTAACTACACAAAGTTCTTAGAGCATGAGAACTGCTTACCCCCAGTAACTCTCAAGAGACTTAGCCTAGTTTCACCTATAATTGGTGATTAGCTACTATTGACCAGGTGCTCTAAAGTTTAATTGAAATACCTACTCTGGCTCTCTATGCAGTTCTTTCTAAGAGCTCCTTCCCCTCTCATTTCTCTGAATTCCTGTTTGTACCAAACAGAAAGTTATACACACTGTGCCATGTCCTTTGTTATTCTTCCCCTCTCAAATGTAAAAGTTTGATCTCATGATCCAACTAAAGTTTCTTGAAGACACTCAAACCTTTTGAGTATTCCTTACAGTGTTAAGCAGAGAGCTCCCTGGGCAAAGAATGGTATTTAACATAATCAGTAATAAATACACCTAAAGAGTAAAACTGTCTTAATTAAAACAATGCTTAACACTGATTAAAGGCACAGACTTAAAAATAACAAATACACATTATTTTACAGATTTCAAAGCCAATTCACATCTATTACCTAGTTAATTCCCATAACTCTGTGATATAAATTATCAGTTTACTAAAAAGGAAACAGGCTAAGCAAGATTGTGGAACCAGTAAATGCCAGGGCAAAAATTCAAACCCAGATCTCCTGTGCTTAAGGACAAAACTCTGTTTTGCCCTTGTTCAAGAGTAACTACAAACTCATCTCCTCAACTGGCCTACAAGTTCCTGGAGGACTGAGGCCCTGCATGTTTCTTTTAAAAGAAGTATCTCCTTATCTCTCCCCATATGTCTTAATATATCAATAAGAGCAATCCCCAACCTTTTTGACAACAGGGACAGGTGTTCCTATGAGAATCTAATGCCTGATAATCTGAGGTGAAGCTGAGGCCGGGATGCTAGCTTTGGAGAGACCTACAAATACAGATGAAGCTGCACTGGCTTGCCTGCCACATACCTCCTGCTATGCAGCTTGGTTCCTAACAATCCAGAACCATTACCAGTCTATGGCCTGGGGGTTGGGGACCTCTGCAGTAAGATATATGTACATGGATTCCACAGACATAGCAAACTCATGAAAGATAACGCACAGCATAGACTGTACCACAGTACAAAACAAAATTATTATTCAGGCCTCAATTTTAAGTGGAGAAAAGGCTTGGCAATAAAAGCCTTATCAGGGATTCTCCAAACAATGTTCCCAAAGAACCATTCTGAGATTAACATACAATCACCAAACCCAACCAAACATGGTGAAAGTATATTTCTAAGAGCCTCAAGTCCTGTTGGAGAGTCTAGTCCCTATTCTTTGAGGCATTAGACTAGCACCTAATCTAAGAAGATTGGAAGTTTCTGCCACTTTTCTACAAATTCTTGAAGCTTCCAAAGAAATGTCAGGTTAGAGATCATCAACTCCCTGGTATGTACCAACTTCTGGAATTACAAGCAGTACCACAGGCTCCAAGTACATACCTATGGGCCAGGGCACTGCACAACTCTCCCTTAAATTGTGTTTTGGGTTATTTTCAAAGATTTTACAGATGATGACTAAAAATAAAAACAAGTCAGTTTTAATATCCGAAGTGAATAGTTTGCTTGAACACCATTTTCACCATTCTAATAACTAACAGAATAAGACATGAAAACAATGGAAATTTCTCTATTAACCGTAATATGACAGTATCACAGAAGTGCTGGTGAGTTTATCCCTGTTATTATATAAAGTTAGGAACTACTTATGATAAAATAACCTAAGGAAATGGATTTTATCATGTCAAGCATTAAAGCATTTTTCAAATAAGTTCCCAAAGGTAACATGAATCAAGTTGTTTTCTCTAGTCTACATATTAAGTCATACTAACTATTAAATATTTGAATTATAAGAACATTATAGTTAGGAGGCAAAGTAAAAACTGAGAAATAAAGGTTGGGCTAATCAAGAAAACATCTGACTCAATATAACTTACATGCTTATAACTATATAACTATAACAAATATCTATCATTCTGTACTAGGTGCAAGTTTTCCTTTCTAAAACTCCTCTATCTGATCAACAGTAGATCACATGACCAGACATCTACTGACACAGGGCAAGCACAGACCAAGGAGGCCAATGAACTCCATGCCCTGGCCTCAATTACTGAATCAGGAAGAGGATTATATGACCCAAATCAAGGCAATAGGGTAAGTCCCTGGTAATTTTGCTGGAAATGAAGACAAAAGGCATGTTCCTGTCTTTGGGGTCGCTAGTAGTAAGGATGACATGAGCTCCATTGGCCACCTTAGCTCTATGTGGAGAAAGCTCCTTTGAGACTAAAACCAACCATGGAAAGCACAGCTGAGAGAAAGAGAACAAGACCAGTCCTTATGACATCCTTTGTAATCCTGGAGCCAGCCTGGCCTACCCTCAGCCTATTTAGATATGAGTCAACAAATTCTATTTTAATTAAACTATTCTGCCACCTGCAACCAAAAGAATCCTGAGTAATATACTAGTCTAAATGAAAAAGGTGCCAAATAACAGAATTCTCTCCTAAATGAGCCTGGAAAGGAATGGCTGACAAAGTGAAATCTGCTTCTAAACCCAACTGGAAACACCAACAATGACCTATTATTCTTACCATCTAAAATAGCTCAAGTAGTTTGGTTACTAGTCTATTCTCCTCTTAGAGTAGTTGAACAATGGCCACTGTTATCCACCCACAGCTGCTACTTTCTAGACTATATATTAAATGTAGATATCAAATTTTATTCAAATTAAAACTTAGTCATTGTTCCTGCAAGTGTCTTGTTAGTATTTAGCAAAAAGTTTGGTTAACAAATGAGAGACCAGGCTATGTAGCCTACTCCCAGTACACCAAAGGATAAGGCTGAATAAGTAAACAAACTGCTAGTCCACCAAACACTGATCCTTTTACATTCACTCAACACTGGTATGCTCTGAAACACAGAAAGAATTGATATATAAACCTACTTTTCAATACATATGAATATGTAAAATACAAATTCTAGAATGAAAAGTTACACCTAACATATGACCCTGAACCTTTTGTTTCTGTCTACTGATCCAAGACCATCCGACAGAAATTAAAAATATGACCACCATAATTTGTTTTTTCTTTCATGCTTAATTGCCTACCTACCTTCTCATTAGCCACCCTCAAATTTTTAGAAAGGAAACAGTTCTGCAACCAGTAACTAAATTCTCTTTGATTCACGGAAAAGATAAAGGTAGAGAATCATGGTTTAAATGAGTTTTACTACTTACACCACACGAAAAAAAAGTTTTAGATACTTAACACAAATTAAGTAGTCTTTACCAACTTGCAAATTGAGATAATACTAAGCCTAAATCACAGTAAGTAGAATTACAAGTCCAGTGCTTCAAAGTCAAAATAGTGACAAATTATTTCCCTGAACTTCCTTAAAAATTTTTTTCTAGAAATTTTGTCTGTGAGGTGGCCAATTAAGTGGTCTAGGAATAAGAAAGAGTGAGAGAAAATTTTTTTACTGAGTATCATTTTTTATCATTTGAATTTATTTCATTTGAATATATTACCTACTCAAAATAAATTTAAATTTAGAAAATTCCTTGAGAATCACTTTCAGAAACCAAATTAAGACTTCCTTTAGAACAGCCTGAAATTTTTTTTAAAAACTGCACTTTACTCTTACAAAGGTTGACATTTTCCTAAGTACACTTTAAACATGTCATAAAACTGTTCAACAATTGTTTCAGTCTACTCTCCTATCACTAAATGTGAATTTAGAACATCACCAATATAAGACATATAGTTCTTTTCTGTTGTCTCTTCCACAAGAAAAGGAAGTATATAAATATATTTGCCAACAGAAAAAAAATGCTAAAAAGCATATAATCACAAGTCAAATCAAATGTACTCATATTGTTTATCCGTTAATTAAGAGTTGTCCAAATGTAGTTCCCAGACCATTGATATGAATAATGATTTTATCTGTATGTAAAAGAATATTTTAATAGTTATGATTTTTAATATGTAGTTTATTATACCCAACATACCAAACCTATGACCCCAACTATCACTGCCTGGAATAATGACAAATAGACTTCAGTAAAATCATAAATCCATCTGAAAAATAAGAGGGCACATGGGTGAGTGAAGTTTGAGAAGTACCAATGCACTGTCCAAATTAGATCAAGGGCACACTGGAAATGATCACCAAACAGATCGACCATACTGAACCTTAAATAAGACCAAAATTCTTGCTTACAGGGTAACTCATTTAAAGGCTTGTACAACGAAATGACATCACTACTCTCTTCTCTCAGAGTTGGGGAAATTCAAAGAACCTTAAGTTTAATCAAAATAATCAAGGATAGAATCAGAGCTCAGTACAATCCTTGAACTTCTGGCAAATTAAGCTAAAAAATAATATTCTTCTATATTCTTTTTCCAGACCAGCACTTTTTCTCCCAAACTCCATCTATGCATCTTCAGCCACCAGTAAACATTAAGCCCTTGACTTCTCTTTATCTCACTTGTCCAAAATCAAATTCACCAGAGCCTTCCCAGGATTCCCAGCCCACTCCACCGCCATTCCCCTTCACAAGCAACCATCTAGGTCTGCCCATTTTTCCATATTAATATATTTCAACTTCTACCCCCACTACAATTGCAGGTTTGCTTCTTCCCCAGAGTTCAAAAGTGACTGCGGAGCCCAGAATGAATTGTTATAAGACTCCCTTACCATGGACTAGCACTTAACTCTCAACTGAAAACTGTCTGAGAAAGGAAGGTGTGAAAGAATGAAGGAGAGCTGCTCAGCTACTGTCACTGCCATCATCTCATCTGCCACAATAATCCTTTACCTGAGCTACCAACCTTCCTTTATATAAATTTCTGTTCAGCCTACGAGTTGAAAAGGCCTCCTCCCAACTTCCTGAATAAACTTATTAAAGTCCTTTACTTTTTAATCAGAAGTGAATATTTCAATATTAGGACACCAGATCCTTAAAGTTACTTAAAAACAAAAATCAAAAACAAAACCCTTCCCTACCAGCTTCCACAAGTTAACTTTGGTAGTGTCTGTCCCAGGGCCTAGGGAAGCAACTAAATAACCTGGGTAATATATCTTCTACAGAAAATCTGTTTTCTTAAAGGAAAACAAGGAAAAACTTGACCAATTAAGGAAAGTAACTAACAACTTGTGCCACAATTTGCTTCAGGGATAATTGCCTGTTTTTACTCAGTCTCATCATAGGCTACACTAGGAGAGCTAACCAGTTTGATTCAGCTAATTCGCTAGGAATCATGTCAGCGCTGCTACCACACAGCAAATTCTGAAGTTGCAAGGAGCGGCTGTTCTGTTAACCGACAGCTAAGAATAACACTCGACTTTCTAATTAAATAAAAATAAGTAAAAAGAAGAGTCAGTTCCCAACCAAAGATCTGAAGCAGGGGAGAAGAAATGGGCTTCTTATCCTTTCATTTCCATCACCCAGACTCTCGGATCCAACGCAATTCGTGCACCTCCAGCCCGCGGAACCGCACCGCGGATACGACGCGAGACCTTCCAGGCCTGTAGGGGCAAGGAGCACCCCTCCAGGAGGCCGGAGGTTTGCAGTTGCGGCGGGGCGACCCTCACGCGGGTTTCACATAGACGTGGTTCCGGGATGGATTTACGGGTGGGTTCGAGCTCTTAGTTAACCAGGTCCGGCAGGTTCAAGGCAAATGAGGGGAAATGGGGGATGGGGGAAGTCACAGGGGTCTCCGCGCGCTCCGGGAGGCAAGGAACGGCCCTCCGAGGGCACCCCTCCCGGCCCGCCATGGCCTGAAGGGCGCGGGCCGCAGGGGCCCAGCCCCGTGCGCCCACCCGGGCCGTCCTACCGTGGCTCTGCAGGATCTCGTGCTTGAGGCCGCCCGTGTAGTCAATGAGTTCCTCCAGGCCGCGCTCGCACAGCTGCCCGTAGCCGGAGAACTTGTGCAGCACCTTCTCCAGCTCGCGCTCCACCGTCACGCACTGATCCATCTCGGTAGCGGCGGCGGCGGCGGCGGCGCTCGGCTCCCCGGCGCCCGGGTGATCGCAGTCGTTCGGCCCGGGCCCGGCCGAGGCCGCGTCCTGCTCCTCGTCCCCCAGGCGGGCGGCGCGGGCTGCTGAAGCGGCGGGCACTCTAGCCCCGGCGCTGGTATAGCCCCGTGCAGCCCATGCCTGCCTGCCCCATGGCGCCCGGCCCCCGGCGCGTTGCCGCCACTCCGGGTCGCTCGCCCCACCCAGTCCCGCGTCCTCAGTCCTCGCTCGCTGCGTTCGGCTGCCCGCGACCGCCGATTGTTTTTGTTTTCACGGGAACCGGCTGATGACCTGGTTCTCCAGGGCGGCACCAAGAGCCACCGACCCAGGGGGGGCACCGTAGCGAGGGAAGGAGGCGGCGCGGACCGTACCAAGCGCACCCGCGAGGGGAAGCAGCTTGACGAGGGCGGGCGGAGGAATGCGACGGGCATACGTCGTGCCTCTGCTCCAAAGGTGAGGGCCGTACCACGCGGAAGACGTGCAAGGGAGAGGTTGAGGGTGGAGCAGAGACCCAATTGGTCTGAGGAGCTAAACAGGAAACTTTGGAGACAGCCACCACACTCAGAGAGCGCTACAACTACGCGCTCCGTAAACAAGAGGGTGGAAACCGTCCTTAACTACTCCGCCCAGAAACCGGGAAAACGAACCAATAGGCGTGGGGAATACGTAAGGAACCAACGTTATCCAATCTCTGGCCTAGGCGTAAACCTCCAGCCAATCCGGGCCTAGAGGCCAAACCAATGATCTCGCTGTTGGAGGGGTTGACTTGGAGAGGAAACCTGGAAGCAAGTTGTTTTCTGGAAAACCGAGAGGTGAAACATGACAGAAATAAAAAGGCCTCTGTTACATGACAAAGGTCTATGCCCTAACCTTAAATTATTTCATCTCCCTATCATTCGGGAGGTAGTGTCTCCTAACGTTTGGAAGAGGGACTTGCCGCCGCGGTCGAAAGACTAGGCCAGGCTGGGCGGGGGTTGCTAGCGAGAATTAAAGGCGGAGTGATTCTGGGGGCTGCAAGAGGAGTTACTTGTTAGCCGCGATAGGCTTAAGTCCTGCCTTGAAGCCCGCCACACTAGTATGTCATACTAGCACTCCCCTTTCCCCACAGGCTTTTGCCCTTTGGCCCCTGATCCCGGAACCTTTCCTGACCAGTTGCCTCAGCCAGGTTGTACATGCCGACGGCTTCGCGGAATGGAAACTTGTCCGAGAGCGGGACAGCCTGGTCCCTGCCCCTTAGGCGCCTTATTCCATTGAATCGGAAAGTTGCCCGCTTTGCGTGAGCCTTTCCCCTGACTTGCTGTTGGTGCCTCCAAACTTGGCCTATATCTCCTTGCTTACGAAGCTTTATTCAGCAACGTTAACTTTAGCTTTGCTTCAATAGCCAAGCTAATATTGCCTCAGGGCTTCTGCTCTTACCCTTTTTGTCGGCCTAGAAAACGCTTTCATATTTCTCATCCTAGAGTTCTCAGCTCACCTGTCCTCTCAAGGGTCCTTCCCTGACTACACTAATATAGCCTCTACCTTCCGGCACTCCCTCCGCTGCTGTATCATTTATTATCATATCAATAATATCACTAGTTTTATTGTTTCCTTCCTACTTATTAAATCTGAAATGATCTGATTCATTTATTCGTATAATCTTCTGCCTGCACCTCATCAACGTAAGCAGACCTCTTGCCTATCTAGTTCTGTGCCCAGAAGAAAGCCTGGCAACATGGCAATCTTTTTTTTTTTTTTAATTAAGGTGAAAACTTTTTGAGCCCCAACTTCCTTTTTTATAATTGGAATACTTCATTAGAGTCTTAGGAAAATTAAGTGAGACACATACAAAGGCCCATAAAAGCACATGATAATCACATGATAAGTGGTGGTGGTGGTTGTTACTACCATCAATTATCAGATATAAATCTGGGATGGCAGCTTAAGTCATGAAGTCACATTGGTCTAGTCCGCAATTCTTTTATGCTTGAGAGCAACCCAGGTGTGTCCCTGTTACATACCTCCTTTCTCCTCCACACCAAACTCATTTGCCTCTCTCCCCTCTTTTCTTGTCTGATGGCCCTGATCCCTGCTTCACTAAGATAAACATACAGCTCCAGCACACTCTGCCACTCTTGTTTCCATGTGTGCCATACATTTTATGAACCGTTGTCAAGAACCCAAAGGAACAGGAGTCCTTTCTTTCTTCCTAAGCCAGCAACCTTGGGGCCTGCGGGCTTCATCTCACCTCTGTCTAGATCTTCCTCCCCTTCTTTACACGTGGTTCTTCCTTTCTGTTTCTAGGCTGAATGGGTCTGACCTACCAGAGGGGTTGGAAGAGGAGCAGAATCTTCATTTAATCCTTCTCAAGATTTTCCCCTTCTCCTCTCAATCCTTTTACTGCCAGACCACCCAGACAAATCCTCTACACTGTTCCTCCACTTTCTCCAAAGATCTCCTTGGAAAGCTCTGTCATCCTTTCTCTTTTTTTGTTCTTTAACCTCACTGCAACACATGAAAATGCCAGTTTACCTTCACCTTTAAAATTCTCCCTGGACCTCCAGGGCATCACCCTGGTATTGTTCAAATTTAATCAAGGAAAGAAAATAGTACTTGTATGGGCAGAGACCTTTATGTTTCCTCCTTACTTTGTATTGGTTGGCCTTTCCTACCCAGTACATAATTGATTTAAGCCTAAATCTTGATTTCTCAAAGAGTCTCTAGAAGCAAGAGGAGAAAAATCCAGTTTTCAGAACAACCACAGATTATTTTTTTATGATTTTATTTCACTACACAACAAAAAAGAATTTTAGCACAAACAAACATGATTCCAGTATCAAATGGACTTCTGCTCAATCTGTTCAATCTGGAAAACCTTTCATTTGCAATCCTGGATTTCACTCTCTGATCTTTCCCTGCATTCCAAATTCAATTTTCCTTAACATTTAAGTAAACATTAAAAAAGAAAGAAAAAGAAAAAGGAAATCCTTTATCTTTTGACCAAAATATATATTCATTGTAAGAAAATTAGAAAATGCAGCTTGCAGTCAAGATGGCAAAGTAGGTAAACACTGTGCTTTCCTCTCACAACCACATCAAAATTACAAAAAAAAAAAAAAAACTATAGAAAAACCATGATTGGGAATTGCCTGAAGTCTAGCTTAACGGAAGTCCTACAACTGGGGACACACAGAAGAGGCAACCTCAGGACTGGTAGGAGGGGTAGAGATGTGAGACTGGCTGGTCCCACACCCATGTTTGGCGGTTGAGAATCAGGAGGACTATCTCAACTGGGAAGGTCCTCCTGGAGAAGCAAGGGGTCCCAGCCGCACATTGAGCTCCCCAGGCCAGGGTTCCAATGATAGAAAGAGAAGTCCTCACAACTTCTGGCTGTGAAAAGCGGTGGAATTGTGGCTTACCTCCAGCACTAAAACAGCAGTTCAAAAGGTACTGGGTACGCATGGGAGGGAACTGAATTGTCTGGCTTCAGGGCAAGGGCTAGAAGGACAGCTTTCTCCCTGAAAGAAGTGCTAGTAGAATTCATTGTTTCTTTGTTCAGTCCTCCCCATCTCCAGCATGCAGACAGCATGCAGGTGGGCACCATATCATTGTTTCTTTGTTCAGTCCTCCCCATCTCCAGCATGCAGACAGCATGCAGGTGGGCACCATATCTGCATCTCCATCAGCCCCAATGGGTCACCTCTCCTCACCCAACATGGGTCACCTCACCTCACCCAACTTGCAGGTCCACCCAAGCCATTTCCAGTGGCTTTTCCATGTAGACGGACCAGTCCTGGCTCATGCTTCAGGCTTTTCTAAAATCTCTCAAAGGTTTACAAAACCTAAACAAGCAGCATCTGGCCTTGCGGTGCCCCATACCTCTTGCTGAGAAGTCTGGCGTTAGTAGCAGTAGTTTGTGGCTAGGCCTCTCCAGGCACATCTAAGCCCAGTGTGGGTGGCGGCCATCTGCAGATTGTTTGGTGGCTCCTGCCAGGTGGCCCTAGGCAGGGCACAGGCTGCGGCTGAACTTGGCCTGTAGTGAGTGCCCACCCAAGAGGTCCTAGTCTGCATGCCTGATGGCCAGCTTCAAAGACAACACACCTAAAGGGCAGATTGGACAGGCACCAGAGCCCTGCTAAAGCAAATTCTGCTCCATATGGTCAGCTCCTGCACAATAGCTCCTCCAATGTAATCACAACCAGTACTCACAACCAATCAGCCCCAGGGTCAATTTCTCTCACTGATATACAAATAACAACCAAGGCTCAACTATAACAGGAGGGCATGCACAAACCATCTGAGAGACACACCTAGAGCACCCGGGTCAGGTGAGCAAGGAGACTGTGCCACTGGGCCCCACAGGACACTCACTACATAAGACCACTCTATAAAAACCAGGAGACATAGCAGCCCTACCTGATACATAGAAACAAACACAGGGAAGCAGCCAAAATGGGGAGACAAAATGTCCCAGGTGAAAGAACAGAATAAAACTCCTGAAAAAGAATTAAACAAAACATGGACAAGCAATCTACCAAATGCAGAGTTCAAAACACTAGTTGTAAGGATATTCAATGAACTTAGGGGAAGAGTAGAGGAACTCAATGAGGACTTAAACAAAGAGAAATAAAACATAAAAGTTTTGATAGAAAAGACAAAAACCAGTCAGAAATTAAGAATACAATATCTGAAATGAAAAATACCTTAGGAGGAACCAACAGTAGATTAGATGAGGCAGAGTATCAAATAAGTGATTTAAAAGGTGAGGTAGCATTATACAAAAACATGGAGGAGTGAGAGACATCCCCAGATCTCTCCCCTTGAAACAACAATAAATTGAACATCTAACACTCAACAACAACAACAAAAACATCCAAACTACACACTAGTATGTTTGAGCATGGGATCTGCGCATAAAAGCTACCACATGTCAGAACCCTGGTTGTTGGACAGTGGACTGAGAGAAATAAAGAAGCTACTTTTCACAGCCACTGGATCTCCCTGTAGCAGGAGGGGGAGGGGAGAAAGTGCAGCGAGTTCCCTCAACAGCCCTGCCTGAGAGAGTTGGGACCTCCATGCAGCCAGTGGCAGGGCCCAGTCATCCTGGCAGAAAGCAGAGAAGTGGGATGACAGAGACACAACAGTTGATTTTTACCAGCTATGGTTGCAAAACTGAGGCTGAGCCACAGCCCCAAACCCCCAATCCAGAGGGCCCCTCCCTCCATATTCTTTGAGACTGAACACCTCAGAGCCCCAGGGGAATCTGAGCAAATCCTACTAAAACTGTTGCTAACACTGCCAAGGATTGAGACTGAGAGTAGCAAGCATGATTAATATGTACACGGAAATAAAAAGGCATTAGTAAGGCTTTATATAAAGAAGGGATACAAGAGGCTTAGATGGCACCTACTGGCAACCCAAAGAAAAGTGCCTTCTTTACAGCAGGCTAAAGAGAGATTTTTACATAATAAGACTTCTTTCTGGAAAAAAAGCAGAATATATTTCTATTAATGCCCAGGCAGAGAAATAGTCCATTAAACACCATGAATAACCAAAGTGACAAGGCATCTCAGAAAGAAAGAGAAAAATCTCCAGAAAATAAAATTACAGGCATAGAAACTTAATGACAGAGAATTCAAGATGGTAGTTCTGAAAAAACTCAGTGAGTTCTGAAGTGAGTCATATCGACAATTTCAGGAATGGAAAAAATAACTAGATGAGCAGAGCAAGGAGATTGAAACCCTCTAAAAGAACAGAATAGATCCTCTGAAGATTAAAAAACAAACAAACAAAACAAAACAAACAAACAACAAGGCAAAAGTTGAAAAATGAAATAGCTAGCTTAGGAAATAGAGATGACCAAATGGAGGAAAGGATCAGTGATATCAAAGACAGAAATCTAGAAATAAGTCAGAAGGAAGAAGAGAGAAACCAAAGAATAAAAAATAAAAAGTACAAGAACTAGCTGATACCATCAGGAGAGGAAACATAAGAATAATGGGCATTATTGAAGGCAAGGAAAAAGAGCAGGGAGTAGAAAGCATTTTCACACAAATTGTTGATGAGAATTTCCCAAGTCTAAGGAATGAGCTGGAGCTTAGAATTCAAGAAGTCAACATAACACCCAATTATCTCAACCCAAAAAGGCCTTCATCAAGACACATTGTATTAAAATTATCAAAAATCAATAATAAAGACAGAATTTTGGGAGCAGCCAAGAAGAAAATGGTAACTTATAAAGGAAAACACATTAGATTATCGTCGAACTTCCCAGCACATACCTCGCAAGCCAGAAAGGAGTGGAATGAAATATTCAAAATATTAAGTGAAAGAAACTATCAGCCTAGAATAATGTATCCAGCTAAGCTCTCCTTTAGATATGAAGGAGAAATTGAGACCTTCCAGGCATACAAAAATTGAGGGAATTCTCCACTATGAGGCCTGCATACAGAAAATACTGAAAGGGGTCAGCTCACCTAAAAAAGAAAAAAGAAAAAAAATACATAATTAGCAGTAAGGTGGCTATCAGGCAAATAGAAGCAGAGGTGTACAACCCTTACTAAGAACAGGGCATTATAAGCTTAAACAATAAGAAGAGAGTTGCTATAGCAAGATAGTAATGAATGTTCAGCATATATAGGTACAAATTGAAACAACAATGACTGAAAAGATGAAGATTCAAAGATCCAAATTCGCAAAGGGGAATGAAGATAAGGCACATGCTGAAGAAAATGGATGACTGTATATATAACTATCCTTTATATATTTGTAATGATAACCACACATCAAAGATTCAGAACTGAAGTATATAACATAAAACAAGAAGAACCAGAGGGAAAACCCACAAAACCAACCAAAAAAAGAAAAAGAAAATAGAAACACAGAAAAAGGAAGCAATGGAAACACCGAGCTACCAGAAAGCAAAAGATAAAAGAGCTATAAGAAGACCTCATATTTCAATAATCACCCTAAATGTAAATGGACTGAACTCACCAATAAAAAGACACAGAGTTGCAGAATGGATGAAAAAACAAAACCCAATCATATGCTGCCTCCAGGAGACACATCTCAGCTCCAAAGACAAATATAGACTCAAAGTGAAAGAGTGGAAAATGATATTTCAAGCAAATGGCATTCAGAGAAAAGCGGGAGTAGTAGTAATAATATCAGATGAAATAGACTTCAAAATAAAAAAGGTAAAGAAAGATATTGAGGGGCACTTCATAATGATAAAGGAAATCATGCACCAAGAAGACATAACACTTATTAATATGTATGCTCCCAATCAGGGAGCCTCAAAATATGTAAAGCAATACTAACAGAACAAAAGGGAGAAACAGATCAAAATACTATCTTACTAGAGGACCTAAATATCTCTCTGTCGGTATAGACAAATTCTCCAAACAGAAAACCAATAAGGAAACAGCATCCTTAAATGACACATTAGATCAACTGGACATAATTCACATGTACAGAGCCTTCCATCCCAAAACAGCTGCTTATACATTCTTCTCTAGTACATATGGAACATTCTCAAGAATCGACCATATACTAGGACACAGAGATAGCCTCAATAAATATAAGAGGGTTGAAATCATACCAACTATATTCTCTGATCATAATGCTTTGAAACTAGAGATAAACTGCAAAAAGAAATCAGGAAGAACCACAATACATGGAGATTAAACAACATGCTACTAAAGAATAACTGGATCAGAGAAGAAGTAAAAAGAGAGATCCAGAGATACATAGAAATGCATGATAATGATAGTACAACATATCAAACTTTTGGCACACAGCAAAAACAGTCATAAGAGGCATATCTCCAAGAACAAGAATGAAACCAAATAAACAACCTAACAATTGATCTTAAAAAGCTAGAAAAAGAAAAACAAGTGAAGCCTAAAGTCAGCAGAAGAAAAGAAAGAATCAAAATCAGAACAGAAATAATGAAATTGAAAACAAACAAACAAAAAACAATAGAAAAAATAAATGCAATAAAGAGCTAGTTCTTTGAGAAGGTTAATAAAATTGGCAAACCCCTGGCTAGACTCACTAAAGAAAAAAGAGAAAGGACACAAATAAACAAAATCAAGGATAAAAGAGGAAATCACGACTGACATCACAGAAATACAAAGGATCATACAAGAATGCTATTAAAAAGTATATAATACCAAACTGAATAATCTAGAAGAAATTAACCAGTACTTAGAAAAATACAACCTTCCTAGAATGAATCAAGAACTGGAAAGCTTAAATAGATTGATCAGCAGTATGGAAATTGAAACAATCATCAGAAACCTACCAAAAAGTAAAAGTCCAGGACCAGATGGCTTCACCAGTGAATTCTACCAAACATTCAGAGAAGATTTAATACATCTTCTCCTCAAACTCTTCCAAAAAATCAAAGAGGAGGCAATACTTCCTAACTCATTTTATTTAGCCAAAATTACTGTGATACCAAAACCTGGTAAAGATAACACGTAAAAAAGAAACTACAGACTAATATCTATCATGAATACAGATACAAAAATCCTAAATAAGATACTAGCGAACCAAATACAGCAACATATTTAAAAGATTATACACCACGATCAAGTGGGCTTCATCCCAAAGTGGGCACAGGAATGGTTTAACATACACAAATTGATTAATGTGATACACCACATAAATTTAAAAAATAAGAATCATATGATCATATCAATAGATGGAGAAGAAGCCTTCGACAAGATACAGCATCCATTTGTGATCAAAACACTTAACAAAATCAGTATAGAATGAAAGTACCTTAACATAATAAAGGCCATCTATGACAAACCCTCAGCTAACATTATACTTAATGGTGAAAAACTAAAAACCTTCCCTCTAAGATCAGGAACAAGGTAAGGCTGTCCACTATCGTCATTGTTATTCAGTATAACAATGGAGGTCCTAGCAAGTGCATTCAGGCAAAAGAACCATATAAAAGGCATCCAAATATGAAACGAAGAAGTCAAACTGTCACTATTTCTGGATGACATGATTTTCTATATAGAAAACCCTAAAGACTCGACAAGAACACGACTAAAAACAATAAGCAATACAGTAAAGTTTCCAAATACAAAATCAACATTCAAAAATTCATAGCGTTTCTATGTCAGAAAAAGAAGTGGAAAAAATTTCTTTTGCAATTGCAACAATAAGAATAAAAAAGCTAGGAATAAATTTAATAAAAGATGTGAAGGGGATCTATATAATGAAAACTATAAGACCCTGTTAAAAGAAATTGAAGAAGATACAAAGAAATGAAAAAATATTCTGTGTTCTTGGATTGGAAGAATCAACATAGTTAAAATTACTATATTACCTAAAGCATTATACAGATTTAATGCAATCCCCATCAAAATCCCATCAGCATTTTTTAAAGAAATAGAACAAAAAACCATAAGATTTGTGTGGAAGCACAAAAGACCTCACATTGCCAAAGCCATCCTGAGAAAAAAGAACAAGACTGGAAGCATCACTCTGCCCAACTTCAAATTGTGCTACAAAGCAGTAGTAATCAAAATGGCATGGTATTGAAAGCATAACAGAAACGTGAACCAGTGGAACAGAATTGAGAGTCCAGAAGTAAAGCCATATTTATATGGGCAAATAATTTTTGACAAAAATTCCAAAACCATATAGTGGAGAGAGGAAAGCCTCTTTAATAAATGATGCTGGGAAAACTGGAAAGCCACCTGCAGAAGAATGAAACTAGAGGCCTGAAACAATAAAATGCATAGAAGAAAACATAGGAATGAAACTCAAAGACCTTGGACTTAAAGAGGATTTTATGAATTTGATCTCAAAAAGCAAAGGAAGTAAAAGCTAAAATAAATAAATGGGACTGCATCAAACTAAAAAGCTTCTGCTCAGCAAAAGAAATCATCAACAAAGTAAGGAAACAGCCATCTGAATGGGAAAATATATTTGCCAGCAATGCCTATGATAAAGTATTTTTAAAAGTATTTTTTAAATACTAATATCCAAAATATACAAAGAACTTATACAACTCAATAACAACAAAAAAGTAAATGATCCAATCAAAAAATGGACAGAGGACCTGAACAGATACCTCTCCCTAGAGGACATACAAATGGCCAACAAATATATGAAAAGATGCTCAACAGCACTAGCTATTAGGGAAATGCAAATCAAAACCAAAATGAGATACCATCTCATACCTGTTAGAATTGCTATAATCAACAGGACAAGTAATAACAAATGTTGGAGAGGATGTGGAGAAAAAGGAACTCTCATACATTTCTGGTGAGACTGCAAATTGGTACAGCCACTATGAAAAACAGTATGGACGTTCCTCAAAAAACTAAGAATTGATCCAGTCATCTCTCTACTGGGCATTTACCCCCAAAGACTTGAAATCCCATATCCAAAAAGATATTTGCACACCCATGTTCATAGCAGCATTATTCACAGTGGCCAAGACATGGAAGCAACTGAAGTGTCCTACAATACATGATTGGCTAAAGAAGCTGTGGTACATATATACAATATGGAATATTACTCAGCCATAAGAAGAGATGAAATACTGCCATTTGCAACAACATGGATGATCCTCGAAATAATCATACTAAGTGAAATGAGCCAGACAGCAAAAGTTAAAAATCACATGATATCTCTTTTATGTGAGATATAAACCTAAAAGCAACAAATGAACAGGACAAATAAATAGACTCATGGCCATGGACTATAGACTAGTAGTCACTGGAGGGTAGGAGGTAAAGGGGGAGGGATTAGGTAGATGGGGTAAAAGGGGTCAAATATGTGGTGACAGAAAGAAAGCTAACTATGGAAAGTGAACACACAGTGTAAATAAATATATGCCTTACTGTTAAAGCATACAGCTAAACATTATTGGATTTTGTTAACTAATGTCACCATAAAAAATAAAAATAAAAAATAAAAGAAATAAAAAATAAAAATAAAAAGTAAAAATAAAATGGCAAGAGTAGTAGTTATAAACAATCATACGCCACAAGACCATTAGGAGATAAGAAAAAATAAAATAAAAAAGTAAAAGACAAGTTAGCAGAAAATACCCAATTAAAACAGCAAAAAGCAAAAAGAATTCAAATAAAAGGATAGTTTATGGGCCCTCTGGGACAACCTCAAACATACCAAAATTTGCATCATAGGGGTACCAAAGGGAGAAGAGAGAGCAAGAAATTGAAAAGTTATTTAAAGAAATAAATACAGAAATCTTCCCTACCCTTGTGAAGGAAATAGACATACAAGCCCAGGAAGCACAGGGAGTCAAACAAGATGAACCCAAAGAGGCCCACACCAAGACACATTATAATCAAACAAGATGACCCCAAAGAGGCCCACACCAAGACACATTATAATTAAAATATCAAAGATTAAAGACAAAGAATCAAAAGCAGCAAGAGAAAGGCAGTTAGTTACCTACAAGTCAGCTCCTATAAGATTCTCAGCTGATTTCTCAACAGAAACTTTGCAGGCCAGAAGGAATTAGCACAAAATTTCAAAGTGCTGTAAAGTAAGGACCTACAACCAAGTTTACTCTACCCAGTAAAGCTATCATTTAAAATAGAAGGACAAATAAAGAGCTTCCCAGACAAGAAAAACCTAAAGGAGTTCATCGCCACCAAACCAGTATTACAGGAAATGTTGGAAGAACTTCTTTAAAAAGAAGAAAAAAGATAAAAAATATGAATAATAAAATCACAAAAACTACATATCTATCAACAGTTACTTAAAATGTAAATGGATGAAATTCTCCAGTCAAAAGATAAGGTGACCGAATGAATAAGAAAACAAGACTCTTACATGTGCTGCCTACAGCA
The DNA here is from genome assembly GCA_004027375.1 of Macroglossus sobrinus. NCBI lineage: Eukaryota > Metazoa > Chordata > Mammalia > Chiroptera > Pteropodidae > Macroglossus > Macroglossus sobrinus. The sequence goes on from PVKZ01000999.1 coordinate 199,455, forward strand.
GACTCAAATCAAAGACACACAGAGACTGAAAGTAAAGGTATAGAAAAAGATGTTTCATAAAAATGGAAGCAAACAAACAAACAAAAAGCTGGGATACCAATCCTTATACCAGACAAAACAGACTTTAAAACAAAGGCTATATCAAGAGACAAAGTAGGACCCAGTAATCCCACTTCTGGGATTATTTATCAAAAGAAACCCAAAACACTAACTACTTCAAAGGGACATTTGAATCCATATGTTCATTCACAATAGTCATGACATGAAGGCACCCTGGGTATCCATCAGTGGATGAATGGATAAAGAAGAGATGGTACATATATACAGTAGAATATTAGTCAGCCATAAAAAAGAGAATGAAATCTTGCCATCTGTGACAACATAGATGGACCTAGAAGGTATTCTCTGTCTGAGTGGAGTCAGACAGAGAAAGACAAATGACATATGATTTCATTTACCTGTGGAATCTAAAGAACAAAATAAATAAACAAAACAGAATCAAACTCATAGATACAGAGAATATTTTGTTGGTTGCCAGATGGGAGGGGTGTTGGGGGGATGAAAAAGAAAATAGATGAAGAAGCACAAATTAGTAGTTACAAAATAGTTATGGGGATGTAAAGTATTGCATAAAAATATAGTCCATAATATTGTAATAACTATATGTGGTATAGATCTGGGTGATCACTCTGTAAATTATATAAATCTAATCATTGTGTTGTATACCTGAAATTAATATAATATTGCATGTTAATTGTAATTTTAAAAAAAGTATTTTAAAAATGAAAACTAGAAAATGCAAATGAGTAAACAGAAATAATAATCCTTTGAAATCCCAAGACCCAGGAAAAAAAATCAATTTTAATGTTTGGGGTGAATTTTCAGAGTATTTTCTTGTATATACATATACACAAATATCTATATGTATATTTTTATGAAAGATAGGTCTCATTATATATAACTTTTGTAAACAGCTCTTGTTATTCACTAAACAGCATTTCTCTAACCAAAAAAAAATGTTTATAGAACTGCTTTTGACATCTTTTTGAAATGTTTAATAGCTGTTACACATAACTATAGCTTAACACTCACCCTTATTCAATATAGCTCATGTATTCTTTTCACTCTGATTTATTTTTGGATACCTGAAACTAGACAAAGGCAAGATAGAAAACATCAAAATTTTATCTTTTAGTTTTGAGAATCTATAAAAACATTGCTTTAGAAATGTACTTTTATAGAAAATAAAAGAGTAAGAGACTGTGTTTATAATTATACTTGTAAAAAAAAAAGATCTTGTAGAAAAGACCTGTTAATTTACTAGTCTACCTGACTTCCAATATAAATGTGTAGGTAAACTGACAAAATGTGTTATTATGAAATGCTGAATTACATTTTTAAAAGTTGAATTTTCATTATTTTTGAGCCAAAAAGTCTCCATATGAAACATTTCTGGAAATTGCTGCTAAGATCACTTTAAGAAATATGTGAAAGCATAACTACTACCCAAAATTATTAATCTGAATATTTTCTACTTCTTTTGTATCTCCTGTATGTTTTTGAGCCCACTGCCACTTAAATGTCTGTTTGCTGGCTGGCTGGATGGCACTTGCCTGACATTATGACCTATATTAGGAATCGAATAGGCAGTATTGACAATAATGCTTTTCTTCTATATCCACTATCCCCTTCCTTTAGTCCCACTAAGACAGCAAAACCCTTCCAATATAACTTTCACAATTTCTGGAGGCCATAGCACTTCTAATTGGTTGCCTAGTTAAGCTACCCCCTATATATCTCTATAAGGATGATATGCAGGCATTACCTTCACATATGATGTTCAGCCTATTTTTACCTTTTGGACCTGCTCCCTCAGGTTTTATTGGTCTGAATCTTCTCCTTTCTGGAATCTGAGGTGTCTTTTTATACTTTGTTTCCTACTGACTCATTGTGTGCTTTGCCAGGTGTAACAGGAAGGGTGCTAGCACTGTAACCCTAAAGTAATTCATTCAACCCCACCCAGCTTCAAATTCCTTATCTATAAAATGAGAAGCTTGAAATATATGGAATATATTGAAATATATGGAATATATTGAAATAAAGGAAGGACCTTTAAGTTCCTTCCAGTTCTAAAATTCCAGAGATGCCAATATTTATTAAGCAACATGTGAGGTTCTACACAACCAAACAAAAAATGGACAGATGCACCCTCCCTGCTTTCAAAAGCTTTGAGTCTGAATCATTACTTCCTAATGTAAATGCAGTAGGGTCTTTTTTCCTTTGTTTATCCCTAGAATAATAATAATACCATTTATTAAGCCAGACACTTCACTTTAAATGTACGATTATCCAAAGCAACCTTTTGAACTAAATGTTGTTATCTTCATTTTACAGATGAAGAAACTGAGGTACAGAGAGGTTAAGTAATTTTTCTAAGATTACACAACCAATACATGGTGGGGTTAGAATTTGAATTTGTCTGACTTCAAAACCCATAAGCTACTGTACCTCAAAAAGGCAAAATTATGCTCCATGATTATTTGTTAAGCATGGGATTTCTAATAGAAAAAAAAGATCATTTACCCTAGGTAGTGCAGTTTGATAGTAGAAGCCCAGGGCTGAAATTCACAAAAATCATAATACTTCTACTTACTAGCTTTCAAACTTTGGCAAGAACCTTAACCAAATAGCCTTTATTTAAAAAAACAAAACAAAACAAACAAACAAACAAACAAAAAATACCCATTCACCTACCTTGCAATATTGTTGAGGGTAATACACACACACACACACACACACACACACACACATATATGTATAAGAATATATATATAAAGTGTTCTGTAAACCATGAAGCCCTATAGAAATTTACAGTGCTATTATTCCCTCTTATGTATGTCTTTCATTTATCTGTTTATCTATCTTACAATGCATGTGCTCAAGGTAGAGTCTAGATTGTAAATCTCTGAAATACAAGATTCATAACTTTTGACAAGCTGGGAGAGACTCCAGGTAGTAAATTAAGCAAGGGTTTAAAAATGGCCTTTTGAAGAGACTTCCAGTTTCACTAACATGAAGTAATCCCATTTTTCCAGGTCATCATCCCTAAAAACCCTGAACATAGCACAGAGAAGCACGGGATATTTTGAAAGGTAGAAAGAAATTGGTCTATAAAGAGAACTTGGAACTTGAGAAATAACACAGTGGTAAGTTCCCAGGTTTATTTTCTCTCATATCTCAGACAGGGTACTGCAAACACCTCCAACTCAGCACTATAAACAGGCACAGATAATCAAAGCTCCAAGAAATGCCTGGAATGGATGGCCTAACAATGGAAAACCTTACTGACGATATCTGTCTTACTTCAGCCAAACACAGAAAACTGCTTGTTCTCCCCTAGCATGGTTTCGCAGAGCTGAGCAGGGAGTTATTTTTTCACTCAATCTCTCTAGTCCATGGATGGGGCAAACAACACTCCAATTCCCTGTCAGACTGGTTTTGGAAGGGCCAAGTGGGGAGATGACCTTCTATCTTCCCCTGGTAAAAGCAGGCTGTGCTCTAATTCCCTCAGCACATGGCATCAGTGGATTGAGCAGGCAGTTGACTTTACACTCCCACTCAGGGGCAACAACACAGCTGGAGCTGGTACCTTGCTTTCACTAAGAAGTTGTCAGTGAAACAAGGGGAGAGCTAAACTTCTACCTCTACCTGCAACTGGGTAGTGGAGGTCAGTGCTCCACTTTTGCCAAGCTGGTGTTGGCAGGACCCAGAGAGTATCTAAACATATGCACCCAGCAGCCTATGTGCTAAATCTAAACAGGGGAGTGCTTGCTAAAAGAAAAGGAAGATTAAATAGGATCCAGAGCCTAATAATATACTATCCAAAAGTTTCAAGACACAATTTTAAAAACTCACTCTTCCAAGAACCAGGGAAATCACAACATGAGTGAGAAAAGACACTCAATGAATGCCAACAAAGAGATGAATCAAATGTTGAAATTATCTGATAATTCTATTAAAGCAACTGTCACAAAGGAAACTTTAGCAATCATTCACAAATTCTCTTTAAACAAATTAAAGATAAATAATTCAGTAAAGAAATAGAAATTATCAAAAAGAACTAAATAGAAATGATAGAACTGATAAATACATAAGTAAAATAAAATCTTGCTGTATGGGCTCAATTATATAGTGGAGATAAAAGAGATAGAATCACTAAAGTTGAAGAACAGACCAATATAACTTACCCAACCTGAACAACAAAAAATAGTCTGAAATGAAATGAACAGTCTCAGGGACTATGGGATTTTTTTAAAAAGGTAACAATCATATCACTGTAGTCACAGAAGTAGAGGAGTATGAGAGGAGGCCTAAAGATGTATTCAAAGAAATAATAGCTGAAAACTTTCTTAACTTGGCAAAAGACATAAACCTATAATTCAAGAATTTGAACAAATCCCAAGGAAAATAAACCTAAAAAAATCCACTCCAAGATATATGATGATTAAACTACTCAAAACTAAAGACAAAGAATATCTTGAAAGCAGCCAGAGAGAAATGACACCTTACTTAATGAGGTACAGAAGGAAGTGGCACAACATTTTCCAAGTACTAAAAGGATTGCCAAACCAGTATCCTATGTCCAGTGAAAATATTCTTTAATAATGAAAAGAAAATCAAGATATCCTCATGTGAAGGAAAACTAAAATAATTTATCACCTGCAGACCTACTATAAAGAATACTTTCTAAACAGAAAGAAGATAATATAAGGAGAAAATCTGGAAAATTTAGAAAAAAGAAATTACAATGTAAGAAAAAATATTAGTATATATAATAGACTTTCTCCTCTTGAGTTTTCTAAGTTTCTAAATTGTCAATGGAAACAAAAACAATAACACTGTCTGATGTGGTTCTAAATGTATATGGAGTTAAGTATGTTGACATAAGAATGTCCAAACCTGTAGAGAATTTTTTGAAACTTTAGTTGAGTCAAATGCATGGAAGCAAGATCTCAACAGATTGAGATAAAAGCTTCCAAAAAAATTAGTTTTTAGCTTCTTTTATGCATTTGGAATTAAGAAGAGAATGTAAGAAAGATTATGTGAAAGTGGGAAGAAGCAAGGCAGTGATAAGATTATAGGATAGTTAAGATCATTGCTCTCTGAGGATGGTCATGCTTTAGAAGGAGAGGTCTCAAAAGAGGCATTTCAAAGCTATGATAACCTAGATGCACAGAAACAATGAACAGGGCTTGCTTAAGGCAATGATAAACCTTTCACTAAAGAAGTTATATGCCTGGAGTGTTACTACCCACCATGACCTGCCCAGTTAGGAATTTATGATCAGATTACCCTGTAAGATTACTTTCCATAGAAACCCTTTTTTTGTACACAAGTATTTAAGACAATTATATTATAAACAGATAGCAAAGATGTAAATGGAGGTAAGTTTTCTATACTTAACTTGAATTAGTAAAATGATGATCTGGTAGATAATAGATTGTGAGAGTACATATAATGTAATACATAGAGCAACCACTTTAAAAAAAAAACTATACAAAACATAAAATTGTTAAGGGTGGAAAATTTTCAAGTGAGCCAACTAGCTAAATCAGCTACAGGAAAGAAATATCTTTAGATACCAGAAGTTGTCCTACTTGTTTGGGTGTGGTTTAGGAGGTATACTTTATAAGATATGAAGATGGCCACTGTCCGCTTCTGTAATCCACTTACTTGTTAACTAGGGTGTGGTACTAGGTGATGTATTGTGCTAATGGCCAACTTCTGCTTCCGTAATGTGTGTTTACTTGTTCTAGGCTTTATAATTGCCTCACTCTAAAACCCCAGGGCTGATCTCCTCTAACCCTGCATGTTAGAGAGTCAGTCACCCACCAGCTAATAAAGGCTCATAATTCATCTTAATTGGCTCTGTGGGTCTTAGAATTGATCGCACCATAACAAAAGTAAAAAATACTATAGATAAGGGGGAAATGAGGAGTTATTGTTTAAAGGATACAGAGTTTATGTTTGAGATGATAAAAAAAAGTTCTGGAAATGGACAGTGGTGGTGGTTGCACAACATTGTGAATGTATTTAATGCCACTTAAAATGATTAAAAATGGTAAATTTTATGTTACATATAGTTTACCAAAATTTTTAAAATAGGTAATAAAAATGGTAATTTAAAAAAATTATAGAGGTAGTAATCATCTTGCAACATGTAAGTTTACCAAATAACTTGTACGCCTTAAATGCACAGTATTATGTGTCAATTATATCTCAATAAAGCTAGTGAAAAACACTATATTGTGGACAAAAAAGAAGGTTCTATGGAAAGTAACTTCACAGGGTGATCTGATCACAAATTTCTAACTGGGCAGGTCATGGTGGGTAGTCCTGCCCCAAGTAAGTAACTTTTTTAGTGAAAGGTTTATCTTTGCCTTTAGCAATCCCTATCCATTGTTTCTGTGTATCTAGGTTGACATTACCTTTGAAATAACCACCCAAGAGAGCACATAATCTTGTTAACTATTCTGTAATCCAATTCCAGTCTTCTTTCTCCCACCTCCATTCTTTCCTTAATTTCATTCTTTCCTTACATTCTTTCCTTAATTTCAGCAAAAAGGAAAAAGGAATCCAAAAAATGAGGATAGATTAAGAGACCTCCGGGGAAACATCAAGCATACAAACATTCTCATTAGAAGGATATCAGAAGAACAAGAGAGAGAGAGAAAAGGGATTGAAAACCTATTTGTAGGAATAATGACTAAAAACTTCCTGGTGAAGAAAATAGACACAGGTTCAGGAAGTGCAGATGAAACAAGATGAAACCTAAGAGGACTACAACAATACACATCATAATTAAAATGCCAAAAGTTAAAGACAAAGAGAAAAATTTAAAAGTAGCAAGAGAGAAAAAGTTAGTTACCTACAAGGGAGCTCCCATAAGACTGTCAAATGATTTCTCAACAGAAGCTTTGCAGGCCAAGGGATGGCCACAAAATATTTAAAGCGATGAAAAACAAGGACTTATAACCAAGACTTCTCTAAATGCTATCATTTAGAATTGAAAGGAATATTAAAAGCTTCCCAGACAAGAGAAAGCTAAACTATCTCATTGCTATCAAACAAGTATTATAAGAAATATTAAAAAGGACTCCTTTAAAAAGAAGACGGAGCAGAAGGAAGAACATAATATAAATAATAAAATGGCAATAACTACATACCTATCAATAATCACTTTAAATACAAGTGGATTAAATGCTCCAGTCCAGATGTAGGGTGACTGAATGGATAAGAAAACAAGACTCATATAAATGCTGTCTACAAGAAACCCATTTCAGATCAAAAGACACACATAGACTGAAAGAAAAGGGTAGAAAAGATATTTCATGCAAACAGAAACAAAAAAAGCTGGGGTAGTAATGTTTATATCAGACAAAATAGACCACAAAACAAAGGTTGAAACAAGACACAAAGAAGAGCATTCTATAATGATAAAGAGATCAATCCAACAAGAGGGTATAATTTTGTGAACATTTATGCACTCAATGTAGGAGCACCTAAATATATAAAGTAAATATCGACAGACTAAAAGGGAGAGATGGATAATAATACAGTAATTGTTGGGAACTTTAACACCCCATTGACATTAATGGACAGATCTTCCTCACAGAAAATCAACAAGGAAACAGTGGCCTTAAATGATATATTAGACTAGGTGAACTAAATTGATATTTTTAGAGCATTTCATTCCAAATCAGCAGAATATACATTCTTTTCAAGTGCACATGGAACATTTTCCAGGGTAGACCACATGTTAGCCCATAAAACAAGTCTTAATAAGATTGAAATTGTGCTGCTTGGAAAATTACTGCTTGGCTATCGCCCATGGGAACAACATTCTAATAATAAGCTTTCTGCTTCTGTACCCACTGCTTGCACAATTGACCTGTGGGTTGACAGTTAGTAAATAGAAGAAAAGTAAACTTTTGTGTTCAAACAGAATGAAGAATGAGGTTTAGGTCTTTAAAATCCTGCACCTCTACATTTTGGTGCTGCTTAATTTGGGGTCTGCATACCCTTGGCAGACCTAGCTGGCTGAATAAAGAGTGTGGTTCTTATGACTCTCTGGTTTCTGATGGTCCATGTGTTTATTGGAGGCTGTCGGCTACAACAAAATCATATCAGGCATCTTCTCCAAATACAATGGTATGAAACTAGAAATCAATTATAAGAAGACTGGAAAACACATAAACACATGGAGGCTAAATAACATGCTACTGAACAATGTTTGGTTTAACAATGATATCAAGGAAGAAATCAAAAGATACCTTGAGACAAATGAAGATGAAAACACAACTCCAAATTTATGGGATGCAACAAAAGTAGTATTAAGAGAAAAATTTATAACAATACAGGCCTACTCAAAAAAACAAGAAAAATTTTAAATCAACCACCTAACCTAAATGAACAAGAAAAAGAACAACAACCCGAAGACCAAAGTGAGTAGTGGGGAAAAATAATAAAGATTAGAATGGAAATAAATGAAATAGAGTTAAAAAAATACAAAAAATTAATAACAACAAGACCTGTTTTTTTGAAAAGGTAAAGAAAATTGATAAACCTTTAATCAGACTCATTAAGAAAAAGAAATGACCCAAATAAATGAAATCAGAAATAAAAGAGAAGAGTGACAACTGACACCATAGAAATACAAAGGATTATATACATTAAAAAAATACTACAAAGAATTATATGTCAACAAATAGGAGAACTTGGAAGAAATGAATAAATTTCTAGAAACATTCAATCTTACAGGACTAAATCAGGAAGAAACAAAAATTCTGACCAGATGGACTAGTATTAATAATATCAAATCAGTAACCTAAAAACTGCTAACAAACAAGTCTGGACCAAATGGCTTTATAGGTACATTTTACCAAAAATTCAAAGAAGAATTAATACTTATTTTTTCTCAAACTATTCTAAACATTTCAAGAGGAGAGAAGGTTCTAGACCTTATTTTATGATTCCAAATCTAGACAACAACATTACCAAAAAAAATTAAAGGCCAATATCCATGATGAATGTACTTGTAAAAATATTGAACAAAATATTAGCAAACTGAATTCAGCAATATATTAAAAAGATCATACACCAAATTCAGGTAGGATTTATTCCAGGGATGCAAATTTGGTTCAATATCTGCAAGTCAATTAACAGGATACACCACAAAAACAAAATGAAGACTAAAAGTTAGACAATCAAATCAGTAGATGCAGAAAACCACTCAAAATACAGCATCTGTTCATGATAAAAATTCTCAGCAAAGTGAGAATAGAGGGAACATACCTCAACATATATGACAAACTCACAGCTAATATCAGAGTAAAGTGTGAAAAGCTGAAAGTTTTTTTCTTTTAAGATCAGAAACAAAATAAGGATGTCCACTTTCGCCACTTCTATTCAATGGGTCATTGGAAGTCCTAGCTACAGCAGTCAGACAAGAAAAAGAAATACCCACCCAAATTGAAAAGGAAGAAGTAAAATTGTCATTATTTGTAGATGACATGATACTATATGTAGAGAATCCTAAAAAGTCCACTAAAAAAAACTATTAGAACTGATAAATGTATTCAATAAAGTTGCAGGATACAAAATGAGCATTCAGAAATTGGTTGCATTTTTATACCCTAATAATGAATTATTGGAAAGAGAAATTAAGAAAACAATTCCATTTACAATTGTAGCAAAACAAAATAAAGTAACAAAAATAAATTAACCAAACAGATAAAAGACCTGTACTCAGGAAATTATGAAAAAGAAAATAAAGAAATTAAAGAAGCTACAAATAAATGGAACCATATACCATGCTCATGGATAAGAAAAATTAACAACATTAAAATGTTCACCCTCGCCTAAGTGATCTGTAGATTTGATGCAATTCCTATCAAAATACCAATGGCATTTTTCATAGAACTAGAACAAATAATTTTAAATATTATATAGAACCACAAATGACCCCGAATAGCCACAGCAATCTTGAGAAAGAACAAAGGTGAAGGTGTCATGCTTCTTTATATCTAGCTATACCACAAGTACTCAAAACAGCATGGTACTGGCATAAAAACAGACATATAGGTCAATGGAAAAGAATAGAGTCCAGAAGTAAACCCGTGCCCATATGATCAATTAATCTATGACAAAGGAGGCTAGAATATACAATGAATACCATCTACAGCATAAACAGTATTAGAAAAACTGGACAGATACATGCAAAAAAATGAAACCAGACCATCTTCTACACCATATATAAGAATAAACTCAAAATGGATTAAAGACCTAAATATAAGACCCAAAATTATAAAACTCCTTGAAGAAAAGATAGGCAGGAAAGTCTCTGATTGCTGTTAGTAATATTTTTTCTGATATATCTCCTTTTGCAATGGAAATAAAAGAAAGAATAAACAAATGGGACTACATCAAAATAGTTTTGCACAGCAAAGGAAACCATCTACAAAACAAAAAGACAACCTACCACTGAGAAAATAATTTGCCAATGATACATCCAATAGGGCATTAATATCCAAAAATATGTAAAGAACTCATATAACTTAATACCCCAAAAAGAGAGAAATGATCCAAATAAAAAATGGGCAGAAGACCTGAATAGACATTTTTCCAAAGAGGACATACAGATGGCCAAGAGACATGAAAAGATACTCAGTGTCACTAATTATCTGAGAAATACAAATTAAAACCACAATGAGCTATCACTTCACATCAGTCAGAACAGCTGCCATCAATATAGCAATAAAAAACAAGTGTTGATGAGGATGTATAGAAAAGGAACCCTCATGCACTGTTGGTGTGACTGCAAATTGGTGCAGCCACTGTGAAAAATGGTATGGAATTTCCTCAAAAAAATTAAGAATAGAACTACCTTATGACCTAGCAATTTCATTTCTGGGTATTTATCCAAAAAAAGTCCAAAACACTTATTCAAAAAGACATATGTATTCCTAAGTTCATAGCAGCATTATTTACAATAGCCAAGATATGAAAGCAACTGAAGTGCCTGTCAAAAAAGAAGAGGTGGAACAGATATATGATAGAACATTACTCAGTCATAAAAAAGAATAAAATCTTACCATTTGTAACAGCATGGTTGGACCTAAGTGAAATAAGTCAGACAGAAGAAGACAAATACCATATGTTTTCACTTATATGTAGAATCTAAAGAATACAGTAAGTGAACAAACAAAACAGAAACAGACTCATAGATACAGAGCACAAACCGATAGTTGCCAGATGGGAAGGGGCTTTGAGGGCTGGGTGAAAAATGTGAATGGATTAAGAAGCATTAATTGTCAGTTACAAAATAGTCATAAGGATGTAAAATACAGCATGGGACATATAGTCAATAATATTATAATAACTGTATAGTGCCAGGTGAGTACTAGTCTTAGTGGGGGATCACTTCATTAATTATATAAATGCTATACACCTGAAACTAATATAAAATAATACTGAATGTCAACTGTAATTGAAAAAAATTTAAATAAATAAAAAAATTAAGGATCAGTGTTTATAAGAGAGAGAGAGAGAAATGCCTTTAATCCTCTGAATCACCTATGTGTTGAACATGTGAGATGATTTTTATGCTCCTCATTCTGAGCTCCTATCTTTACCATTACTACTCTTTTCTAAAAAGAGTAATGGCTTACTAGAATTCAGAAATAGTAGTGTTTACTAATAAAAATAAAGGCCAAAATATGAAAAAGACCACATAACTAAATCAAACATTTTAAAGGAATAGTAACACATGTCCTTGGCAAGTACAATGTCATTTTGTGGCCCATACCTTAGCATATGCTATTCTATCTGCCTAGAATGCCTTCCTTCCATATTTCAAATCCTGCTTGGATGACTGTGAATCCTTTTGACCCCTTTGTCCTATAGATAAATCATTCAGTGTTTATACACTTCCACAAAGTGTACAAAATTCTATTGTGATATATAAAATGGAAATAAGTATTACAATATAGCAATTAAGAAGTTGAACTCTGGCACCAAACTAAGCTTGAATCCTAGCTCCACTTAGCTATGTGACCATGAGCAAGTTGTTTGACCCCTTGTTTCTTCAGTTTCCTCCTCTATAAAATGGTGATAGTAGTAATACTCAATTCATAGAGTTGTTATAAGAATTAAATTAATCACATATAAAATGCTTAGAAAAGTACTCAGCATATAATAAGCACTCTGTAAGTATTATCTATTCTCTTTATACATTTATTTTACTTAATTAGACCATAAGCTACTTGAGAGCAATGTAAGAAATCTTTTGCTGTATTCAAATGACTTCAAAACTTAATGACTAAAACAACAAACATCATCTCATGGTTTTTTGGGTCAGAAATCCAGGAGCAGTTAGCTGGATCCTCTGGTTCAGGGTTTCTCACAAGGCTACAGTCAAGGTTTTGGCTAGGCTGGAAGCTATCTGAGGCTCAACTAAGGGAGGATCACATGGTTGTTGGCAGTATTAAATGCCTCACAGATTGCTGAACTGAAACTTTCCTTCCTTGTTAACTGTTGGCCAACAGCCACCTTCAGTTCCTTACGATTGGGCCTCTTCATAGGGAGGCTTACAACATGGCAGCTGGCTTCCATCAAATGAACAAGAAAAAGAGGAGGAGCAAGACAGAAGTCACCCTATTTTTATAACCTAATCTCAGAAGTGACATCCTCACCTTTCTTGTATTCTGTTACAAGCAAGTGACTAGGTTCAGCTCACATTCATGATGAGGGGGATTATACAAAAGCAAGAGTAAGAGGAGGCAGAGATCCCTGGGAGCCATCTAAAAAGGCTACCTCTCCAATGATTCAGTCTTCTCACATATAAAATATACTCATTGCCTCCCAAACTCCCTAAAAGTCTCCTCCCATTATAGGTAGTTAGTGTATCTTATTCATATTCATAATTAAAACCACTTTTCTTACTGATTTAAACAAAAGGAAAAGGGTAATGTTCTTTGTTATAAAAGAAAAAGTAGAATTTCGTGTCTCTAAAATGTAAGCTTAAAATCTATTAATAAAAATGTAACAAACAACAAGATTTTTCTTACCTGTTATTTTGAATACCCTGAAATTTTTGGATAATTTATTAACTATACAAATTTTAAGCATTCATCATTTTATTTCATTGTTAAGTTATTAGTCTGTTGGTCATCTCTATATCTTCTTTAAGGAAATTTCTATTCAGGTCCTCTGTCCTATTTTTAATCAGATTGTTTGTGTTTATGGTGTAAAGTTACATGAGTTCCTTTTATATTTTGAATATTAACCCTTTACCAGATATATCATTGGCAAATATATTCCCTTTAACATTTCTTCTAATATTAGTTTGGTGATAAACTCCTTTAGCCTTTTCTTGTCTGGGAAGCTCTTTATTTGTCCTTCAATTCTAAATAATAGCTTTGCTAGATGAGCAATCTTGGTTGTAGGTGCTTGCTTTTCGTCACTTTGAATATTTTGTACCAATCCTTTCTGGCCTGCAGTTTCTGTGAAGAAATCAACTGACAGTGTTATTGGAGCTCCTTTGTTGTTAACTAATCCACTTCTCTTGCTACTTTTAAGATTTTCTTTGTCTTTAACCTTTGGCATTTTAATTATGATATGGCTTGGTGTGGGCCTTTTTGGGTTTATTTCGTTTGGGACTCTCTGCGTTTCCTGGGCTTATATGTCTATTATTTCCTTTACCAAGTTAGGGGAGTTTTTAGTCATTATTTCTTCAAATAGGTTCTCAATCCCTTTCTCTCTATTGTTCTTCTGGTATCCCTATGATGAGAATGTTGTTTTGCTTGATGTTGTCCCAGAGGTCCCTTAAACTATCCTCATATTTCGGATTAATTTTTCTTTTTGCTGTCCCAATTGGGTGTTTTCTTCTACCTTGTCTTCCAGATCACTGCTTTGATCCTCTACTTCATCCAATGTACTGTCAATTCCCTTTAAAGTAGTCTTTATTTCAGTTATTGTATTCTTCCTTTCTGATTGGTTCTTTTTTATGTTTTGTATCTATTTGTTGAAGTTCTCACTGAGTTTACTCTTCACTTAAGTACATTGAGCATCCTTATAACCACTATTTTGAACTTTGCATCTAGTAGATTGCTTGTCTCCATTTTGTTTAGTTATTTTTCTGGAGTTTCATCCTGGTCATTCATCCTTGTGACATTCTTTGTCTCCCCATTTTGGCTGCCTCCCTGTGTTTGTTTCTTTGTATTAGGTAGATCTACTATATCTCCTAGTCTTGGCACAATGGAGTTATATAGAAGGTATCCTATGGTGCCCAGTGGGGTAGTTTCCCTGGTCACCTGAGCTGGGTGCTCTAGAATTGTTTCTTGTGTGTGTTATGTGTGCTCTCTTATTAGTTCAGCCTCAATTGCTGTTGACATATCAGTGTGTGAGATCGCCCCTCAGACTGACTGGACATTAGTAATAGTCATAACTACAACAGACAGCTGTTTTGTGGGAGCTGACCCTATGGAACTGGATTTTCTTCAGTGGGATTCTAGTACCTACCTGCCAATCCTGCCCTTTGGATGTGTCATCTATGGAGTTTTCTGGGTGTTGCTCTGCTGTGGTCTGAAAGTGGCAACCAGTTGTGTTGGTTCTGGGGTCAGCTGCTGCATAATAAGCCCAGTCTTTGGGTTTCTTGTCAGAGCTACAAGTTACCTGCAGTTATTCACCACCTGTGCTGAACTTGGAGGCACCTGGGATAGGCTAGGCTGTGAACTGAGGACAGTGCCTCTAGTGCTAGACTTGAGACCACTTAGCAAGAGTTACAGGGAAGACCAAGGACTTTAGAGATTTTAGAAAAGTTCACAGTATGAGCTGAGGCCAGCCACTTGTGTGGGAAAGCCATTGAAAAAGGTTTGAGCTGGGCACATGAGTTGGGTGGGGCAGGGAGTGTCTCAGGGAATCACCAGGTCAGGGCGAATGGCGTTAGCCAAATTAATGGAGAGTTCAGATTTGGTGCTGGCCTGCACCTTCTGGCTGGTTAGGGGGAGGACTTAACAAAGGAACAATGGTATTGTGGTATCTGCCAACACCATCCCTGGAGAGAGCTGCCCTAACTCCTTCCTCTCTAGCCCTTGCTCTGAATCTAGGCAATTCAACTCTTTCCTGTATATCCCTGATGCTTTTTAAGCTCCTGCACCAGTGCTGGAGCTCAGAGAGAGTGCATTTATGGGAAAGTGAGTCTGTGTATGGTCCCTTTAAAACCTGAAGTGCTAGATCTTTAGCAGCCCTCCAGATGTTATGGAACTGTTCTTCCCTGCCCTGGAGCTCTGGGCTGAGGAGTTCAGTGTTCAGTTGGGACTCCTAGCTCTTCAGGAGGGACCTCTGCAGCTGAGATATCCTCTTATTTTTTAACTGCCTCACAGTGGGTATGGAATCTGCCCTTTTATGTCTCTGACCCTCCTACCAGTCTCCATGTGGCTTCTTCTTTATATCCTTAGTTATAGGAATTCTGTTTAACTAGTCTTCAGGTAGTTCTCCATAATGGCTGTTCTGTAATTTAATTGTAATTTTGATGTGATTATGGGAGGGGGTAGGCACAGTATTTTTCTACTCTGCCATCTTGACCAGAAGTCTTACAGTTTTAAAATTATTTCTAAAAATCTATACTTCTCAAATTTTCCTTAATTTTTATTTAAACTATGTCTTTTTGTGGACTGTTTGTCAAGTTTACTAACTTTTCTGGTAAGAGTTTTAAGTGGCTACTCCTTTGGCTCAGATGTAAAACATCCACATACTTCTGAATTTAATTGCAATAATAGTGATGGGTTTTTTTTTCACCCTGCCTTGAGCAGTTTTTCACATAATTTTCCATACTCTCTCTCACTTTTCTCTCCAGTCATTTCTCCATATAAAACATACATAATACTGTTTTATAGTCAGCAGACAAAATTTCTTATATATTTTTCACCAAACAGAAGATAGTATTCAGTAATTTAGGAAAATTTATCTTAATTTTATTCTCTCCCATGACCATCTCAGGCAAGGGGGAAGTTTGGCAATTGTTACTTACTGACTTAAGTTATCAACATAACTATTTTGCAAGTTTTCCCTGGCAAATTATACTGTGTGTGTGCATGTGTGTATGTGTGTGCATGTGTTTGTGTGTTTGTGTATATTTCAGTGGTTGTATATATTTCATATTAAATTGAAAGTGATAGTATCCCTTTCAAGGGAATAGAAATATAGCTGGTTTCATCATACTCCATAACTAAATTGTTGGCTTCTCTTTTTAAATTTTTTTTCCTGTACCTCTTTTAGCTTAGCACAAATGTTCAAATAATATAGTAATACAGAATTAAAATTCTGTTTATAATACAAAAAATAGAATATGTCAAGATGTTGATTATTACAAAAAGTTCTAGATAGTCTCCCTTTCTTTTAATTATCATTCATTTTTAACCACAATTTTATAAATTTTATTTGTTGAAAGTAAAATTTTTAATTTTACAACTAAATGCATAATTAGAAATTCAGTAAATTACATTTAATATCTGTTGATGAGGGTTTAAGACAGTGAAACTAATTTCTCAATACATTGTGTAATACACTCATAAAAAGAAGAAAGTTATGTCTTTACAAGACTGCATTCTTTTTTTTATAATATTTTTATTTTTTAATTATAGTTGGCATACAATATGATATTAGTTTCAAGTGTACAACATAGTAATTGGACATCTAAATAACTCATGAAAAGATCACCCCAATAAATCTAGTCCTCCTCTGACTATACCATAGTTATTACAATACTATAGGCTACATTCCTTATGCTCTACTTTATATTTCCATGACTATTTTTAACTACCAATTTGTACTACTTAATCTCTTCCCCCTTTTTCATCAACCCCCTAAATTCCCTCCCATCTGATAACCCACAAAATGTTCCCTGTAACTATGAGTTTGTTTGTTTGCTTTTTCATTTATTTTATTCTTTAGATTCCACATGTATGTGAAATCATATGGCATTTGTCTTTCTCTATCTGACTTACTCGACTCAGCACAATACCTTCTAGGTCTATCATAAAATATCTTTTTCCATCCTTTTACTTTTTGTCTCTGTGCATCTTTTAATCTGAGTCTCTTATAGGCAAACTAGGGTCTTGTTTTCTTATCCTTTCTCCTTTCATCCACTATATCATTTTTTTTTTTAGGTGAAACAACCCTTGGTTGACCTCACAGATTGCAAGGACCTTGCCAACTTACAATCTCTTATCTTTTTTCATTTTATACCTACAGCACTTGGTCTTCCTAGGTTGTCTCCCATCCAAGTAATAACCAGGCCTGACCCTGCTTAGCTTCCAAGATCAGATGGAATCGGGCTTGTTCAGGGTGGCATAGCCATAAATGGCACCATAACTTTTGATGGAGCATTTAATTATTTTTCATTTGAAGTACTTGTTGATAGATATGTAGTTATTGCTGTTCTTTATTCATATTTTTGATACATATTTTTTCTTCTTTTTAAAGAAGTTTCTCCAGTATTTCCTGTAATATTGGCTTAGCAAGGATGAACTCCTTTAGCTTTTTCTTGTCTGGGAAACTATCTGTCTTCCAATTCTAAATGATAGCTTTGCTGGGTAGAGTGATATTGATTGTAGGTCCTTACTTTTCATCACTTTGAATATTTTGTGCCAATCCCTTTTGGCCTGCAAAGTTTCTGTTGAGAAATTGGATGACAGTCTTATCAGCACTCCCTCATAGGTGACTAATTACTTTTCTCTTGCTGCTTTTAATATTTTCTCTTTGTCTTTAACCTTTGGCCTTTTAATTAAATGTGTCTTGCTGTGGGTCTCTTTGCATTTCTCTTGTTTGGAACTCTCTGAGCTTCCTGGGGTTATATGTCTATTTCCTTCATTAAGTTTGGAAAGTTTTCTGTCATTATTTCTTCAAATAGGTTTTCAATTCCTTGCTCTCTCTTCTCCTTCTGGTAACCCCATGATGTGAATGTTGTTATACTTACTATTGTCCCAGAGGCTTCTTAAATTTTCTTCATGTTTTTGGATACTTTTTTCCTTTTGCTGTCCTGATTGGGTATCTTCCACTACCCCATCTGCTAAATCGCTGATTCAATCCTCTACTTCATTCAGTCTTTTGATTCCCTCTAATGTACTCTTCTCAGATACCGTATTCTTCATTTCTGACTGGTTATCTTTTATGTTTTATATCTCTTTGTTAAAGTTCTCACTGAAAGCTTCTACTCTTCCCCTAAGTTCATTGAACATCCTTATAACCAGTGTTTTGAAGTCTGCATCTGAAAGATTGCTTGCCTCCATTTTGTTAGTTCTTTTTCTGGAGCTTTGTTCTGTTCTTTCATATGTGACATGCTTCTTTGTTTCCCATTTTGCCTGTCTCCTTGTGTCTATTTCTATGTATTAGATAGGGCTCCTAAGCCTCCCAGTCTTAGTAGAGTGTCTTTATGTAGTAGGTGTCCTGTAGGACCCAGTGGCACACTCCTGGAATGGGTCTAGATGCAGGCCAAGTTCAGCCACAGCCTGTGTACCTCTAGGGTCACCTAGAATAACAGTCATCAAGCAAACCACAGATGGTTCCACCAATGCTGGGCTTATAGGTGCCTCAAGAAGCTAAACCAGGAAGCAAGGCCAGTTGATCCTAGTACAGGGCTTGGGGCTGCTCAGTGAGAGGTACAGGGCACTGTAAGGCCAGATGCTGCTGCTTTGGGTTTTGTGAGCCTTTGAGAGATTTTAAGAAACTCTGCAGCGTGAGCCAAGACAGGCCATTTGTATGGAATAAACCACTGGAGGCAGTTTGGATAGGCCCACAAGTTGGGAGAGACAGTCTCAGGGAATCACCTGGGCTGAGCGAACTGTGTTATCCAGGTTGATGGCAACTCAAATATGGTGGCACCAGTGGCCCCATACTGGGAGAGGGGAGAGCTTAACAAAGTAAAATGAATACTGCCAGCACTTCTGTCCAGGGAAAAAGCCACCTGTCCAGCTATCGCCTTGAAACCCGACAACTCTCTCTCCCTGTATGTTCCTGGCACTCCTCAAGCAGCTGCCCCAGTGCTGGAGCTCTGAATGAGTTCACCAGCAAATGAATTTGGGTGTGGGCCCTTTAAGAGAAATGTCTGTGCTCCTGTAGGCCTGCATCTCATTCAGCCACCACCTCTGCTGATTTTCACAGCCAGAGATTTTGGAGAATTGTGTTCCTGTAGATCCCAATGTGAGGCCGAGACCCCTCCTTCCTCAGGTGGGAAAGGGGGCTTTGCAGCCAAGATAAACCGCCTGATTCTCATCTCCACACACTGTTGTGAGACCTAGCTGTTTTGCAACTCTGCCCCTCCTACCAATTTGAGATGACCTCTTCTTATTTTTGTCCCTAGTTGTAGGGCTTCTCTGCATGATGAAATTACAGACCTCAGGCAACTCTGTGCGATAGTTGCTCTGTAGTTTTGTTATAATTCTGGTGTCATTGTGAAAAAAGGTATGCATAGCTTCCACCTTCTGTGCCATCTTGTCTATCAGTCCCCAAGACTCTGTGTTCTTGATGTGATCAGATTCCTGGTTCTTTCTTTAGAATTAAGAGAATGCCTAAAATCCATGACTCAGCATACCTTTGGAGAAAAAGTGATAAAGCATCAATCCAATAACACAAGAGTGAAAATTCTATAACAATTTCCTGCACCAGTCCTCTCCCATTACCCAGGCCTCTGGACCCAGAAATAGGGCAAGGAAATGTCATGATAGATTTGCTGTATTACATACCTATTGCTATCCCAAAACTTAACCACTTAAAAAAACAAATATTATTATCTCACAGTTTTTGGAGTTTAGGAATTCAGGATTGACTTATCTAGGTGGTTCTGACTCAGCAAGAGAAAAATAGACGATTCTTCTTATATATACATATATAATAAGTGTGCAAGCAAGTAAACACATTTTATTTTACACAAACATTACATTTAATCAAAATTATTATATTTCCATTATCATTTCTATTGATTTCTGATCTTTTTCTTAAGTAGTTTGTTAGAGTGCATAATTTGGGGAAAGGAATTCTAGTATAGGGATCTATTCTTGCCCCCACAAAAGCAGCATTTAATTCAACTGTAATATACATGATTTTATCAATGTTAACCATGATGTTGATAATAATATATGTATTTGCCTGTTTTTGTTGTTGTTAACAAATTATTTTCATGTACTTTTTCTCATTTGATCTCACATCAATTTTGTTTACTGTTCCCAGTAAGAAGCGCTCTTCCAACCAAGGGAAAACATGAAGCTTGGAGAAATGGTTCACTCCCTGAAGTCAGACCAGAGTCACCATTACAATTTTTAATTATTATTTACTTATAGGATAGTTTGTAGAATACATTTGAAATTTCATATTTTTTCAAGTTTTATAAGCAGAAGTGTTCTGTAAAGAAGATGGAATGAATAAGCATGTTTTGAGAAAATCCACTAAAGAAACAATAGAAATGTAGAAAACAGAAGGAACTTAAGACTTGAATTAATAAAGTAAGCCCCAGTCATAACAAGTAAAGTGGGGTAAAAGGAAAGTTTCTTTAAGAGCTTAGGAAAAGGGAAAAAAAAATTTTTTTTAATATCATCAGAATCACAAACATGAGACTAATGTAACTCAGTCAACTATAAGGGGAAAAAAAGCGAAAACATAACAAGACCTAAAAACTATAAATTAGGAAAAGGTGGTGTTATCTAAAGAGGTCAAGGTCATAGCACAGCAGGCTGGAGGAAAAGACTAGTAAAAGCTTTTCCAGACAACACAGGTTTGCTCCTCCCTGAGAAATGCAGCATGGCAGCAAATAATTAACAACAGAGTCAGGGGGACAAATTAAAACATCAGTCATAAATCAAGGGGAGATTAAGCAGAGAGCTATTAAAGAGAAATTGATGGACCATAGTAGAAAGATAAAGAAGATGTTGTTGTTCAAAGGGCAAGTAACAAGAAATCAAAAGTTGGGGTTCTAGCCCTGTTCTTCCAGTTATTTGGCTTTAGATAAGACATTTACTTCTCTGTAGCTTTGTTTCCTCAACTATAAATTGAGGCTATTGGAAGAGCAGGGTATTGGAGATCTCTTCCTAAAATGATGTGACTCTATGCATCTAAGCTCTAACCAGAGACAAAGAGATATACAAGAAAGCAGTGAAAGTCAAGCAAAATGCACATTTAAGGAAATAATGGAAGAAAAATATCCTGAAGCAAACAAAATAAAACAAACTTAATTTAGAGGTATAGAAAATGCAAGTTGCCTCCAAGAATAATCCTTGAAGACTCCCACACTCTCAATTGCTAGTCAAGCATATATGAAAGAATAATCTGTCATAAATAAAATGAACAGAAATACAATTATAATTAAAGATATGAAATGCATATTTTCAAAATATGATAATTTAGAAATTTAATAAAGATACAGTAGATTTGGCTAATATAATAAATAAAATGTAACAAACAATTTATAAATGTACTTCCTTTCAAATGAAAAGATTCAAATGAATCTTTTATAAGAATTACACAATAAGCATAAAGAACATCAATTCAATAAGTGGCTTTATATAATTTCAAATAATTTTGAGATACCTAACCATAAGGGAAAATCATAAAAGATTATTGTTTGCAGCCTTATTGAAATAATAGACAATTAGTTGCTCATATTTATGTCATACAATTCAATGAGTTTGTTTTCAATTATAGTTGGCATACAATAATATATTAGTTTCAGTTGTACACCATAGTAATTAGAGATCTATATAACACATGAAGTGGACACTCCACTAAACCAGGTACCCCTCTTCCTCCTTACATATTTATTATAACATTGCTGACTATTTTCCTTACGCTACACTTTATATCTCCATGAGTATTTTGTAACTATTCATTTGTACTTATTAATCCTCTTGCTCTTTTCACCGATACCCCAACACCCCCCAATCAAGTAGCCCTCAAAATATTCCCTGTATCTATGAGTTTGTTTGTTTTTGTTATTGTTGTTTATTTTATTCTTTAGATTCCACATATATGTGCAATCATGTAGTATTTGTCTTTCTATGTCTGACTTACTTCATTGAGCGCAATACCCTCTAGGTCCATCATGCAATGTATTTTTCCACTTTCTTCTTGTCTGTGTGTATCTTTAATCTGAAGTGAGTCTCTTGCAGGGAGCATATATAAGGGTCTTCTTTTCTTAACCCTTCAGCCACTTTGTCTTTTGGTTGGAGCATTTAATTATTTTCCATATGAAGTACTTGTTGATAGGTTTGTAATTATTACCATTCTTTATTCATGTTTTTGATACATGTTTTACTTTTTAAAGAAGTCCTTTCAACATTTCCTGTAATACTGACTTGGTGGTGATGAATTCCTTTAGCGTTTTGGGGGAGTTTGTTTGGTCTGGGAAAATTTTTATCTGTCCTTTGACTCTAACTGATAGCTTTGTTGTATAAAGTGTTCTTGGTTGTAGATCCTGCGTTTTCATCACTTTGAGTATTTTGTGCCAATTGCTCCTGTTCTGCAAAGTTTCTTTTGAGAAATCAGCTGCTAGTATTATGGGTGCTCTCTTGTTGGTAACTGTTTTTTTCTCATGTTGTTTTTAAGAATCTCTCTTTGTATTTAACCTCTGGCATTTTAATTATGGTGTCTTGCTGTGGGCCTTTTTGAGTTCATCTTTTGGGGTTCTCTCTGAGCTTCCTGTACTTGTATGTCTATTTCCTTCACCAGGTTAGGGAAGTTTTCCATCATTATTTTTTCAAATAGGATATCAACTTTTTGTTCTCCTGCTTCTCCTTCAGGTATCCTTATAACATGGATGTTTTTACATTTAATTTTGTCCCATAGGCTCCTTAAATTATTTTATATGCTTGACTTCATTTTCTATAATTCGGATTGGGTGTCCTTCGCTTCTCCATCCTTTATATTGGTGATTCAATCCTCCGCTTCATCCATTCTGTTGATTCCCTCTAATATACTCTTCATCTCAGATATTATATTTTTCATTTCTGACTGGTTCTCTTTTATCATTTCCATTTCCATTTTTATGTTTTTTTAATCTGTTTGTTAAATTTCTCACTGAGTTCATCTACACTTCTGTTAAGGTCATTGAGCATCCTTATAACCAGTGTTTGAAACTTTGCATCTGTTAGATTGCTTGACTCCATTTTACATGGAGCTCTGTTCTATATTTCATATGGGACCTGCTTCTTTGTTTCTCCCATTTTGGCTGCCTTTCTGTGTCTGTTTCTATGTACTAAGCAATGCTCCTAAGTCTCCCAGTCTCATCAGCGTGGCTTTATGTAGTAGGTGTCCAGTGGCACAGTCCTGAGAGAGAGGGGTTCAGCTGCAGGCCACATTTAGCCCCAGCCTGTGCCCCTCCAGAGCCACCTTGTAAGAGTCAGCAGCAATCCACAGGTGCTTGGCTTATAGATCAAGAGCTCATGCCAGAAACCAAAGCCAGCTACCACCAATGTCGGGCTTGGAGCTGCTCAGCAAGGGGCACAGGACATACAACTGGATGTGGCTTGGGTAGGGCCACAAGTTGGGGAGGGTGGAATTTCAGGGAATCCTCTGGACAAAGCGACCTCTGTTATCCAGTTTGATGCCATCTCAGCTATGATGGCACTGTGTCCACACACTGGGGTGGGGCAGGGCTCAATAGAGGAACAATGGATACCACCAGCACTTCGGCCCAGGAGAAAGTCTCTCTTCTGGCCCTCACTACAAAAACTCAATGTCTCCCTCTAAGTCCCTGGTGGCCCTCTCCCTCCCCTATCCCCAAGCAGCCAACCTGGTGCCGGTGGTCAGAGCAAGTGAGTCCATCACCTCAAAAGTCTGGTTGCGGCCCCTTTAAGAAGAATGTCTGCGGTTTCCATAATTTCTGTCCCACTCAGTTGCTCAGAAAGGGCAGCCTTGCATCCTCAACCTTTCCTAATTCCTACCATTGCAGGGTAATTTCTTATTTATCTCCTTAGTTGTTGGGCTTCTGTTCATCTAGGCAACTCTGCTTGCTGTTCGCTCTGTGTTTCCATCACAACTTTGTTGTGGTCACAAGAGGAGATGAACTAAGCCTCTGTCATCTACATCATTTTGCCTGGTTCTCCCATAACATATTTTTTTAAAGATTCTCCTCAGACTGAAAATACAGAATATAATAGAATTTTTATTTATTGAGATAAAATATAATAAACTGCATATATTTAAAGTATACAATTTGATAAGTTTTGACACATGTATACAGCCATTAAACCATCTCCACAATCTATATGATGAGCACGTCCATCACCCCCAAAAGGTTCCTTGTGCCCCTTGGTAATTGCTCTCTCTCACACTGCCCCACCTATCCACATGATATACTTTCTGTCATTATAAATTACTTCGTATTTTTTTAGTTTTATGTAGATAGAGTTAGATGCTATGTACTCTTTTTTTTTTTAACCTGGTCTCTTATTCAGCATAACTATTTTGAGATTCATCCAGCATTTAGTATGTATAGATAGTACAATTTTTTTATCCATTCACCTGTTGATGGACATTTGGGTTGTTTATAGTTTGAGGCTACTACAAATAAAGCTGGTATTAATATTTATGCACAAGTTGTATGGATAATTTCTTTTGGATAAATGCTTAGGAGTAGAACGTCTGGGTTAAATGGTAAGTATATGATTAAATTTAAAAAACTGCTAAACTGTTTTTCAAGTGTTTGTTCCATTTTTTCATTCCTACTAGCAGTATGTAAAAGTTAAACAGTTATTCCACATCGTTGCCAATGCTTGGTATGACAGCCTTCTAAATTTAAGACATTGTAATTGAAGTATAGTGTTATCTCATCGTAATTTTTAATTTGCATTTCTTTACTGGCTAATTATTTTTGAGCACCTTTTCATACGCTCGTTTGCCATCTGTGTAACTTCTTTGGTGAAATGTCTTCTTTTTTTTGCCTATTTTTGAATCAGGTTGTCAGTTTTATTATTTTAAAAGAATATTTGAAAATAAATATTTCTCCAAGACTGTGCCTTCTATTTTTATGATTTTTTTTTATGCCTACAGCACCTGGTCTTCCTAGGTGGTCTCCCATTTAAATACTACCCAGACCCCACCCTGCTTAGCTTCTGAGATTAGACACTGGGCTTGTTCAGGGTGGCATGGCTGGAGTCCATGGACTGTAGCTTCACTGGGGCACAAACCCAGGACTTTCTGCATGTAAAGCAGATCTGCTAACCACTACGCTATGAAACCATGTCCTCTTTTTATGCTCTTACCAGTGTTTTTCAGAGTAGATGTTCTTGATAATCAATTTTTTTCTTCTATAGATTGTGCTTTTGGTATTGTTTCCAAAAAATCTTTGCCTAACCCAAAGTCACAAGATTTTCTGCAATACTAGGAGATTTACAGTTTTAAGTTTTACATTTAGGTTATGATCTAGCTTGAATTAATTTTTCTATTCTATATAGTGTGAGGTATGGATCAAAGTTAATTTTTTTCTTCCTTCCATTCTTTTTTTTTTTTGCATATGGAATTCAGTTGTTCCAGTTGTTTCCAGAATTTTTTTTTGGGGGGGGGAGAAATTTCCTTTGATTTTCATAAAATTTCAGCTGTTTATAGACATAGATATGAAATCTACATTCTATCCATTTATCTATTTTTCTATATTGATGCCATTTCCATACTGTCCTAATTACTGTAATTTTACAATGTCTTCAAATAAGGTAGTAGAAGTTCTTCAACTTTGTTCTTCTTTCTCAGCATTGTTTTGGCTATTCAAGTTACTTCATACTTCCATATGAATTTTATATTCAAATTGTCAATTTTTACAAAAGGCTACTGGAATTTTGGTTGGCATTACATTAAAT
Organism: Macroglossus sobrinus; assembly: GCA_004027375.1. Taxonomy (NCBI): domain Eukaryota; kingdom Metazoa; phylum Chordata; class Mammalia; order Chiroptera; family Pteropodidae; genus Macroglossus; species Macroglossus sobrinus. The sequence continues at coordinate 225,356 of PVKZ01000999.1, forward strand.
ACATAAGTCAATTTGGAGACAGTTGTCACCTTAACAGTATTAAACCTTCCAACCCAACCTTGTTCAGGTGTCTATTCATTTATTTTAGGTCTTTTAAAAGTTTTCTCAGCTATAGTTTGTAGTTTTCAGAGTACACCTCTTGTACATCTTTTTTTTCCATTTTATCATTAAGTAGTTCATGTCTTTGTTGTAGTTAGTATAAGTGATCTTGAATTTTTTTCAATTTCCAATTGTTCTTTGACAGTATATGGAAATACAATTAAATTTTGCATATTATATCCTACAACCATGCTAAACTCACTCCTAATCATTTATCACTTTTTATATCTCCTTTGCAAATTCCATTGAGTTTCCTAGAGAATCATATCGTCTGCAGATAACAACAGTTTTGCTCCTTTCTTTTCAGTATAAATTTATTTTAGTTCTTTTTCTTGTGTGATTACACTGGCTGTGTTCTTAAGTACCAAGCTGAACACCCGTGGTGAGAGTGCACATTCTTATCTATTTCTGATCTTAGGAAGAACATATGTAAGCTTTCACCATTAAGTAAGATGGTAATTGGATTTTTTAAGATGCTCTTTAGCAGGTTTAGGAAATTCCCTCTAATCCTCATTTGCTGAGTTTTTGTTTGTTTGTTTAACCAGGAATGAATGTTGGTTATGATAAATGCTTTTTCTTCATCTTTTGAGATGATCATATGATTTTTCTCTTTTGCATGGTTAATACGCCGAAATACATTGATTGTTTTGTTTTTTTTTTCAGGCAAGGCAATCCTTGGTTGACCTCACAGATTGCAAGGACCTTGTCAGTTTACAATCCCTTATTTTTTATTTTTTATGCCTACAGCACCTGGTCTTCCTAGGTGGTCTCCCATCCAACTACTAACCAGGCCCAACCCTGTGTAGCTTCCAAGATCAGACAGGATCGAGCTTGTTTAAGTGGCATGGCAATAGACTACATTGGTTGATTTTTTTAATGTTAAACCAATCTTGCATTCCTGGAATAAACCTCATTTCAGTCATAATATATCGTCTCTTTAATATTTTTGTTGGATTCAATTGTTAAATTTTGTTTAGAATTTTTGGATGTATGCTCATGATCAAAACTGGTATGTTTTTTTTTCTTGTAATATCTTTGTTTTGGTATCAGGGTAATCTCAACTCAGAATTATTTGGGAATTCTACTTTTCAATTTTCTAAAATCATTTCTGTAGAATTGGTATTATTTCATATTTATGATTTTATAGGCTTCACCAGTAAAGCAAACCATCTGGTCCAAGAGTCCTTTGTGGGAAGGTTTTTAATCACATATTGAAACTCTTTTATAAGTATAGATCTCTTCAAGTTATATAGTTCTTCTTGAGTGAGCTTTGGTACTTTGTGTCTTTCAAGGAATGTGTTCCAAGTTTTTTAATTTATTGGTATAAAGTTTTTTACAATATTCCATTATTATTTAATATCTGTATAATATGTAATGATACTGTGCCTCTCATTACTGATATTGTTCATTTGTGTCTTCTTCCCTTTTTTCCTGATCACTCTAACTAAAGATTTATCTAATTTTTTATTTTCTCAAAAAAGCAGCATTTGGTTTTGCAGATTTTCTCTATTGTTTTGAATAATTTTTGTTTTGATTTTTATTATTTCATTTCTTGTTAACTTTGGGTTTGTTTTGTTCTTCTTTTTCCATTTTCTTAATATAGAAACTGAGGTCTTTGATTTGAGACCTTTTTTTTTTTCTATTCTAATATAGGTGTTTAGTGTTATAAAATTTTTATTAAGTAGTGCTTCAAAGGCATCCCAGAAATTTTGATATGTTGTGTTTTCATTTTCATTCAGTTTAAAATACTTTCAAATTTACCTTTTGATTTTTTTTCTTTGACCAATTGGTTATTTAGAAGTCTATTATTTAGCTTCCAAGTATTTAATATCTTTCCAATGATTTTTCAGCAGTCATTGATTTCTAGTTTAATTCAATTGTAGTCAGAAAGCTTACTTTGTATGTTTAATTCTGTTTAGTTTACTGACACTTGCTTTATTTATTTTAATTTTATTATTATTTTTAAATGTTTAAATGATAGAACCTATACAATACTTAGTATTATGATTAGGAGACAAAAATGCAATTTTTGGTACAATACAGAGGTTTACTAGCACAGTCTATCTCAATCTTTTCCTTTTGGAGTAACTCTTGAAACAATTCTCAGGTCTCGGGAAACCTCTGTATAAAAATTATTTGACCATCAGTTCATAATACATTAGCATGATGTGTTAGGATCAGTAAAATGTAGATATAACATGATAGATATAACAGTCCAATTATAATTTCCAGTGATTTTTTTGAGTGGAAAATGATATTTTGTTTTGAGGATCTATTTATTTTGGCTAACTGATCAGTCTACCATTTTCGGGTCATTTCTCTTCCTGAGAAAATAAAGTTAATCTTAATAACTTATTTGATTTTTTACCTTATGCAAGTAGATCTGAAATCCTTGTCACAAATTACTACTAAATGATATTCTAATAGGTTTATATGTGGTATATGATGTGTGCAAGAGTAATTATTTTCCTTATTTAAAATTAAAATGTTTTTTAACCATCTGTTCCTGAAAAAAATCATATAAAGATTAGCTTACCTTTGTAAAAATGTACTCCTTATTGCCTTGTCTTAAATATTACTCATAAGGAAAATCAATATATTTTTGTTAAATAACTGATTTAAGACAAAATGAAATATATTTTAAGATGGGTGATATTTAATTTACATAATGTAAATTGTTTTAATTAATGTTATTTACAACTTGAAATTTATTGACAATGTTGAAAAGAAAAGCTGCTAAAACTATAAACCAAGCAATATGAACAAAAATATGGCCTAAGACAATTTTATTCAAGACAGTGTAAAATAATTTCCTTACTGAGTGACATGATCAGCCTTTCATACAGGCCTAATAATTGCAGAATTATTATAGACATGTTACTTTTTGATATATTTTATCAGACTATATGAAAGCATTAAATGTATTTTTTGAAACTAAAACTAAAGAATGAAATTTACCTCTGTAGGGTTAACTCAGAACATAGCCCCTCCACATACTCAAAAGACTGACAGCTGCCCAGCCAGCAGCCAAAGAAGGCAGCTTTCAGCGGTGCCTGCTCCCAAGAACGTTTTCTGCTGCTCCCATGGACATTATCTGCTCCTGTAACCAAGCAGAACATCCTGCTCCCATCAGTCTGAAAAGGCGACTGCTCCCCCAAAGAGATAACCCCTCCCTCTGTTTATGGGCATAAAAAACTGTTTGCACTTGGTCAGCAGCAGTTTTCCTTCCTGCATCTCGAACCAGCCTCTGTTGAAGCTTCCCTGCCTCATGAATAATAAATAAAAGCATTTCTCACCCCTCCTGTCTGCCTAGTGGTTTTTTCAGAATATCCAAGCCCAGGTGGAAGTTCCAGATCTGGGGTTCCTGCGTTACAACCTCTTCATTGAAACCTGTTCTATTTTTGTTCATCTAATGCAAAGATTTTATTTTCAACTAAAATGAGACAATTTATGACATGTTTTAAATGAGAAAAAGATTCACACATTTTTAAAAAGTTAAACTACTTTAGCAAAATGTTTATTATTTTCTCATGAAGAGCAGGATCCTACTTTTTCACAAGAATCCAGAACTTGTCTAGAGGCAGATCAGTAAATTTCATCTTAACTATGCAATCAGACTGCAGCTCACAAAGTCCTTCTGTTCCCTCAAAGTCACATTCTCAGGCTAAGTAGAAGATTCAGTGAGTGTCATTATTCAAGTTATTCCCTTGTGTTGATAGGGACATACCAACAATGTGGTTTTGTGGTTTTCAATAAAATGTGAAACTTGCAGAGACCTTACCTTCAAACCAATCAACAGAAAAACTTGTCAAGATTTTCTTTTACAACAAAATTTCTCAAAAGATTCTGTTTCTTTGAAACTGAAAACCTTGCTGCTTGAGTCAAAACATTTTCTCTGGGGTCTTGTGATTTAGCCCAAAGTCCTATTGAGAATTATTCCTCTCCTAAGCCTTTGGATTTCTGTTTGTAGCAGATTTATATGCTCTTTATCCAGGTGTTAAAACAGTTTTTAAAATATTCTTAGGTAAATTGGTCTTTCTTTAATAAAGTTGAATATTTTTGTCGCATCATCCAGACTTAAAAAATTTCTTCTTTAACAGACTTTGACACTAGTACCTCTCTATGAAGAAAACAGTGTGCTGTGAACAAATCAGAATTTTTTTGTTCATTAGAAATAAAGCCTCTCTTGGATTCAATCATTAGTGGGCCCTGTCAATACAGATGACCATATAGTTTCTTTAGGTAAGACCTTTTGATTCCAGTTATGAATACAAAACATTATCTTGGCCTTGACTTGTTTGAACAGCTCTTTGCAGCAGAAAAAAATAAAGTTCTCAATTTTCACCATTATTTACAAATCTCCAAATGTTATAAGACATTTATGGGTAAAATCTGTCAATTCATCATCCTCAATAGAAAAGCAATTGTTATTTACTTTATTACACAAAATATCGTCAGCATAATATTGTGTGTCATCAATATGTTGACTATTGTATTACTACAAAGAGGAACTTTTTCCTGTTTTCATACTACATCTTACCATTTCATACCACATCCTACCATTTTACTCTGATTTGATACACCAACATTATAATGGTTCTCACCAACTAGACTTCTTTTTCTTTTCTGGACAATAAATAATTGCTACTAAATGACTTGTTTCCTAAGCATTTTCAATGATTGTGACTTTTTGTTTTGACAACAGTTTACTCTGTTTTGAGATTCCAATACCCATTTAAAATAATCACACCCCTTAATTGTCAAGTGACTATGATTTGGAGTTCAGTGTCTTTACAATTTATGGGGACAAATTGCATAAACTATTTAATGTGAACAATGCACAAAGGAATAGACAAACTTGGATAACCAGTCTTTTTTCACTGAGTGCAATGGATGCCTCAAAAGATGAAACTCTTCCTCATTAACTTGATCAGAAGAATCCACAGACCTAGGCCTAAAATCTTTCTCATCTGTCTCCTACCTTCTCTTTAAAAATCACTACAAAAGACAAACATACAAGTTAAAAAATACAAACACTAATTAAATATAAAATAGTAGAGCATGGTAACTACATGAGAAAAATTACCCCCAAAATGTGAAATTTTTACTATACAATTCAGGTCTAACCAATACAATCCTCACCTTCAGTGACTATAGTTTCTGAATAAGTGAAATTGATGACAGCAATTTTACAAGAGATGGGAGAAACGCATTGGTGATATTCTGTTACAAAGTACTTGTACTACCCATGAAGCAATATAATGTTATTTGAAAGTGAACTCAGATTAGTTATAAATGTAGATTATAAACTCTAGAGAGACCACTAACATTTTTTAAACAAAGAAGTACAATTGATATGCTAAGAGAGGAGAGAAAATGGAATCATAGTAAATGCTCAATTAAAATTAGAAAAGGCAGAAAAAGAGTGGAAAACAAAAAACAAGAATAAGGATAACAGATAGAAAATAGTTATAAACATGATAGATATTAATCCAACTATAACAATAATCACTTTAAATGAGAATGATCTAAATAAAACAATTAAAAGACAGGGACTGTCACAATGGATTAAAAAACAAGACTCAACAATAGGTTATTTAAAGGAAACTCATTTTAAATATAAAGACACAGGTAGATTAAAAGTAAAGAGATGGAGAATGATATACCATGTTAGTACTAGTCAAAAGAAAGCTGATGTACCACATGAATTGCAGACAAAGCAGACTTCAGTTCAAGGGAAATTATCAGAGATAAAGAGGGACATTACACAATGACAAAGAGGTTGATTTTGCAAGAAAACATAATAGTCCTTAATATGTACGCACCAAACAACAGAGCATCAAAATACATGAGGCAGAAACTAGTAGAGCTGCAAGGAGAAATAGATGAATCCACTGTTGTATTTGGAAACTTTAAAACCACCCCAACAGTAATGGACAGGTCCAGCCGGCAGAAAATAAGCAATTACACAGTAGACCTAAATAGCACCATCAACCAGCTGGATCTAATTGACAAATATATACTACTTCATTAAACAACAATAGAATACACAGTCTTTTCAATCTCATATAGAACATTTATAAAACACACCTTAACAAATTTAAAAGAATAGAAATCATGCAAAGTAAGTTCTCAGATGACAATGGAGGTAAACTAGAAAACAATAACAAAAAGATTGCTGGAAAAATCCCCAAATCTTTGGCAATTAAATAACATACTTCTGAATGATAAATGAATCAGAGAACTCTCAAAAGAAATTAAAATTATTTTGAAATCAATAAAATTGAAAATTCAACTTATCAAAATTTTGGGTTACAATAAAAGCAGTGCTTAGAAGGGATTTTATACCATCAAATGTATATATTGGAAAAGAAGAAAAATCTAAAATTAAAAAGCTAAACATCTTAGGAAACTAGAAAAAGAAAATCAAATTAAATACATCATAAACCAAAAAAGAAAAGTAATAAAAATTAAAGCAGAAATAATGAAATTGAAAATAGGAACTCAGTAGAAAAAATATCAATGAATCCAAAAGCTGATTCTTTGAAAAGATCATTGAAATTGATAAACTTCTAGCCAAGCTAACCAAGAAAAAAGTGACAAGACACAATTTGCTAACCTCACAAGTAAATGAGGGGCCATCACTATTGATATCATGAACATTAAAAGTATAGTAGAGGAATGTTATGAGCAACTCTAGCCCACTAATTTGGTAATTTAGATGAAATGGACCAATTTCTTGAAAGACACACCTACCAAAACTCACTCAAGGAGAAATTGACAATCTTAAATCTATAAAGAAATAAAATCAATAAAAAATAAATTTCCAAAGCATAGTGCACCAGGCCCAGATTGCTTCACTACTGAATTCTACCAAATATTTAAAAGAAATCATACCGATTTTCTATAATATCTTTGAGAAAATAGAAACAGAGGGAATACTTTCTAATTCATTCCATGAAGACTGCATTACCATAATCAATTACCTAAACCAGTAAAATATATTAAAAGAAAAACACCACAAACTGATATTTCTCATGAATATAGATGCAAGAATACTCAATAAAGTATTAACAAATAGTATCCAAGTGTATTAAAATATTTATACATAATGACCAAATAGGTATGCAAGGATGGTTCAGTATTTGAAAATCAGTTAATATAATCCACCATTATTACAGCAATACACAAAAGAAGAAAGACCATGTGATCAAATACAGAAGGACCAATCAACAAAATCCAACACCCATTCATGATAAAAAACCCAGCAAACCAGAAATAGAAAGGAACTTCCTCAACTTGATAAAGAACAACTATAATAAATCTATAGCTAACATACTTACTGGTGAAAAACTAGATTCATTCTCCCTAACATCAGGAATTAGGCAAGGATAGTTACTCTTACCCGGCCTATTCAATATCATATTGAAAGCTGTCGCTAAAGCAATAAGACAAGAAAAGGAAATAAAAAGTATATAATCAAGAAAGAAGAAATAAAACTTTGTTCACAAATGACTATCTATGTAGAAAATTCCAAATAATTGACCCCCTCCCCCCCAAAAAAACCTCTTGGAACTAATAAGTCATTGTAGCAAGGTAGCAGAAAATAAATTTAAACAATTGCAATTTTAAATTTTAAAAATTACACCATTTACATCAGCATACCTTATCAGATAGAGCTAACTCCATCTTAATAAGTTGACTCCATTTTAAAACTAAAGAACCCTTGACCCTCTCCTCTCTTCCATAGGTGAACTCTGGAATGTATACAGAGGCTCTAGATTAACCACAAACTACCACTAATCTTTCCTCCACCATTTAGCTGTTCCTCTAGGACAAGGCATCCTTAACATTATCTATCTTTTAATTCTCCAAGGCACCAGCACCCCTGGTATCTCATCCCTTTGTTCCCCAATTACTCCTACATTCCTTTCTGAGTAAGTCAGTCCATTTCCTAGGAGTATATAAAACAGGTGGTCTGGGGAAAGGGGGTGAATGGTATGGGGATCCCAGAAATGCCACTTAGTACTGCATTTCTGTAAATAAGTTTCCTAATAAAACTCTTTAACAAGCTTGACTTGTCTGTTTCATTCTTTGGCCTCTTGGCTCCTTCACATTTGGGAGCCACTGTACATATACAGCCTTAACACAGGGCACACACCTAAAAAAATACTTAGGTATAAATCTAATAAAATATGAACAAGAGCTATATAAGAAAAACTAAAAAACTCTTATGAAAGAATCATGGATAAGAGACTTAATATTATTAAGATGTCAGTTCTTCACAACTTGATCTGTATATTCAATGTAATCACAATAAAAATCCCAGCAAGTTATTTTATGACAAGCTAAAGTTTATATAAAGAGACAAAAGACCCAGAATAACTAACACAATATTGAGAAGAATCTAGTTGGAAGATTTACACTATAAAACTTCAAGACTCACTGTACAGCTACAGTAATCAAGACAGAGGGTGGTATTGGCAAAAGAATAGACAAATAGATCAATGGAAAGGACCGGAGAGTCCAGAAATAGACCAACACAAAACAGTAAACTGATCTTTGACAAAGAAACAACAAAAAAAATTTAATAGAGGAAAAAAAGATAGTCTTTTCAATAAATGATGCTGGAAAAACTGGACACCTACATGGGAAAAAAATGAATATGGATGTATACCTTAAAATTTTCACAAAAATTAACTCAAAATGAATCACAGGTCTAAATGTAAATTTTAAACTATAAAAATTCTAGTAGGCAATAGAGAAAAAAAATCTAGGTGACCTGGCGTTTGGCCATTATTTCTTAGCTATAACACCAAAAGCACAATTTGTGAAAGAAAAAACTGATAAGTTAAACTTCATAAAAATTAAAAACTTCTGCTCTGAAAAAGACACTGTTTAGATAATAAAAAGACAAATGAAAGACTAGAAGAAAAATACTTTCAAGACACATGTCTGATAAATGACTTGTATCCAGGATATACAAAGAACTCTTAAAACTCAACAATAAAAAAACAAATGACCCAATTATAAAATAGGCAAAAGATTTGAACAGGAGTACTTAAGTGAAAGAAGCAGTCTGAAAAATCTACATATTGTACAATTCAACTATATGACATTGTAGAAAAGAAAAAATTATAGAAACATTATACACTTGTCAAAACCCACAGAACTATACAACACAAAGAGTGACTCTTAATGTAAACTATGGACTTTAGTTAATAATAATGTATCAATATTCATGCATCAATTGTTAAGGAATCTACTACATTATTGAAAGATGTAATAATAGAGTAAACCAGAGGTGGGGAATGGAGATAAAGGGGGTACATGGGAGCTCTCTGTACTTTCTGCTCAATTTTTCTTTAAACCTAAAACTGCTCTAAAAATAAATCTATCAATTACCTAAAAAAACTCTATCTACATAGTTAATAATAAATTTATAAACTTGAAACAGGTTTTCTAACCTGTTCAAACGTTTCCAAAGCCCTCTATTGGGTTTTGAACATATTTATTTAAAACATAAATGTAGCATATTATGTTTAGCAGAAGTAATTGATTGTCATTATGAAGATGAAAATTGACTGGGAAAATTTCAAAAATGTTTTTACCTAACTATTGGATGAGACTGAAAACATAGATCACTTGGAATTATCTTTCTTTTTCAGTTATGATGGACATTAAAACAATACCTTCAAGTCACTACAAAATTTTAAATCCAGCTTTTACCTAACATTTATTGAAACTATATACCAGGCACATCTCTGAGCATTTTAAGTATATTAGTGCATATTCTTCCCATATAAACCCACCGGGTAGGTACCACTATTCACTCGACTTTACAGATGAAGTAATTAAAGCAAAAAAAAAGAAAAAGAAAAAGGAAAGAAGGAAGGAGAAAATGGAAGGAAGGTAGGAGAAAAAGGAAGGAAGGAAGGAAGGAAGGAAGGAAGGAAGGAAGGAAGGAAGGAAGGAAGGAAGAGAAAAAAAGAAATTTTAAAAAAGAGGAGGGAAAAGTTAGGTAACTCAATCAAGATTATATAGACTTTAAGTGGACTAAATGAAATTTAAATCCCCACAGTCTATCTTCAAAATTTATTATATATACATTATTTTAAATATAAATGGATTAAGTACTCCAATTAAAAGACAGAGGTTATCAGACTGGATGAAAAAATCATGATCCAATTAAATGCTTTTTACAACATATATATTTTACATTTAATACACTCATAGGTTGCAAGAAAAGGGATGGGAGAAAAATATACCATCATAAGAAAGCTGGAGAGGTGGGAGGTCAAGAGCACACTGAGAGGCGGGCGTTGTGGCCGTAGCTACAGGGCCGGAAGACGCACGTGGGTGGGGCTGTGGGTGCAGATTCCTCGTCTTCCAGGTTATGGCCACATTCAACCTGCCCTTCAGCGGCCACCCGCTGCGCAGCAGGTTGGACTTCATGCAGCGGCTGCTGCCGCATTCTCCCTCCCAACTTACCTGCCTTGGGAGCACCGTGCAAAGCTGACCCGCAGCCAAGTCCCTGTGCTGCTCTGAGCAGCTACCTGTAAAAAGAAATGCAAGTTAGAGCGGGAAGATGATGATTGCTCAGTAAGAAAGAAAACGGTAACTGAAACAGGGCTCTGTGCCCATCCTAAAAACTGGATTCTTTGTGCACATCAGGATATCTAGAGGGTCATGTAGTACCAAGCACCAGCGGCTTTTCCGCACCTGACGTGTTAGATGTTTTCTTGTGATGAAATTGATCAGACAACTGGAGACGTGTAGTGTGAAGTTGCCAAAAGGAGGATTTAGGAAATTGAGGACAGGAAAATTGATAAAGATGAAGTTGATACTGATGAAAATATTAACCATCTCCCATCTTGTCCTTTTTGACACCATGAAAACAGCCTTGAAGAGAGAATTTGATGAAGTCTTTACAAAGACAACAACTGAGTCCATGAGTCATCCTTCCATGGAGCTTGTGTTCTGGAAAACTCTCCCTGAACTTTCTGATAAGCCAAAGCTGTCATTTAATGCTAAGCTGCACACAAGAGAGCCAAACTAAGTATACTGCTGCTGGTTCTGCCTTCCCTAGAAGAACTAAACTGTTCTTGGAACCTGGCAAATAGGTTCCAAACCTGGCAAACTATTTACAATAGTTTGCAGACAGCTACTTGCACAGAAGAGAATTCTAAAAACCTGTTTCTATATACTAAAAATGTCAAATTTTAGAAGTCACATGTGTTCAGTCTTGAGCCTACTTATATAATACAGAGACTTGAAAGTTTTATTAAATGGGTGTAATAATATCTCCACCTATGATTTGGGGTGGCACACTCATTTTTGGTTAGCCATTTCTTGAATTCAACTGTTGTCAAGAAAGCTTGTCTCAAGGGAAAAACTGCTTTCTAGTGTAGGGGTCCCCAACACCCGGAGCTGCTAACCAGTACTGGGCCATGGCCTGTTTGGAACTGGCTGCACAGCAGAAGGTGAGTAGCAACAGAGTGAGTGAAGCTTCATCTGTATTTGTAGCCACTCCCCAGCACTAGCATCACCACCTCAACTCCATCTCAGATCATCAGGCATTAATTTCTCATAGGAGCACCAGTCCCTGGTGCCAAAAAGGTTGGGGACCGCTGTTCTAGAGAGATTATTGATGTGAGACTAATAGTCTGCAAGGCAAGTATAGAAGCTCTTTGTGTTAGGGTGACTTAAATCACCTGTCACATTTTTAAACAATTCAAATACTTAGAGAATATTCAGACACTAGAGTTGAAAAAGGTGCATTAAGAAAAAAAATAGTCTCAAGATTTCCTATTAGATGGCAGAGTATGTAAACACTGTACTTGCCTCTTCTTACAACCACATTGAAATTAAAACTAAATTACAGAATAGCCATCATTTGGGAGTCTCTTGAAGTCTAGCTGAACAGAAGTCCTACAACTAAAGACATAGAGAAGAAGCCACATGAGACAGGTAGGAGGTGTGGAGATACAAAATGAGGTGGTTCCACACCCTCTGTGTGGTTAAAAATTGGGAATGATATCTCAGCTGTGGAGGTTCCCCCTGAAGAATGAAGGGACCCAACCCCACACTAGGCTCCCCAGCCCAGGGTTCTAGTGCTGTGGAGAGAAGTCCCCACAACTTCTGGCTGTGAAAACCCCAGAGATTGTGGCTAAGTGAGACAGAGGGCAACTGAAGTTCTAAGTAGGCAGTCCTTTAAAGGTCTCCTGCACAGACTTACTTGCTGACAGACTCAATTGCTCTGAGCTCCACCACTGGGGCAGCAGCTTGAAATGTGTCAGGGACACACAAGGATGATCTGAATTGTCTGGCTTCAGAGTGAGAGCTGGAGGGTAGCTTTCTCCCAGATAAAATGCTGGCAGAGGTCATTGTTCTTTTGTTGAGCTCTGACTCCTTGCCAGCATGCTGATACAGGCAGCCACCCTATCTGAGTCTCCATCAACCTGGCTAACACTGGTCACTCCACTCTGGTGATTCCTGTGCATTTTCTACACAAATGGCCTGTCTTTGCTCATGCTGCAGACTTTCCTAAAATCTCTCAAAGGTTCACCAAACCTAAACAAGCAGCATCTTCCGTCGGGGTGCCTCGTACCTCTTGTTGAGTAGCCCCAAGCCTGGCACTAGTGGCAGACAGTCTTGGTTTGTGACTTGCTATCCTGAGGCACTTCCAAGCTCAGTGTGTGCTGCAGCCATCTGCGGATTTCTTGGTGGCTGATACCAGGTGGCCTGGGTCAGAGAACAGGCTGTGGCTGAACTTAACCTGGGCCCCTCTCAGGAGACCCCAGAGCTGGCACATTTGGTGACTGGCTATGGACCCTGAAGGAGCACCACCCAGGACCAAATCTGAGGAATACACACCCAAAGGACAGACTGGGAAGACACCAGAGCCCTGCTAAAGTGAATGCTACTCTACAGGGTTGAACCCTGGACAAGAGCTCCTCCGCTGTAGTCATGGCCAGTTTCACAACCAATCAGCTTCAGGGTCAGTCCTTCCCACTGATGTGAAAGCAACAACCAAGGCTCAACAACAATAAGATGGAACACACCACCCAATCAAGGGACATACCTGGAGCACCTGGCTCAGACAAGCAGGGAAACTGTTCCACTAGGCTTCACAAGACACCTATAACATAAAACCACTATGAAAACCAGGAGACATACCAGCCCTATCTAATGCATAGAAACAAACACAGAGAGGCAGCCAAAATAGGGAGACAAAGAAACATGTCCCAAATGAAAGAACAGAATACAGCTCCAGGAATATAACTAAACTAAATGGAGACACACAATCTACCAGTTGCAGAGTTCAAAACACTGGTTATAAGGATGTACAATTAACTTAGGGGAAGAGTAGATGAACTCAGTGTGAACTTTAATAAAGAGATAGAAAACATTAAAATAGAAATAGAAAACATAAAAACCAGCCAGAAATTAAGAATACAATAACTGAAATAAAGAATACCTTAGGAGGAATCAACAGTAGTGTAGATGAAGAAGAGAATCAAATCAGTGATTTCGAATATAAGGTAGCAGAAAATACCCAATCAGAGCATCAATAAGAAAAAAGAATTTTTAAAAAATGAGCATAGTTTAAAAGGCCTCTGCGACAACTTTAAGTGTTCAAACACTCACATCATAGGGATATCAGAAGGAGGAGAAGGCAAGAAATTGAAAATCTATTTGAAGGAATAATGATGGAAAACTTTTCTATCCTGATGAAGGAAATAGACATACAAGCCCAGGAAGCACAGAGAGTCCCAAACAAGATACACCCAAAGAGGCTCACAGCAAGACACATCATAATTAAAATGTTAAAGGTTAAAGACAAAGAGAGGATCTTAAAAGCAGCAAAAGAAATGCGATTAGTTGCCTAAAAGCGGGTTCCCATAAGACTGTCAGTTGATTTCTCCATAGAAACTTTGCAGGCCAAGAGGGATTGGCACAAAACATTCAAAGTGATGAAAAGCAAGTACCTACAACCGAGATTACTTTATCCAGCAAAGCTATCATTAAGAACCGAAAGACAGATAAAGAGCTTCCCAGACAAGAAAATTAAAGGAGTTCATCACCACCAAATCAGTATTATAAAAAATGTTAGAGAAAGAGGAAGAAAAAAAGTATAAATTATAAAAATGGCAATAACTACATATCTATCAACAATTACTTTAATGCCGGAGCCCACCGGCTGAGATCAAACAGTTCCCGAGACGGGGAGTGAGGATTGAGAAAAGAAAGAAAAAGAGAGAGAGAGAAGAGATAAAAGATAAGAGTCCGGGAGGGCTCACAGTGAATACTGTGGCCCAAGTTTATTTAACACTGCATATTTATACCCTTGACAATGCATGAAAAACAAAACCCACACACCTGTAAACAATTTACATAACTTCTCTCACCCGTTTTCCACCAAGCCAAACTTCCTCCATCTGCATGGAGCCTGTCTGCTCTGCAAACTTCTAGTTTGCAGGCAACTTTAACCTGGTCTGTAGGGCCTCCAGCTGTAGGGCATTCAGCTGTAGGGCATTCGGCAAGAATGGCTCCCAGCACTTTAAATGTAAGTTGATTAAATGCTCTAATCAAAGATGGGGTGGCTGAATGTATAAGAAAACAAGACATATGCTTGTTGCCTGTACAAGACTCACTTCAGATCAAAGATACACACAGACTGAAAGTAAAGGGATGGATAAAAATATTTTATGAAAAAAAAAGAAGAAGAAGAAGAAGCTGGGGTAGCAATACTTATACCAGACAAACAGACTTTAAAACAAAGACTATCACAAGAAACACAGAAGGACCCAATAATGCCTCTCCTGGATATTTATCTGAAGAAACCCAAAATACCACTTCAAAGGGACCTGTCAATCCATATAGTCATTGCAGCATTATTCACAATAGCCAAGATATGGAGGCAACCTGGGTGTCCATCAATGAAATAATGGATAAAGAAGAGGTCATACATATATACAATGGACTATTACTCAGCCATAAAATAGAATGAAATCTTGCCATTTGCAACAATATATATGGACCTAGAGGTTATTGTACCAAATAAATTAAGTCAGACAGAGAAAAACAAATGCTTTATGATTTTACTTATGTGTAGAATCTTGAGAATGATATAAACAAACAAAGCAGAAACAAAGTCATAGATGCAGGGAACATTTTGATGATTGCAAGATTGGGAGGGAAGATGGGGGCGTGGGTGAAAAAGGGGAAGAGATTAAGAAGTACAAATTGGTGGTAACAAAATAGTTATTGGAATGCAAAGTATAGCATAAGAAATATAGTCAACCATGTTGTAATAACTATGTATGGTGTTAGACAAGTACTAGATTTATTGAGATGATCACTTCATAAGTTGCATAAATGTCTAATCATTATGTTATATACCTAAAATTAATATAATATTATATGCTAATTGTAATTTAAAATTTTTTTAATTACAAAAAAAAAAAGAAAAAAGAAAAAAGAAAGAAGGATATTCCTACTATGGCTGTACCCTGACAGTTGAGTCACAGTTTCATTTGTAGATATGAGCTCTGTTTACAGGGTAACTATTTATGATAGGGGAGAAGGAGGGAAGAAGGCAGTAGCATAAGCCTATTGTTGAGAAATTTAATAGAGGCTCTAAAATTTGTATATTAGTCATCAATTCAATGTAGCTATATTGATTAAATAGCCGGTAGAATTGTGGCTCACCTCTTTGCCTCTGAAAATGCAATGAAAATACAAAGAAAGGTTTTTCCTTTGAGGCTTTTTTTGCCATGTGCTACTCTTGCTTCTTAGTTTCCCATGTATAAGCCCGGGTATTCAGTAATGTTTACAACTCAATTAACTTTGAGTGATAGTTTAAAATAATTTGAGGTAACCCATATGCAAATTGGCTATGGAAGAACCATCCCTTAGGTAATCCTGATGAAGTGCTGTGTTAGCTAAGCCCAGCGCTGATAACTTCTATAATTAAAAACAGGTTTACCTTCATTAACAAGTAGAGTTTTTAATGGTAATTTAGAAAACAATGACAATAATTAACTGAGAACACATGGGCAGGCAACAATGAGATTTACTAAAATAACCAATTTTCCTGTTGCTTCGACTATTGTGCAATAGCCTGAAAGTACAGAATAGCTTCCTGCTATCAGGAAATCTGTACCTTGAGGACTTAACTAGCTCAAGGCGTTCTTTGGAGATAGCAAAGATTGACATTTTTTATTTCTCAGAAAGAACTCTTCTGTGTAGCAAGGACACAGAAGTGCAAAGTAAAATGGTAATTTTTTAGCACAATGGAATATTTACCTCCTAAATGGGTGTAATAGTGGCTCTTTCATCACATAACAGAAGATCACCCCAATTTTTTTTGTTTTCTGCATTTATTTTTCCTTTGTAGGAATCAGATACCTTGTATAGGGAAAAATATGGTTTGTACCAAGTAGAGGTAACTCTTTAGAAACCAGCTTCCAGGCATTTTTGAAACCCATGCTGAAATTCCTCTTCTTGTTACAGATAATGTAGAAGTCACAAGTCTGTTAATAGTACTGTTGTTTCTCTTGCCATTTGTTTCTACTTTCTCATTTTCTGAATAGTCAGGAAAAGATTCAATGTTTAATATTTAAACAAAATATTTAATGTCTACAGAGTAAAATTATTCAAAGTTCAAACCAGTATTGAAACAGATTGGAAATCAGCTTATAGTTTCTCAATCTCAGATTTAGAGATGAACTGTATTCTGTGGAAACCTGAAAGGGTTTGATTTATGCCATTGGAAACACTCCTGCCTTTAAGTCATTGTTTAATGAGACAAACTTGCAAAGTTTGCAGCCTTAAAGAACTCTCCATGCTAAAAAAAAAAAAAAAAAAAAAAAAAATTGTTCTAGTACAACTCAAGAACATGAAGTGACTGCCCAGAATTTGGACTTAGTCCCAGTGTTAGGGTGGAAGAGGCGGTCACAGCTTTCCCAAGAAGGACTCAAAGACACTGATTGTCTTCTATAAGAATTGTTGGGTAAGCCTCTGATCAAAGGTCTGTACAATGAAAAGGAGGAAAGATGAGCCCTCAAGCAAGGCTCCTATACCATTGGTAAATATAATATAGAATTAAGATTACGTTCATTAAAATCCAAACAAAACTTGTTTCAGGAATCAAGCTATCTGACATGGCAATTACTTCTGCAGAAAAATGGATGGTTAGTGCTTTTTAAAAAACTTTATCCTCTTGCATGTATTTCTACAAAAAATTGTCTACTTCGTGACCTCGTGGTGTTTATTTATCTGAGCCATCTCTACAGCCCCCATGCCTCTGCTCTGTTTTTCTTTTGTAGCATAAGAACTTTACTTTTGCCTAAGTTTTCCCCATGGGAATAACAGGTCTTTTTATTTGTGCAGCTTTTGCAGAATAAATCAAACACTGGGTTTCTATGCTAATGTGTGAAAAGAAATATTATCTACAGCAGATGAGCTCTAATGGACAAATGGATGTATATTTTCTCTGAGTTTGAGTAGGATATGTGTGGTTTTTAAAAAATTAATATGAAGAAAGTAAGTTCAGTTCTTACAAATACTAACCAGTCAAATTAAAAAAAAAACTATTCATTCTTGAAAAGGCGCCAATGTAAAATTTAGAAAAATAGCTAGAACCATGAGAAGAATGTTTACTAGCAAGTACGTTAATTATTTTTTTAATTAAGTTTATTGGTCAATGCAATTATACAAACTTCATTAGTTATTTTGGATCTGGAACTTGGTTTTGTTTTTTAATGAGGATAATAATTGTGCAGTACTAGGAAAGTTCTGGGAAATGCTGTCAATTTTCTTTTTAAAAAAGATTCTGGTGTTTCTGCATTTTATTATTTTCAATAAAACTTTGTGTTTTTGGAGTTAAAATAAAGCTGGAGAGGCAATAATAATATCAGACAAAACAGACTTCAAGACAAGAAGTATGAATAGAAATTAAATGGGATATTTTAATGACAAAAAGTTCAATTCATCAATAAGACATAACCACTATAAATGTGTATGCACTTAGTAACAAAGTTTCAAAAAACACTAAGCAAAACTACAGAACTAAAGGGAGACATAGATAAATCCACAATTATGTAAATATATATATGCCTTACTATTAAAATGTATAGCTGACACTGGATTTGGTTAACCGATGTCATAAAAATAATTTAAAAGAAATAGTCATGGAGATATAAAAATAGCATAAGGAATATAGTCAATAATATTATAATAAATATGTAAGGGAGCAGAGAAGTACTAGAATAGGATGATCAGTTTATAAATTATGTAGACCTCTAATCACTATGCTGCACAATTGAAACTAATATATTATCACATACTAACTATAATTTTAAAAACTCATTGAATTGTACACTGTCGATATGAGCAATTAATTGTCTATTATATTTTAATAAAACTGTAAAAAATATTTCATTAAATCTAAAGATCAACTTGGGCAGAAATGACAACAATATTTGAACACAGTATATCACTCTATTTTATTAATTTATTTAATTTCTCTCAGATATGTTTTGTAGTTTTCAATGCATATATCTTTTCTATCTTTTGTCAGATTTATCACTACTATTCAATATTTTTAATGTTATTGTAAACAGTAATTTTTATTTCAACTTCTAAATGTTAGTTACTAGTATATAGGACAAGAATTGATATTTTTCAGTTGATCTTATTTTTTATAACCTAGCTAAATTCACTTACTTTAAATCCACAATAGAATTGGGAGATTCCACGGGATTTTCTGCATAGACTATCATGTCATCTCAAATAAAGACAGTTGTACTTCTTCCTGTCCAATCTAGACATCTTTCTTTCTTTTTCTTGACTTATTTCACTGGCTAGAATATCAAGTATAATGTTAAGCAGAGAAGAAAAACATTCATCTTTTCACCATTAAGTGTGATGGTATCATAGGCTTCTTTGTGATGACTTTTATCAAGTGGAGGAAACTCCCTTCCATTCTTGTTTGCTGAGAATTTTTATCAGGAATAAAAGATTTTGTCAAATGCTTTTCCTGGATCTTTTGAGATAATCGTGTGGCTTTCCTTTTTGAGTTTACTAATATGGAAAATTACATGACTGATTTTCAAATGTTAAACAAATCTTGCATTCCTGAGATAAACCCCTCTTGATCATGCTATATTATCTTTTTTATTCATAGCGATTTGCCTTCTTAAGGTTATGTTTAGTATTTTTGGATCTGTTTATAAGGGATATTGTTATGTAGTTTTCTTCTATAAAGTCTTTGTTTGGTTTTGATATCAGAGAAGAGTTTGTATAATATCGATATTATTTATTTCTCAGAATTCACCAGTGAAGTAATTTAGGCCTGGAGTTTTCTTTATGGAATGGTTTTTAACTACAAATTCAATTTCTTCAGTAGATAGAGGGCTATTTGAGTCATCTATTCCTTCTTGAATAAACTTGGATAATTTGTGTCATTCAAGGAACTTGACCATTTCTTATAAGTTGTTGAAATTATTGGCATAAAGATTTTTATAATATTCCCTCATTATTTTTAATATCTGTAGAATATGTACTAATGTTACTTTTCACTCTTTACGCTGTTGTAAATATAGGTATATTTTACCTATACATGTACTATGAACTTCATAATGCATTTTTTATTATTTCATCATTATTTTTATTTAAAAAGTAGTTGTTTTTTTAAAAAAAGATTTGAGTATTAAGGAAAAAATCATATATTTACCAGTTACCCTTTCTAGTGCTCTTCATTCCTTTGTGTAGATCTATATTTCTATTTAGTATGATTTTCCTTCTGCTGTGGCATTTCTTTAACATATCTTGGAATGCAGATTGGCTCACAATAAATAAATTTTTTGTATGTCTGGAAAAGTCATGTTTTTCCTTTTCTTTTTGGTTTTTAAAAAATTGAGATATAATTCACATACCATAATATTAACTCTTTAAAATATATATGATTCAGCAGTTCTTAGTATATTCATAACATTGTGCAATTATTGCCACTATCTAATTCCAGAACATTTCATCACCCCACCAAAATCCATACTCATTTGTAGTCATTCCCCTTTCTTCCCTCCCCCAGACCCTAGTAACCACTAATCTACTTTATCTATGTCCTTCTTTTTTGAAAGATGTTTTTACTGATTAAAGAATTCTTGAAAGGTTGAAAGTTTTTTTCTTTTTTACATTTTTTTAAAGACATTTTTTCACTGCTATCTCACATTATTTTTGACAAGAATATTGTTGTGATTATTATATGTGCTTCTCTGTAATGTATCTTTTCCCTCTGGGTGCTTTTAAGATTTTCTCTTCATCATTGTTTTTGAGCAATTTGATTATAATGTGTCTTGCTCTAGTTTTTTTCATATTTCTTATTTTGGAGACCCATAAATGTAGATTTATGGTTTTCATGAAATTTGAAAAAAAAATGGCCATTATTTCTTCAAATATTTTTTAGTTTCTAGTTTCCCTTCCACCTCCTCTGGGGACTCCAATTATATATGTATTAGGCTTGAAGCTGTCCGACATCTTATTGATGCTCTTTGCTTTTTCTTGTTTAATTCACTTTCTCCCTGTATTTCATCTGTACAGCTTGTAGTGCTAGGTCTTCAAGTATACTAATATTTTTTAGTAATGTCTAATATGCCACTAATCATATCCAGTGTATTTTTCATCTCTATAAGTTCATTTTAAATAGTTTATATCTTCATGTCTCTAAACCTTTGAACATATGGAATACAGCTATAATAAGTTTTAATTTAGTTGACTACTTGTTATAAAAGCAGTGTCAGTTTTGATTTATTTTGATTGATTGATTTTCTCCTTATTATAGGACATATTTTCTTGCTTCTGAGCATGTCTGGCAATATTTGGGTGCCAGATGTAAATTTCACTTTGTTGGAAGGAGAATTTTTTTAAAGACTTTAATATTTTAGAGCTGTTTTAAAACTGAGAGTTGCAGAGATTTCTCATTTATCCCCTGCCCCCACACATTCATGACTTTCCCCATTTTTTACATCCGTCAGCAGAATAGTACATTTCCCAAGGCTGAATCTACCTTGACACATCATAATTATCCAAGCTTCACTCTTGATGTTGTATATTCTATGGATTTAGATAAAAGTATAATGACAAAAATCCGTTTTTATAATATCATATAGAGTATTTTCACTGCTGTGCTGTGCTTATTCATCTTTTCACCCCCTTTACCCACCACCCTTTCCCCTGGTTGGATATTTTTGATACATACAAATATTCTTAAGCTTTGTTCTGGAATGCAGTTAAGTTACTTAGAAACAGTTTAATACTTTTGGGTATTGTTTTCATGTCAGCTGGGAGCAGACCAGTGCTCAGTTTGAAGTTAATTATTCCCCTACTGAGGCTACATCCTTTTTTATATACTACCCAATTCCTTGTAAATCATAAAGTTTTTCAGTCTGGCTGGTGGAAAGAGGCACTATTCTCAGCCTGTGAGAATGTTGGTCACTGTTACATCTAATCTTTATGAGTGGTTCTTTACTTGGCATTGGGTAGTTCCCTCACTAACGTGCTGATCAGTACTCAAAGGGCACACTCTGCAAATAGGTAGAGTAATCTCTCTGTGAAACTCTCTTCTCTCTTATACTCTGTCTTGCACACTCTAACCCCTTTCATTTTCACATACTCTGAATTCTATCTCTTCTATTCATGGAGACCATTGGCCTCTGCCTGGACTCCCCTTCCCTGTGTCATTTCCTTGAAACTCTCTCTGAACAGCAAGTTGAAACAAGGAACACCCCATGTACATACACTTGAATAACTAAATGTTTAAGAATTTAGAGGTAGTTCAGAAGTATGGACTTAGCCTCAGATGGAGGTTGAGAGAAGAAATTGTCAACAGAGCTGAGGCAGCTGCTTGTGATTAATGGATGACACTGGGAGGTGACACTTGACCTAGTTCCAGTAGAGGAAGAAGAATATATTCCAGCCCAGGGAGCAGCTTCAGGAGAGGTTATCTCCTAGTGAGTGATACCATTAGCTGAGATGCCAGAGGCAGGAGAAGCAGCAAGATAGTGATCTGAGGTTGCTTCATGGAGAAAAAAAAAAGTTGAAATTTAAGAATGGTTCTAAACTGACATATAGAAGCAGAGGAAAAGTATTCCAGGGAAATGGTTTGAAGAAATTCTAAGGTGTGCGGAAGTATAGTTGAATGGAAAGGGGAGGTCAGGTATAGAAGTCATTTCCAGGGATGGCTCTGTAGAACTGGGCACTGCATTTGATGTGGCCTATGAAGGAGAATAAAAAGTCAATGCTGACTTTGATCTTCTGAATTTTGTCCACACCTGGTAAAATCTTTGAGAGTTTTTCTCCATGGTCATCTAGTTCAAGATGCAGCTAACTATCTATGGTAGCTAAGCAAGAGGCAGATATAGTGTGAAGGAGACACATTCAACTCACACAGTCTTGCAAACCTGTACCTTAAAATAACTGCAAACATTAGCCAGACATCTCCATTTGAGAATTTTCCCCACAGAAGAAATCTCAGAGTAGCAATCATAGGTGACCTTTAAATAAATTCTGTTTGATATTGATAAATACCAGTTACCTAATTTGGAATAAAATTTTTCTCAAAATTTTTGTCTTTCACTTTATTCATGCCAGTTTTCTATACGAAGCACCTCTAGGTCCTTCGCTCTTTCATTTTCTTCTAGTAGAATAGTTAAGAATATATAAGTGTCCAGTTGAAAGATTGAGGAAAAAAGAGTAAGGATGTTCTATATTGTGGCAATTCTTCTCAGAGTTAAAGACAAGTTGAGTTCTCCATACACACTTGGGGCTTCCTTTTATTCAACAACAGTAATAGCTGGAATTCATAGAATACTTGCTATATGCCAGGCAGTTTCTACATATTTTTTCATGGATTATTACTTGACACTCATAAAAACCTTGTGAATATTCCCTATTTTAGAGAGATTACCTGAGACACAGAAAGATTAAATAATATGTTTTCCCAAAAGCAAAGACCAAGACAAAGACTCACTCAGAAGTCTGTCTTGGTCTTTGCTTTTGAGAAAATGATCCCAGAGGCAGACATGCTAGACAGCAGAAGTCAAATGGAAAGAAAAGGAAACTAACACAAAGATGTATATTGAGTTGGCCAGCACTGCAGAAAACTAGTGATTTGATCCCATGGGATCTTCTGTGAATTTTCTATCCAAGGAAGACAGAAGACAAATTTATCCATTACCTACTTTCAGCTGGTGTTGGTCAAAGTTTTCCCTATAATCCATTAAGTACCAAACATACTTCTAAGCTATACATGAGTGAGAGCTTAAAAGAGGCCTGATGCTGTCAGGCTATACTGCCTACACTTGCATGGAACTGGTCACCTCATTATTGGCCAGAGTAAAAGGTGAGTCTGAGAGTTTTTGAGGTGCACAAGGGTATCTTGCTCAAGGTCCCACCACTAGAATGTGGTGGAACATGGTTGAGCTGGAAAATGAACACAAAGCCCTGTGGTGGCCCTTGCCAGGAACAAAGTGTTCTTGTTATGTTTCACTCTTGTTGTTGCTGGGAGACTGAGCACAGGACAGGGTAAGTGAGGGGAGTGGGCAGTGATGTTGTGGCTTTAATCATCCTGTAATGTATTGCAAGTGTACCATATCTTGTAGTCTCTGCTAGGCATTGTATGAGCAGCAAGATCTGCAAGGCTCTTACAAATATACTGCAGGACCTAAAGTCGCCTGAGAGAGGGTCAGATACCTGCATATTCAAAGTCACCAAGGGTGGGAGGGTGGACAGCAAGCACCAAGGTAGCATGGGTACTTTTACCATGACAATGATTTTTTCCCAGACACTCATCATGGTTAAGCTGCTCCCTATTTGATCCTTTCAAAACACAGGAGGTTTTTAAGCAAGCCTAGGGTTCCATGTTGTTTTCTACTTTAGTTATTCATTGATTAGTATATAGTTTCCAGTAAAGTATTCCACTTTCTCCCTTCGACTATTATCTCCTGTCTTCTATTTTGTTCTAAATATTTTTAACTTTTTGCAGCAGCATTGGCTTTGAACTCAGACAGACCTAAGTTTGAATCCCAGCTCCACCACCTATTAGCTTTTCTGGCAAGTTACTTTCCTGATCTGTGAAATAAAAGCAGATCTTGTTTTAAAACCTGAAAACAGCCCCAGTTCTTGTTGGCTGTCAAAGTTTTTATTGAAACAGAGATTAAGCTTGTTTCATAGGATTTGCCTCTGTTAAATACTAGAAAATTTCCAGACAAATAATGCAGAGCTATTACTCCTTTACATTTATTCAACTATTATTTGAACCAGGCATTATTATAGGTGTTAAAGATAGTGCAGTGAACAAGTCAGGCAACAGTGCTACTCTCCAAGAGTTTACGTTCTAGTTGTGGGATGTCAGACAATACATAAGTAAATAAACAAATTAAATGTGCTAATAAATTCTATGAAAGAAAACAGGGCACTGTATTAGAAAATGACTTGAGGAAGAGTCAGGGCAGGAAGAAAGTTACGTTAGCCAGCATGGTTAAGAAAGGCATCTCTGAGGAGGTGGCACTTGAATTGAGCCAAGAAGGGTGAGACTGAGCCAGCCATATGTATTACTTATCTATTGTTGCATAACAAATACTCCAAAACTCGGCAGCTTAAAACAACAAATATTTATTACCTCACTGTTTCTGTGGGTCAGTAATCAAGGTATGGCTTGGCTAGATTTTTCTGGCTCAGGGTTCTTCACAAGGCTAAAATTTAGGTATTATTTGGGTCTGCAGTCAACTCAAGGCTCTATGGGGTAGAATAGACTTACAACCTACATGGCAGTTGGCAGGCCTCAGATCTTTGCTGGCTATTGGCAGACATCAGTTCCTTGCCATGTGGGCCTCTCAATAAAGCAGCTCATATTGTCAGATGACTTCCTTCCTAGTGAGCCAATGAGAGTGAAAGAGAAAGTGCAACCCAAATGAGAACCCATCACCTCTGTTACATTCTATTCGCTAAAAGCAAGTCACTGAACCCAACCCATACTCCAGGGATGGAGATTGAACAAAGGTGTGAATATCAGGAGGCAAGAATGATTGAGTCCATCTTAGAGGCTGCATATCACACCATGCAAAAAGCTGGGAAAGAGTGTTCAAGGCAGAAGAAAGAGAAAATGCAAATATCCTGAGTGGAGGAAACTCTAGTTTTGTTTGAGAAAGTGAGAGAAAGCTGATAAAGGTAGAATGAAATGAATAAAGTAAAAAAAAAAAAGAAAGAAAGAAATGGTAGCAGATGAGGCTGTCAGAAGGCAGACCATGCAGGGCCTAAAAAGTTTTTATTTTATTCAAGTGCTGAGTGGAGCCAGTGAAGGGTTTTAAGCAAAAGAGTCGTTGATGTAATATTACCGCTTGATTTTTTCCAGAGCTCTGTGGTAGATATAGCCCCACCAGGACTTGATGGAGCAAATGCAGAAGGTGAAGAAAAAAGACTCTTCTGCTCAAAAATCTCAATGGCATTCAAATGCCTATTCAACTAAGTATAAGGCCCTCAGGGTTCTATTAAATATTCCCCAAGCAATCCTTCCAGACTTATTGCCTACCACTCTCCTAAACTCCAGTCAAAGCATAGTTCCCCGAGCAAGCATTGTGTTTTCCTATGTTCTCTGAGCTTATGCTGTTTCGTCTTCCTGGAGAGCAGCCTTCACCATCTCCACCTGTCGAACATGAATTCTTTTTGCCAAGACCATTCTTAAGTGCCACCTTCTACATGAAGCCTCTTTTGATTTTTCCCTTCTTTGAATTCCCATTATTTTTTGTTTAATTTACTTTGGATTTTACCACATTTTTCCTAGTATCAGTAGTTCACGTCTAGATTTTAAGGTCCTTTGAGATCAAGCACCCTGATTTCCTTATTTTTGTAAGCAGTACAGTAGTTTGGGCTTGAGTATATATACAGTGTTCAACAAATATTTGTCAGCTTTAATTAAACTGGGAACTAGATTATTATAGTACCTGGGTTGGCTGTGAGGACTTCTTGAGGTATAATGATTTCCCTTTGGATGACATTAAATTGTAATTTTTCTATCACAATTCATAAGCTATAAAAAGTATGTTCGAGCCATGCAAAGTATGCTCTTTGACCATAATCGAGCTAAAGTGAATATTAATAACAGCAATATTTTCATTAAAGTCTCCATATACTTTAAATCTCCAATTTAAATAATGCACTTCTAAATAACGCATGAGTGACAGAAAAATTAAAAGGGTAATTAAAACTTAATTTAAACTGATAAAAATAAAAACAAAAAAATCAGAATTTGTAAGATGCAAGTTTTGAGGGAGAAATTTATGGCATCAGACACCTAGATTAGAAGAAATTTTTTGAATCAATGACCTTAAGACACTAGAAAAAAAGCAAATTAAAGCAGAAGAAAGCAAATAATGAAGATCAAAGTATAAATCAATAAAATTTAAAAAAAAACAGAAAAACAATAGAGCATTCAATAAACCCAAAAGTTGCTTCTTTGAGAAAATTAACAAAGTGATAAAACTCTTGACAGACTTATTAGGGCAAAAGGGAAGAACACACAGATGGCAGATATCAAGATCAAGAGATGTGACATGACTTCAGATGTTACATATATTAAAACAATAATGGATTATTATGAACAACTTTATGCCAAAAAGTATGATGTCTTAGATGAAAAAGACAACTTCCTTGAATTACAAAAATTATCAAAGCTTCCTCAGGAAGAAATAAATAATCTGATTAGGAAAATATCTATTTAGGGAAATAGCATAACTCAAATTCCTCCTCCAAGGAACCACAAGCTGAGATGACTTCATGAGTGAATTCTATCACACATTTCAGGAAGAAATAATGCCAACTCTACATAAACTTTTCCAAAAATATCAAAGAGAAGAGAATAGTTCCCAACTCACTGGAGGAGCCAGGATTACCTTTAAAGTTAAAAAGACAAAGACTTTATAAGAAAAGAATACTATAGACCAAAATATCCCACAAACAAAAATTCTATACAAAATGTTAGTGAATTGAATTCAGCAACATGTTAAAAAGGACAAAGCATCATATGAGCAAATGAGGTTTATCCCCAGAATGCAAGGTTGGCTTAACATTTGAAAATCAATCAATATACTTCAACATACAAGCTAAAAATAAAAACCATGTGCTCCTATAAATCGGTATCAGAAAAGCATTTAACAAAATTCAACATCGATTCTTGATAAATACTCTCAGTAAATTGAAATTAGAAGGGAACTTCTTCAACCTCATAAAGGTCATCTAAAGAAATCTATTGTTACTGTCATATTTAATAGTGAAAATCTAAATACTTTCCCCATAACATCAGGATTCAGATAAAACGTCTTCTCACTTTAATTCAACACTGTACCAGTGGTTCTAGTCGGTGCAATCAGACAAAACTAAATAAATAAATAAAACCATCCAGATTGAAAAGTAAAAATTCAAACAGTTTTTGTTTGCACATTACATAATCATCTATGTAGAAAATATCATGAAAGTTTTTTTAAAAAGGTTAGAACTAATAATTGAGACCAATAAAATTTCAGGATATAAAATAAATATACAAAAATTGATAGTATTTTTCTGTATTAACAATAAATAATCAGATATTTGAATCGAAAAACATTACCATATACATAACATAAAACATGCAATACTTAGAGATACACTAAACAAAATAAGTGAAAAACCTGTCACCAAAACTACACAATATTGTCAAAAAAATTAAAGAAGACCTAAATAAATAGAAAGCTATACCTTGTTCATAGATTAGAAAACTCAATATCATAAAGATGTCAACTGACCTCAAATTTCTTATAGATTTGATGCAATGCCAAGCAAACTCCCAGCAGGAGTTTTTTGTTGAAATTAACAAGCTGATTCTAAAATTCTTATGGAAAAATAAAGGATCTAGACTAGCCAAGCCACTCTGAAAAAAATTTGAGGTATAACACTTTTGATTTCAAGAATTATTATAAAGCTATACTAATTAAGACAATATTAGCATAAAGTTAGAAAAAATATATCAGTGAAATAAAATAGAAAGTCCTAAATTAACACAAACATAAATCTGGACAACAGATTTTGATGAAGGCATAATGATATTGCAGTGGGGAAAAAAAACAGTCTTTTCAACAAATTGTGCTGGAACAGTTGCATATATATATGCAAAAATGAACTTAGATCCACATCTAAAATTTAACATCATCAGCAAAATTTAACTCAAAATGAGTCATAGATTTAAATGTAAAACATAAATCTATAAAACTTTTAGAAGAAAATAAGAGTTAATATTTGTTACCGGGAATTAAACAAAGATTTTTTAGATAACACCAAAAGTACAATTCAGAAAAAAATACGTTGATTAATTGGGCTTGGTTAAAATGTAAAACTTCTACTCTTTCAATGATACTCTTAGAATAATAAAAAGACAAGACACAGGCTGGGAATTAAATCTTTAGAAAACATATATTTGACAAAAGACTTGTATTTAGAATATATATTCTCAGAACTCAAGAATGGGATAACAAATAAACCAATAAAGAACCAAGTGAAAGATTTGAACAGCCAATTTAAGATACATGGATAGCAAATAAACATAAAAAGATGCTCAACATCATTAGTCATTAGAAAAATAAAATTAAAACCACAGTAAGATAAAAGTATATAGCTATTAAAATGGCTAAAATTTAAAAAGACTTAGTATTCTGACTGTTGGTGAAGATGTGGAGAAACTGAAACTCCTGTGAACTGCTATTAATGCCAATATTGCAACGCCTTTGGAAAACAATTTGGCAGTTTCTTAAGTTGAACATGCAAGAAAGATATGATCCACTTAATCCACTCCTAGGTATTTACTCAAGAGAAAAATAATTTTTGATCATACAAAGACTTGTACACAAATATTTACAGAAGTTTTATTTATAATAGCTCCAAGCTGGAAATACTCAACTGTCCATCAACAGGTGAATAAATAAATTATGACATATTCATAAAATGGAGAACCACTCAGCAATAAAAAATAAATTATTGCTACATATAAAAATATGTCTGTGAAACTGTGTACATATAACAACAAGGATGAATCTTAAATCTATGCTGAGTGAAAGTCGCCAAAATATATGCTGAGTGAAAGTCAGCCAAAATTTATGCTGAGTGAAAGTCAGCCAAAAAAGAGTACAAATTATATGACTAAACTATAGAAAATTAAACACTAATCTACAGTGACAGAAGGGATATTGGTGGCTACTTGGGGACAGGAGACAGGGAAGTGTGAAAGGGAGGGATTACAAAAGTACAAGTGAAAACTTTTGGAAGGGATAGATATGTTCACTATCCTGATTGTAATAATGATTTCATGGGTATATACACATAAAATTATACATTTTAAACACATGCAGTTTATTATAAACTTTAGTAAAAATTTATATGCATATAAACTTTGCATATAAAATTATACTTCTTAATTGAGGCATAAATGACATATAATAAAATATATATAAAACATTTTTTAAATTTTGGTCTCAGAAGTGATAATGTCACTTCCTGTCATGTTTCATTGGCCAGTGAAAATCATGTGTCCACATCTACTCCAAGGGGTCAGAGAAGTGCATTCTTATCACATGCCTGGAAAGAGAGAGTTGAATATTTGTGTATAGTCCTAATGACTACCATACCCAGAAGTATGTGTGCTGGTTTTTAATAAATATAATGCTTGTCTCAATAGTTATGTGATAGATTCACATTTATTCCCAGAACTTACCAAACAACAGTAGCAGCCCTCAGAAAAAGTCCTGCAAAGATTCATTAGCTAGATTGACTTAATAACATGTTCATACTAAGTGTATTCGTTTGTCCAAAAAAAATATTTAAATACCTTTTATATATTCTGATACTATCCCTCTATGTCCTAGCAGAGATGTATGGGTATCTGTGTTATGTGGGTAAATACTATATATGTGTGTGTCCATTTGTATAAAACATGCGCCAGTCTCTGGGCTTAGTGCTTTATAAGCTTTACTTCATTAAGTCCTCATAATGATCTTTTGAGATCATTATATCATTTCACAGATAAGGTTTAGAGAGGAGCTATAATATGGCAGAGAATCTCTGATAATAGTAGTCTTGCAGATGGCATCCAGGAAAGGAAGAAGATAAAGAAATGAAACAGTATATGAGGCCATGTAAGAAATGCTATAAAAGTTATAAAAAGAATAAAGATTGGAAAGAAAATTAGGTGTGAGGTATATGGAAATTCTCTGTACTATCTTTGCAACTCTTCTGTATTTCTAAAACTATTATAAAATAAAGTTTATTTTTAAAAAAGAAAAAATGAATAAATAACTTTCTGGACTCTTCAAAATCAAAATTATTGTTTTTAATAATTTTATCCCACATGGCCAGTTTCATGGGTGTGTGAACAGCGCAGTGGTGTAGTATCCCATGTTCAGACAGACCCAGTGTTTGTCATTTTATGCTCTGCAGTTGCCATCTTAAAATTCTAAATATGTTTTCTTTAAATTTATATTTTTTAAATGAAGTCTGAAAAACCCTGGAGCATGTGCCTTAGAGCCTCCCATTCACATGCAGTCTGCCTGCTGTCAGCTTCCCTCATCCTGGCAGCCGGCTCTCCACTGCCTGGTCCTCAAAGCCCAGCCTGGCCTCACCCTCCATGTCTGCTCTCCTCACTGTGACCACTGCTGCCTTCGACCCAGGATGATCACCAGGTTGTGTCTGTGGTGGAGTCAAAGGGAGGCCCATGTTCTGCTATGACCCTCTGTCTCCAGTGGGGCCCTGGACTCAGGCCTGGGAGGATTGAGGTCAGCACATGCACCTGGAGGATGCTTTCTGGAAAAGTCTGGGTAATGGCAGCAGTTCTTACCAGAGCTGGAAGCACTATAAATGTTTGGGGGGCAGGCCATTCACCAGGGACAGACCTGTTGCCCATCCCTAATCCAGGTGCTGAGCATGTCCTGGTGCTGAGGCTGCAATCCTTTCTAGGCCCCATATCTGCTGCAGGGTTCTGCCACTGGAGGGAGAGGTCCAGGTGCCCGTCAGGACCTGCACTTACCCTGCAAGTATACCCTGCCCAAGGGAGAGCTACGTTAAACAGTAAATTTAAAAACACTATGACAGGTCAAGAGAGCTACCAGGAAAGAAAAGAAAAGTTTTATATATTACATTTAATAGTATTTTTTTCCTGCTTTTCAAACAAAGAAAGTGCATTTTCATTTTGTACCGGGCAGGAAAATTATGTAGCCAGCCCTGCTTTCCTGTGGTCAGATGAAACGTCATTGTAGCTGCAGGCAATCAGAAGAGGGAACTGTTTACTCCAAGAGGAAAGGTGATTTATTTACTTACTCCACTCTTGTTTACCTTTGTTTTCAAAGTGTTTATACACAGAGTTCTACTATTTGTTGTTCTTAATTTTGGAAGATGACAGCACTGGTGACTGCTATCTGGCTAGCTGGCTGGAGAGAGGCCATTTATTATATCAATGGTAATGGACAAGGTAGAGCTGCCTCAGAGTGCATTTCTTTCAGCTTTATTGAAAGCTACTTTCTGCAGGGATTGCTCTAGTAAAAAGAGTTTCCCCCTTTTAAAGATTACTGCTTGAGTGCCAAATAGGTCTCTGAACACTGCTTCCTGGACATTGCTTATTCCTGAAGATAATGGCCTTTAATGCACTGAAAAAAGCAACTTGGTACCAATGCTGTGGTGACAGTCAACAGGGTCATCTCCACACAGACAGGACAGACAGTTCTCACAATCACAGCAGAGCATGTTCCTGGAGAATGCACTCTTGGGTAAGTCTGATTTTCTCACACAATGTAGTTAGGTAGCTACATGACTACCAAACCCTTAATCTGAACTCTTTTCTTTTAATGTAATTACAAATGCCATATTCAAATCAGCTATATATTATATATTTGAAGACTGTCCAATAGCCAGGTTTCAAAAATGTAAATTAGTCTGGTAATAAGAAAATAGATCATGTAGATTTTTGGTTAGCTTTGTTTAACTGTTTAGGAGATTCCTTGGGAAGGGCACTTGTGCAAGAATGGGAAGTATGGGAAAAAATGGGCCAAAAAGAGGCAGAGGAGTTATGGTCTGAGAGGAGGTAAGCCAGGGGAACACTAGGCTTGAGGAGGTGGTACATATGCATTGTGTGACATCACCTCGTAATGGTGTATAACTAAAGGACAGCTCCCAGGAGAAGTCTCTGAAGGGTGAGCTGCTCTAAGTCAAGGGCTCCCCTATATATTGTCTTTTAATTATTAGTTACTAATGAAATGAATAGTTACATCCCTGAAATGAGAAATATCAAATATGTTTCTATGCTAGAGATAGACTTAAAATCACTCCTTTACCTGTCTATGCTTACTTAGTTGTGCAAAACCAGACATAAGATGATAAACATCCAAATTGTCTACATAGGAGACTTAGAGTTCTGGCCATTTTTTAACCATTTCCAGACATTTTAACCATTTTTTTTACCAAAATGTGTTCTTGATAATGAGGTAAGAGAGCAAAGTGAGGAAATGGTGTTATTTCCTTTCCTTTTACTTGTCACTTTCCTTGCTCCCACAAGAAAGCAAAGTAGCAAATCTTGAGATTCCCTCTCCTATGCTCCCTACCCATCATTTTGAAGTTCCTGCAAATCCCACCCTTGCTCTTCTGGCTCTGAGGAACTGATGTGTTTTAGATGCAGATAGCTGTATAGTCAAAAAATAGAGGCAGAAGATCAGAACACCCAGGACCTTCTATAATGCAAAGTTCTCAGGACTGTTTTCTGGGTCCACCTCTGGCTATCCGATATGTAGAGGGCTGGTAAATGTTCACAAGGGCAAGGGCTGAAAGGGGTGCACATCACTATTGCCTTCCACTGGCCATGATTCAGTCACTTACAGAACCTAACTGCAAAAAGGGTTAAAAGCTGTGATCTGTAGTACTGCCTCTGCCACGCTAAACAGTTGGTGCTACAGAACCTGGAAAAGTTCAGAAATTGGAAATGCAACACTTTAGGAGCCCAGGGTGTGAGTGGAGCTGAAAATCTGAAGATTTGCTAAAAATTTCATAAGGTACAATTGGATGCAATGCAGCCAGAGACTTGCCCCTCTCCTACCCCATAAGAAGATGGTAGGTTTATCCTTTGAAGTGGACAGACAGGCTCTGGACTTAGAGATACCAGCATAGCGTGAGGGAGATGAGGAACCCTACTGAAAACTGTGGTATTAAGTTCAAGTTTAATCACTGAGACTGATATTCCCAGCCTCCTCCTCCCACTAAGTCCCAGGATGCTGAAAGCCATACTTGAACTTCCAGGCAGGATTATTCTTCAACAAAAGCAAATAGCCCAGGATAAAGGACTTACAAATCTTCGTATTGAAATGGCTGGACCTCGACCATTCACCCTACAGTGAGCCCCAATCACTCTCAGAGAACTTCCAATGAGCTTTTTCAGTGTCTCGTATTTATAAACCTATGAACAAGGAGAAAGCCAAGAATTACCAAGTAACAAAAGAGAGTCTATATCATGAAAGACAAAGTCCAAAATACAGAAATAACAATGTAAAGAGCAAAAGAAACCTTAGGGTAAAACCATTAATAATTAACATCTTCAAAGAGATATGAAAATGCATTTCATACATAAAACAAAACATGATTGTTATAAAAAGGCACATCTCTGTGACAAGCAAGAGCTTTTGAAAATTAAAAAATAGGATAGCCAAAATTGAGAATTTAATAGACAAAGTGAAAGATAAAGTTGAAGAAATTTCTCAGAGAGTAGAACAAAAAGTAAAGAGATGAAAACTGGAGAAATAAGAGAATAAATTTATAGGATCAATTTAGAAGTTTCAACGTCTCACTGATGGGGGTTTCAGAAAAGTGAGATAATGGACAGGGAAAATTATCAAAGAATTTCCCAGAACTTAAGGTCATAAGTTATCATATTGAAAAGGCCCACATACAATGAGGGAAAGGAGACTTGCACTAACCCACATCATAGTAAAAGTTCAGAACACTGAAGAGGAAAAGAAGTGTTGAAGTGCTTATAGAGGGAACTAACAAGTCACAACAGAAGCCAGGAGACAGTGGATTGATGCCCTCAAAATTCTAAGGGAAAATGATTTCCAATTTAGCATCCTATATTAGGCCAAACTATCATTTAAATACGAAGGATAACTGCAACTATCTCTTAAATGTTTTGAGAAAAAAATATGCACATACAATACAGAGAAAAGACATGATAAGGCAAATACAGCAAAAATGTTTACAACTGGTGAATTGGTGAAGGGTATTTAGGAGCTTTTGGTAATACTCTTGCAAGTTTTTAAGTTTGAAAAAAAAGAATAAAGGTAGAATAAAGAAATTTTTAGATATGTAAGGTCTCTAAAGTTTATCTCTATGTTCACTAAACCACCGTAGAATGGGATATGTTCCATGCAAATGGGGAAATGAAAAAACAAAATGCAATCATGGGACAAGAAAAACAGAATCCAACACAGAAGAGAAGTAAAGGGTAGTCCTGGGATGACAGCTGCATAGTTGGTCAGGAGAGTAACCAGTCTAGCATGGAGCAGGGGGACCAAGGACAGAGGTTTATTTCCAATAAAATACAGAATTAATAGATTAGCCATTGGAGTAGTTTTATAGTTCAGACAGAGATGATTAAGTGGACAGAGCCCTAGAAAATAGAACAAATTGAAATTTGAGTTAATTATTAACTCCAGGGAAAAGGAACAGTTACACAAGAAAGGAAAATAAATGATGTGGTTCAGTCATGAACAAGATTTATATGGCCATATTAATACCAAAATGTATATATAATATATTCATGTTGGGAATGAGGGGAGGAGAATGGTATGTAAAAAAGATCATATCTTATATTCCATGGTAAGAAGTCAATAAATAATGTATAAAATGGAAAAATCAAGAAAAGCAGTAGAAACCTATTATTGGAAATACAGGAGTAAACGTGAGAAAAATGCTTAAAGAATTGTCTCTGAGGGTTAGGAATCAGAGTGAGTAAGGATAATAAGAGAATCTTTTTTTTTTTAATAGGTAGAATTTGTCTGGAACAGTCCCAGTTTATTCTTGTTAATCAGGCATAATTTTATTACTATTACCCCTTTTGTTCCCCAAATTGTCGCAGTTTAAATGAATCCCTGAAGTGTCATTTGACTTTTAAAACTATATTGGGTAAAAAAAAAATGATAAAAAATAAAAAGAGAGGGCTCTTTGGACCCTTAGTAAAATAACTCTGTTTCATCCAACTCAGCCAAAGACTGATTTCTTTTCCTCTAAAATAAATTCATTTAAAATTAAATATAAGCAATATGTCTGTTTCAATGCACTTTTTACATTCACTACCTCATTTAATCCTTAAAACAGCTTCTTGGGGTAAACATTTTTCCAGTTTATAGATGATAAAAATGAGATTTAGAGAGGTCTTGTGACTTCATAACAAAATGGTACAGCTTATAGATAATAGTCCACACTGGACTTGGGCCCACCAATGACAGTTCCTATGTTCTTGCCACGCTATCAAATAATAAGGCATTTAAGCCATCCCACAAAGAGACAGAATCTGAGATGGAAAATCAAGAACCCAGATTAATAGCCTAGCTGTTAGAAAAACAGATTATGAAAAATAATAAATAATTAAATATCCTGGTCTTTAAACAGAAATTCTAGTTAGTCTGCTCAATTAGGCATAGCGGAAACAGAAATCACCCTCATGGCAAGACAGGCCACACCTCCTTTGGAGGACCAAAGGATGAATCTCACAGCTAAAGACCAAGGAAGCAGTCCTAATGGTCTTATTTAAAAAAAAAAAATCTTAAAATTATAAAAATAATGCACAAATTAGTTCTGAAAAAATAATAAAATAGAGAAAAGGCACAAAAAATGTTAGATAATCTAAATTCCATCACCTAAAGATGAACACAGTTAATATTTTAATATATATGTATGTATATGCATATCTTTTTCTTATACAAACTTAAAAAATAGCATCATTATCATGCAAACTTCTCAATAACCTGCTCCTGTGCCCAAACACTGCATTTCAGACATGGTTTCATGTCCATAACTATATATCTATCTTTCCTTTTAGTAGTTGCTTAATAGTTCATCTTTGGATTACTATATTTGACTAACCTTCTGTTGCTAATACATGGTTGTTTTTGTTTTCTTTTTTCTATTATTAACTTTAGAGCAACAACAAAACTCTGAGCACACATCTCTGCACATGTCCAATTATTTCCTCAGAACAACTTCCTTGAAATGAGATTATTATGCCAAAGAGCATATATTTCAGGGAGCCTTCTAACTCACATTGTAAATTGCCCTTCTGAAAGGCTGTAAATTCCCATCAAAAGAGGATATAAATGTCCATATCCCTGTATCCCACCAATCCTGTGTGTCCTTTAGTCAGTGCTGTTATCTTTCCTGAGTTAAACCTTGAGGGAAGAAGGTAAATGGGTGAGATGGGAGGAAGTTGAAACAAACAAGAAATGTCAGAAGAGTTCATTAATCTCTTCTTTCTCTAATATTTTTCCAATTTGAAAAATTCATCTTCAGCTCACACCCCAACTTTCCCCACTCATCCTTCTTTTATATTACTTGAGTTTGAGTCAGTATTTCTTCACTAGTGAGTACATTCCTTTGAGGTGAAGGACTTCTTATACGTTAAGGTTTGGACAGCAATATTGCCTAGTAACAGGGTCACCATGACATACTCAAGGATTCTAAAATTTTAGAACCAAGCTTGTTAGAATGAACTGTTCAGTACAGCTCCCACATTGACCTGTTCCCAGTGGTGGAAACAAAGCCACATCGAAGCTAGTTAAGACACAGAAGCAGAGGCCAAGAAGAGCTGGTTGTACATTCCTACACCTCCTCCGATTCTTTCTCCTTGCCCCAGGGCTGTTTCCTCCTGAGTCCTCCTCCACTAGCTCTGCACTGAAATGCTTTTGTTTGCTTTATATAAAGGGGTACCATTTGGAGGCTACATTCTCACAGTCCATTCTTTGTTTCCCATTTCTCATTCTCTCCAAGATTGAGGATCACACCCTTATTCTTTCTAAAACTTTCACTCCTACTTTAAGACATTTGAGGGCTTTGTACAATGGCTA
Organism: Macroglossus sobrinus; assembly: GCA_004027375.1. NCBI lineage: Eukaryota > Metazoa > Chordata > Mammalia > Chiroptera > Pteropodidae > Macroglossus > Macroglossus sobrinus. The sequence continues at coordinate 262,633 of PVKZ01000999.1, forward strand.
ACATTTCTGTGGTAATCTTGGGTTTTTTCCTTCCTGATCAAGGGGGATGGTAGAAGCCAGCCTTGTTTAGTTTATGTATGCAACCCCATTCTCCCTCAGGACTGGCACAGAGATTGTCATAGAGTGTGCTCCACTGGGAATTCAGAACCGAGTACTGCATGCTCACCCACACTACTCATTTTATCTAAATCCCTCTGGCTGGCGGTGCCCACACTCATAGAGTGTAGCGAAAGAAAACACAGGTAATCTTTGCACTGGGACGTATCAACATTCAACAATCTTTGTTCTCGGAATTTAATGCTTCAATACCTGTCTTTTAACTCCCCTCAGACTGAAAGGCGGGGTGGGGGAATGGGAGGGTGGAAGACTGTAACACTGGGCCTAGTTCTAACTGCCCTTTCAGCCAACCTCCTATATACAGTGCACAAACTACATTCTCACCTAGAGATAGAAAAATCATTGCTTTTTGGTTTTCATTTTCTACCACCTCAAACCAACTGTGCCACAATTTTCCCTTTTCACCAGGACCTGGTATAAACGTACTCTTCTAGTTTTGCCTATTTTAAGAGGATAATTTAACTGTCTTGTTTTTGCACAAAACACACACACACACAGACACACAGACACACACACACACACACACACACACACACACACACACACAGCGACACAGTCCAAAGTCCATCTCCAACAAATTCGGTTACTAAACATCTACTGGGCAAAAGAAAAGAGAGCGAAGTCATTGGAGAGGGGCCTCTGGGAGCTGTTTGGAAATCCGCGCAGACCCGCTGGTTCGCACTTCTTTCCCGCTCGGGGCCGGGCGCCCCCTTCCTCCATCAGCGGGGCGGGTGCTCGCTCGCGGCCCCGCCTGAGGCCCCGCCCCGCCGCCGACGTCAGTTGTTATGTCTCCGCTCGGGCTGCGGTCGCAGCCGGTCTTCTGCTCTGGAGGCGACCGCCGCGGCCTCGCGAGGTGACGGGGGCGTCGAGGACAGCGGCCAGGACCCGTGGCGCCTTTCCAAGCGGGGTGGGCGCAGCGCGGCCAGGAGACAACCCGAGAGCCGCTCCGGGAGCCGTCTCGAGCCTATTTTTTCCTTTTTTTCTTCGAAGACCTTCGCTCCGCGCGCCCTATTTTTCTCTGCAGAGATCGCGACGCCCCCCCGGGCCGGGCAGCGGTGCCCGCCCGCCTGAAAGGCGCCGCCCGCCGGCCAGAGCGAACCTGGAGCTGCCGCCGCTGTGTCTGCCGCGCAACTCACGGGGCCTGGGCGGTCGGCGGGGCCTGGCCCCTGGGCGCCGGGCGCGGTGCTGCAGCGGCCGCTTCTTCCCGCGCTGGGCCCCGGGCCTGGCCCGGCCGAGCGCGGCGCCCTCCTGACCCGCCGCCGCGGGATCCCGGACGGCCCCGCCTGCGCCCCGACCGCGCTTCCTTTGTGGATCAGAATTATTCTTTTGGCATCCTTCTCCCCTTTGAGATTACGGTGCTGGAAGGCCGACCCTGCCACCTCGGTCAGTGGCCCCTGCCCAGGGAACGTGCCTCGTTTGGTTCTTCCCCGCGGGCTCTCCCCGCGCCATTCTCCTTTCGGTATTTAATGGATTGGGGCTGTTTAAGTTTTTGTGTGTTTGCTTTTCTCGCCTCTTGGCTGGAAGACCCGGCGTGAAGCTCTGCGCTGCTGCCCCTCCTCGTCTGTTCCCTTTGCACCGACACCCAAATCCACCTGCCTGGGGGCCCAAGATGTTCCGACAGTGACAGCAGCGAGGGCCGGACCGCACGCGCAGATAGTGCCCTCGCCCAGGCCGGCGTGATACACACTCCCTCACTCACGCTCCTCTCTTTCGTATTCTGAGCTCTGAGGAGAGAAGACGCAGGGGAAGATGTGGCTGAAGCTTTTTTTCTTGCTCCTCTATTTTCTGGTCCTGTTTGTTCTGGCCAGGTTTTTTGAGGCCATTGTGTGGTACGAAACTGGCATCTTTGCCACCCAGCTGGTGGATCCGGTGGCTCTGAGTTTCAAGAAGCTGAGGACCATTCTGGAGTGCCGAGGGCTGGGATACTCGGGGCTGCCGGAGAAGAAGGATGTCCGGGAGCTGGTGGAAAAGTCAGGTGAGTATCGGGCTCTTCTGGGGTCCCCTTCCACCCGGGGTATGGGCGACCTGTACTTCTCGTACCTGGTGGTACTCCAGAAGGCTTTACCTGGAAGAGTTAAGCCGACTCCTCCGAGAGCTGTACAGTTTTTCTTTGTCCAGGTTTTCTACAAAAAAAAAAAAAGTGTGAGTGAGAAACCTCGTTTGGAGTAGGGGTCTGGAATTATGTAAGGATATAGGTGTTTCTTTTTAAGGTTAATTTTAAAAGTTTAAAGTGCAGCTTCTTAGCATTGTATACCAAGTTGAGTGATTATCTCAGAAATTGGTAATGTTACAAACTGGAAAGCATTGTCAGTTTAAATTCATAAGGACATAAGAGAAACCCCAATATGTTATCTGCAGACAGCAGTATTTGTCACGATAATTAGAGCAAATTACTCAGAAAAATATTGGAATATTTAATATCAAAGATGCATTTAGGCCTAAGATCTAAATTTAAAATAATGAATAAAATAATGAGTTTATATAGAGAAAGTGTAACTGTACAGTACTAGTTTTTTGTTCTTTAAGTTTGGTGAAAATGAAGGTGATTTTTTGTGTGTGCGTACGTGTGTGTGTGCTCGCGTGTGCCTACCTTGTTATATATTTCAGGATTTTTTTTAATCCTTGTATGTAAACGTTTTTTTTTCTTCTGTGTCATAGGCACTGCTACATCAACTTAAATGGGTTGTGAAATAGAATTGAAGTAGTGCTAAGAGAATAACATCTTAAAGATGCATTTTCAATAACTGTTGGTTTTGGGGTAGGATTGAGTGAGAAATACGTTTTTTTTTTCTTTTTCCCAACTCTGAGCAAAGTATATCTTTGTTTAGATAACACTTCCTGGAAGGGAAATGTACTGTCATTTGAGAAAGGCATTCTGGGTTACTGTAGGAAGCAGTTGAAACTGATGGTTATCTTTTATTGTTTCAAGTATATTTGTCAGCTCTGTCTTTTATAAGAAAAATATTTTCTTTATTTATACTCTGTGGTCGTATAGCCATATAGTGGGGTAGACAAGTATACTAACTCCAGAGGTTTAGCACTCACATACTTACTTGCAAGTTAAGGATTATCAAACTCATATATCACTACTGGGGCAGAGAAGGGAACCCTCTTTGTAAAAGTGATACATTTTTCTTTAGAGGAAACAAAATTGTATATTTTTGTCTCTTGTTTATTAACTGATATATGGTGACTTCTGTTGGGGGTATGGAATGGAGATGAGTAGATCTAAGAAATAAACTCTTCTAGGTTTAGAAATGAGAATTGTCTTAATTGCCAAAGCCAAATCATTTTTTATGCTAAAATAGTTTAATATAACTTTTTTTTCTTTTGACTTTGATTTAGTGTTGCCTGCGTTTGGGCCTAAAAATACTTGTTACATTGAGTGTACAGGAGTGTACATATCACTTAAATAGAAAAGAAGCCTTGGTATAGCAATTTAATTTAACTTTGTAATCTAAATATTCACTGTGAATAGTTTTGCTGCTATCATGATAAAGTTCTTATTTTCTCGTTTAAGGCAAAAGTTAAAATAATTTGATATTAGTGTTTTCCTTTACTTTTTATTTGATGACACAAACTAAATTTGCACTGTTAATATGTGGATGAATGTGGAGTTTGTTCTTATAGGTGATCTTTTGTATATAACCTCCAAGCCATATAAGCTCTGTTGCTTTTTTTTAGCAAGTGGTGATGGCAAATTTTGTAAACCCATTTCTAAACCTTCTAAGCCAAAAGTATGTACATTATACTGTTTAAAAATTATTTGAAGCCTGAACATGTTGTACACAAAACTAAATAATATTGTGGTGGCTTTTAGACTGGCATAAACTTAGTAATTTCCTAAAAAATTATGTGATGACCCCTCTCCCCCAAGAATATAAGCCCCACGAGGAGGTGTATTCTTGTTTGTTTTGTTCATTTTTGGCTAACACATAGTAGGTTCTTATTACTTATTTACTGAATGTACGAATTTTAAATGGATGTATTCAGGCTCTACTCTTCTGTAGAGTACAATAACATGATTTTTAATAGTATAAAATGGAATTAATCATTGAATTTGGGAACAAGGGTTTTTTGCAGTCTTATTAGTATTATTATTTCCTGTCTTCAGGTGACTTGATGGAAGGTGAGCTCTACTCTGCACTCAAAGAAGAAGAAGCTTCTGAATCTGTTTCTAGTACCAATTTCAGTGGTGAAATGCACTTCTATGAGCTTGTGGAAGACACAAAAGATGGCATCTGGCTGGTTCAGGTATCAGAAACAGTGATAGAAGTAAATTTATTTTTACCAGAATGGTATTCACCAGGTGGTAACACTTCTGTGTACACTTATGTCATGATCTTAGACATAACTCAGTTCTCATAGGGAACCTCCAGTGTCCTCTTAAAAAGATTTTGCAGACCAGGGAAAATGAAAATTGAAGAGTGGAGGAGGGAAAGTGTTGGGGAAAGAGAATTGACTGTTTAGAATCAGCAGAAGTAAATCCCTTTTAGTTGTTGGATCTTCATTAAAGTAAGAAGCACACATACATATTTTTTTATTTAGTGATATGAGTTGTTTCTCTCAAATTTTCTTTACTCCAGTTTTTAATTCAGTGATCCAAATATTTTTTATATCTAAAAGAAGAACCTTAAAGTAAAAGTAAAGGAATCCTTCCACAGGAAGATAGCCAACTTTGTGACTATATAGGAAGAGCTATTATAGGGAATAGTAGTGGTTGCTCATTACTTTGCTTAGTAAATTGATGAGATTATAATTTTAAACCCTAGCTCTTATCAACACTAAGACATTTAATTAGCATATTAGAATTTTAGAACTATGAAGGACTTTAAAAAGAGTCTCTTATGCTTCCCAAAGTGTAGGTTGTGTACCACTCATGGTAAATGAGTGGGCATACATGAACATTTATGTATTTTAATGTAAATTAGAAAATTAGTATGTCGAATATGTAATTTCATAAATATTGTTTAGGGCAAGCCTAAAGTTATTCAGATTTTTAAAATGTAAGTTTACTTAAAGTAACAAAAATATCAAGTAAATTAATAGCATGAATTCAGCTAAAATAGTAATTATTGAACCAGGGTCAAATCCCAGGTCCCCTCATTTCCTGTCCAGTGCTCTTAAAATTTCATACTGGGGTTGGCAAAGTTTGATTTAGGGTGTAAAAATCAAAATAGCTGTTGCTTCATATTTCCTTCAATATGAGATAGTGACTGCAAAATGTGGTAGAAAAAACTGAGTTCAGAGACCTTAGTTGTAGCTCTGGTCTATTGCTGTTTGCATTATGATTGTAGATAGATAGATTCTCCATTACACATGGCCTCAAATAAATACATATATATCTAAAGAGGATGGGACAATGCTGTGGGTAACTGGGCTAAAAGGTTAAGGTTTGATTGCATTGGATATCTATGACTTTTCCTTACAACCTTGCTAGTGCATTTGACCTATTGCCCTCAGATATCTAAGTCAGTAATTTTTTAAATTAATTTATTTTCCAGTTACAATTGACATATAGTGTAACATTAGTTTCAGGTGTGCAACATAGTGATGAGATTTATGTACCTTATAAAGTGATCATCCCAATAAATCTACCCATCTGATAACATACATAGTTATTATAATATTATTGACTGTATTCCCCATGTTGTACTTTATATCCCTGTGATTGTTTTTATAACTGGCAATTTGTACTTAATGTCTTTCTCCTTTTCCACCTATCTCCCAATTCCCTTTTCAACTGGCAACTTACCAGTTTCTTCTCTATAGGTATGAGTTTGTTTCTGTTTTGTTTTTATTTTATTTTCACATAATACCATCTAGATCCAATCATATTGTCACAATTCATTTTTTTAGGCTAATATTCTATTGTATATATGTACCACATCTTAATCCAGTCATCAGTGAACACTTAGGTTGCTTCCATATCTTGGCTTTTGTAAATAATGCTGCAATAAACACAGGGGTGTGTGTATCTTTTTAAATTAGTGTTTTGGATTTCTTTGGTAAATACCCAAAAGTAGAATTGCTGAGTCATATAGTAGTTCTATGTTTAATTGTTTGAGGAAACTCCATACTGTTTTCCATAGTGGCTGCACCAATTTACAGTCCCACCAACAGTGTACATGGGTTCCCTTTTCTCCACATCTTGTCCAACACTTGTTGATTTATTGATGATATCCATTCTTACAGGTATGAGATGATATCTGATTGTGGTTTTGATTTGCTGATTAGTGATGTTGAGCATCTTTTCATATGTTTGTTGGTCATCTGTATGTCCTCTTTGGAGAAATGTCTATTCAAGTCCTCTGCTCATTTTTAATCAGATTGTTTGGTTTTTCTTAGTGTTAAAGTTGTATGAGTTCTTTATTTATTTCAGATATTAATCCCTTATCAAATGTATCGTTGATGAATATCATCTCCCATTCAGTAGGTTGTCTTATCATTTTGTTGATAGTTTCCTTCTCTCTGCAAAATCCTTTTAGTTTGATAATCCCATATGTTTATATTTTTCTTTTTTCCAAGGAGGCATGTCCAAAAAAATATTACTAAGAAGAGTATCAGAGTTTACTGCCTATGTTTTCTTCTAGAAGTTTTATGGCTTCAGGTCTTACATTTAAGTCTCTTATCCTTTTTGAGGTTATTTGGGTATATGGTGTAAGGAAGTATCTAGTTTCTTTTTCCCAACACCATTTTTCAAAAGACTTTATTTACACCATTGTATATCTTGCCTTTTTTGTCATAGAGTAATTGACCATATAGGCATGGGTTTATTTTTGTGTTCTCTATTCTGTTCTATTGATGTATGTGTTTGTTTTTATGCCAGTACCATGCTATTTTGATTACTATAATCTTTGAGTATAGTTTGATATTAAGCTTGTGTGATACTTCCAACTTTTTTCTTTCTCAAGATTTCTTTGGCTATTCAGGGTCTTTTGTGATTCCTTATACATTTTAAGATTATTTGTTCTAGTTCTGTGAAAAATGTCATTGATATTTTGATAGAGATTGCATTGACTCTATAGACATTTTTGTAATTTAGTAATTTTTAAATTCCACAAAGGGAGAACCTAGGAGACATAGTCTGTACCTTATCCATCAAATTCTAGTTTCTTTTTGTGTTAATTATTTGGTATTGAAAAATAAACTGTAGCATCTTTAAAGCTTTGATTTATAAGTAAATTGTTATTTCATTTCTTTTTCCAGATATTTATTTCTGATAATCTGATCAAGAAAGACTTACTTGTTTCAACAACTTTAGTTTTATTACTGAAATTGAGTTGAATAGCCAGTCCCACTACCCTGTGTTCTGTTTTGAAATGTTTGTCCACACATTGAATGATCCCTGGAGATGAATGTTAAAGATGCTAAGCACCTTCTAACCTTGGAAAAAGTGTCAAAAGTCTGGTTTATAGAGTGCTACCTATAGAAAATAAACACATTTTGGTTCACTAATTAGCAATATATTCTTGGCTTATGAATGATCTACTATTTTTTGATTTACCATTGAAGGTAACCATGGATTTAACTCCCTAATGTGCCAAAATTCAGACAGTTTATTCAGCAGATAAATATATGCCAAACCCTGGAGATATACCAGGAACATACTCCAGGCTAGGTCTCTCAGGCAGCTCACATTTCATTTGGAAGAGGTAGGCACTAAATAAATAAATATTTACTATAACATCAGTTAGTGGAAAGTGCAAAGAAGAAAAATAAGCTAGGCAAATTAGAGTAAAGAGACAGAGTGGCAAGGAATTCTCTGATAAGTTGTTGCTTGAATGAAGTGAAGAACAAATAATGAATGATAGTGAATGTTAGCACTGTAAATTCTAATCACTAAATTATTTTTCTTTTAAAATATTTTTTAAACCTCACAGGTATTAATAGTTGAAAAATGACTCCTAAGAAAAATGGCATGCATTTATATAATTTTTCTGTGTGTTATCGGCCCACCAGGACACACACACTTAATTTTTCCAGTGACCTTCAAGATCACCACTGTCCAGCTAGTATTATTTGGGACTAGTGGCTTATGTCTGTCAAATGGCTGGCTTGGGTTGGAAGAGCAGTCTCTGGCAGGACGATTGAGAAGACTGAGATTGAAACCCTTTCCTCAGCCCTCTGAACTCACCAGCCAACCTCATCAACACAGACACTTTGTTTTAAATTCTAAAAGAGGGCTTTTTTTTTCTTTTTCTTTTTTTTTTTAAATTATAAGTATCTGCTATAAACAAGAGAAATATTCTCTTGGTTGCTTTTCATTTTTTCAACTCAGGTTATGTTTATCTAATCTTCTTATAAAAGATAGCTTTCAAAAATTAGTTTTTAACCATTTGAATTATTCTTTTCTAATTGTTATTTTAAAAGAAGCTGACTAATTTTAGTTTGTTCTATCATTTTTTTTAAATCCATGAGGGTACATAAATCTCAGCCAATTCAATCCTCTTCAAATTACCTTTATTTTAAGTATCCTATATAAGAAATATTTAAGCACATCCAAGTTCTTTTTTTTCTTCCAGTTTCTAATATTCCCTTACTCAGATGAATTATAGTTTCCTATTATTATTGAGAAAAAATGTAGTTAGGTGGCATATAAAATAATTAGAACTTTAGACTTCAGATGTAATTTTACTGAAAGGATATCTGGATTTACTTAGGGAAAACATGACTTTAATAAATGGGTGTATGACTTAGGTATTCCATTATTTGGTCAGTTCATTATTTTTCTGGAATGGATTGATTGGCAGTCTAGGTTGATTACCTTTTTTGGTGACACTACATGTGGAATGACACTATGAAAGGAAAAATGAATGTCTAATTCAATCTATATTCCTTATGATTTCTGTCTTCTCTACAACTCATGAGTTTATTTTCTGCATAATACATATTAATGATCTTTATATTTTTCTCCTCTTATTTGAAGATGTATTAGTGCTCATGAGTTATCCTGTTAAAATAGAGTACTAGGATACTCATTTTCATGTCAAGCTTTTCTATGTCTATTCTACAATCTCTATAATATAAGGTAGAAAGAACTAACAGCTCTTTTTTCTAACAGTTCTTTCGAACATTCTAAGTTTTCCTGCTTGGTTATATTCTTCATTAGTTATTTATATTCCAGTTTTGTGGATGCCTTGATTCTGTTGCCACCCAATCTTCTTAGCATCACAAACAGAAGACATTTTTCTTTCAGAAAACTCTTAGGCAGATAGAACAGTGGATAGTCTTCTGAAATAGAAAAAATTGCATACTTTATGGGTTTATGGATTTATCCTTAACATTTTTATCTCTCTATGACTTTTTATTAAAGAAATTCAAAGAAGGACAATGATATTTGTTCCCTACTAGTTTTGTCACATTGTAAAGAATTTAACATCACTAGAATTGAGATAGCAGTGAAAGTATCACATTATTTAAAGTAAAGCTTTGGGTCAGTATTTACTGAAATATTATGTTAATGTATTTCCTGTTTGGCTGAAAAGAGTTAATAGCTGTTTTAAAATTTGTCCATCTTTGTTCCCAGACAGTAGCTTTGCCCAGGGAGAGTCTAACCTATTCATTCCTTTCTTGACACTACTCTAAAGACAACATACATGGCAAGGTACTTTATCCTTTATTTCGTATTGGTGAAAGACTTTTGTATTTACTCAGAAAGGAAGCTTGTGGAAATACTAAAGAAATAATTCATTGCCATTGATTTTTGTTTTTGTTGATCACTCATCCTCACTTTTAATGATTTCATGCAATTTGCATGTATACATCTAGATTTGTCTGTGATTTTCAAAGTGGAAACTCCCTGTTAGAATAAAACATTGAGATATGTAGAAAATATCATAGCATAGCACTCCTGTTCTATGAGATTATGTTCTTTAATTTAGCCTAGATGTTGTTGTATGGGGATTAACAATATTAAAAGGAATATGCCAAATGTTCAGATTAATAAAACCTACCTCTAAAACATAGGCAAAAATGTGTGATTTTTTTTTTATATACCGATGTAATGCCTGTAGTATATGTGGAAGGGACTAGGTAACCTGAGGCCCAGTTTTTCTTTGTAAGGTTAACTGAGCTCACAAGATTGACATCAGGAAATATAGGCACTTGCCATCACATGACAACTCAGTTCCATCTAGTGATGTGCTGGAACCAGCTCATACTGCTTCATGAAGGGCGATTGTTAATCCTCTTTCCAACTCCACATTTGGAGATGTCATGTTGTTAACTTGAAGTTGGCCATCTGGGAGTATTTACACTAAGGAAATCAGCAAATCAGAGCTTCCTTTTTTTCTGGAGAGCTAGCTGTTAAACCAGCAGTCTACTGGTTTTACCCATTCATCCAATCATCTAACAAATATTTATTGAGATCTAATGGATGTCCTCTGACCCTTGCGTTAAGCACTGAGGGCACAAAGATGAATAACTCATCGTCTGTGCTATAAAATAGCTTACAGTTTGGTTTACTAAAATATGTAGGCCAGTAAAAATGGTAGTATATGATTTTCTTTCCCAGCTAAATCAGGTGGTCCATGATGTTGCTAGCATTTTGAGAGATCTTAAAGAAATCTATTAGACAGTGAAATGGAACCTAAGGAAATTGCACTAGTTTTTTTTTTCTGGAAAAAGAATATTGTTAATTACACTGGATTGAAAATTTATATCTGACTGGGATTAAAAACATTGATGTGCAATTGTGTAGCAAGGTACTATTTATGTTAATGTTTGTCCAAAATCTTGCAGATGACAAGTTGCTGAGGAAGAACTTTTTATTATAACAGTAATCAAAAACTTGGGGTCATTAGATAATTTGTACAGTCTGAAGTAGAAGAATGAGTTACTAAACCATAAAAAGCTGAAATGCTTTGTTTCAACATAAATATTTAATGAGTACCCAAATGAGTTAGGCCAGCACCACTGGACTAGCTGCTGGAAGTACAGTGGTGAGCAAGTGGTGGGATGCCAGTTAGAGACAGATACCTTTGGGAGAGGGTAGAAAGATTGCTTCACTTCTAACTTGTGTTGCCAAGTCTGTCCCAGACTTGGAAACTCAGGCTGTGCTTTTATCTCATTTTTTTCTAGTCTCTGAAAATATTCTCCACAGAGAACATAAAATCCTTCCTGAACTGCTCAGGAGTTTGCCTCCCCTCTTAAGAACAGCAATGTGAATGCCTCTCAAAACCTTGTGCATACTTTTGGTTATAAGCTATAAATTGGGAACTCTTGCTGGTGTGACACAGTAATAATAGGCTTAGAGTATTTTGTTGTACCATGTGACTCAGCCACATGAGTTATTTTGTGAAAATGTTAACATTTTTAGTGATTGTTTAATTCAGCCTCCACCAAATTTAATTTATGCTGAACCTTCAATTGAATAATATAATTATTTAGGACATTGGGCAAAGTAGCTTCTAATTATGGGAATATAACTGTAGAGTAAAAAAAAAAATTGCTTTTTTGAAATGCCTGGGGGATTTTTCAGTTTTTGTGGCTCTCTCAGTCAGAGATCATAAACTCTTCAAAAGTGGGAACAGCTTGCTAAATAAATAAGGCTCTGGAGTTAAACATTGTCATGTACTTGTCCCAGGGGAGTTCTCACCTCTCTTCATAGGCTTCTGTTGTCTGTGCTGCAACTTGGGTGTCTGGGAACAACCTCCTTTCATTCCAACTACTTTTTCTAGCATTGGAGCTCTTATAAGTCTGAAAGATAGCTGTGCAGTGAACGGGATCTTCACTGGAAGATCACCCTAGATTTAGGGCATATCTTATACAGATTAAAGCAACCTCTTGATTAATCCCTTGATGCAGTATCATTAAAACATGTACCTGAAGTGTATGGGTTATTTGCAATCTTGATTAGGAAATGGGAGTGAAAGAGTTCTTGTAAAAAGAAGGTAGAACAGGGAGTATGGTGACAGGATTGCACAGAGACTTCTTAATCCTGAGTGATCTGAAAAATAAATTGACGATTTCTTTGGTTACTTGGTGGAAGACCTACTGTATTGACTACTGTGTTTAGTTGTATGGGGCGGGGCAGGGGGAATGCCTGCCTTGCTAGAGCTCCCTTATTCTTCAAGAAAAATAGATACAGCACTTTTGGACCACTGAAAAATGTGGAAGCTAGGGACCAATGTGTAACCAATGTGGACCAACTGGCAGAAGGAGTTTTCATCTATTAAGATAGTGTTCTCACATTGCCCTCTTTCTGGTTATCTCAACCATCTGAGCATTTGAATAATAATTTGTGTCTCTCTGAATAAGGACATTTATTTTCACTAAAAAGTACTATCGAAACCATTTATTTACTGCCCTAAATTGTGTGTATGCATGTATTTATTAAGCATCAAAATTATTTTACAAAAGGTTACATATGCATGTATGTCTCTCTAAGTAATGAGGATGATAATATCAACGGTATATATCAGAGATTACTGGACACATAAAATGTCACTTGTCACCACCATACGCTCTCTCTCCTCCTGCTGCCCTTGAAATTTGTTAGACTGTGGCAGAGGGGCCACAGATAAGGTAGCTGTACCATCTCCTGCTCCTTCCAGGCTGTTGACTCTTGGCACTCATTTTACACATACCCCTGGGATTTCACTTCCTAAAGGCTTTTTTTTCCTCTCAGAAAGATTAGAGACCCCTTGGGTATTGTGTTGGTAATTTTGAATTAAATAGTGTGAGTAATCTAGCATTTATTAAAAAAAAAAAAAGGGGGGCCCATGTGCCCTGGGCTTAAATCAAACATGTTATCATGAAGACATTTTTTGATTTTCCTTTAAGTTCCCACTTAATTATTTTTGTTCGTGTTTTTGTTTTTAATATATATTTCGTGTTTTTGTTTTCTGCTTTTTGTTTTTACTTTTATCTATTGAAATTCTGCCTTCATTCAAAACAGGAGGATTAGGGAATAAAGGAAAAAAGTGTTAGCTAATAGAACAACTAAGAAAGAAGTTAGTACGCATTTTGAAGGTTAATTTACAGGTTTTTTACAGTTTTTTTTTTAAAGAAATTATTTTCTTCTCCCAATCCTAATTGTATTTGAAAGCTATTTGTAATTTTGAAGTAGAATTTCAAAAATGTAGAATTCATTATGGTAATTCTTTTTATATATTAGAACCTTTCATGATTGTTGTGAAAGAGCCATAGTATGTCTTGATTTAGTCCAAACATTGTTTAATAGAAAATGTGTCTGACTCTTGGCTCTGTAATTATACTTTTAAAAAAGTGAAATTTGAACTCTTTGAACCCACATCTGATCATTTTTAGTGAGCTTTATTTGGATTATTGTTTTAAATTTTTAGAGCAGAGAACTGACTCTAGGGCCATTTTCTTAATCCTATGTAACTTGATTATCTAAAGAATAGGTCACATGGTAGAGAAGGATGTAGCTAGCTTTTGCTTTTTATTTTTTTTAATTAATTTTTTTATGGTGACATTGGTTAATGAAATCCAATAAGTTTCAACTGTATACTTTTACAGTAAGACATATATATATTTACACTGTGTGTTCACCTATGGCTAGCTTTTTAATATGGCTTTGACACTCATCTTCTATGTAACTGCCATCTGAGTATTGTAGTGTGGGAGTTTAATGTACTGTATATAGTTCAGTCTTTCGGGTCTTTTCCAGTTGGACAGTTGCTCCTTCTACAAGTATTGCAATGATAATATGATAATATAGTGAACAAGAACTGGGAACAATATCTTTTTCAGAAAAGTGAAATTATATTTTAAATGGTTGGTTTGACTCCATTTTAAGCAATTCAAGTTTCTGTTTTTCTTTTGGGGAATAGGTCATAGCAAACGACAGAAGTCCCTTGGTGGGTAAAATCCACTGGGAGAAAATGGTGAAAAAGGTGTCAAGATTTGGAATACGTACAGGCACTTTTAACTGTTCCAGTGACCCCAGGTAAGTTGATTAGGCAATTACTAGAATTTGAGTTCTGACTAGAATTTTTAGAATAAAAACAATGATAGTAGAAACCTCTTTAAAACAAAAGCTAATTATAGTGTTTAGCACACTTGATTACACGGGTGCTTGATTAGCTTTTGATAAACTGGTGGTTATTTATTTTCTGCTATCTCTTTTTTTCTCTCTGATTCTTCTCTGTTTTTTCTAGTGGAGGTTACTCTTAAGAGTATGTCTTCAGTTCTTTACATTTCAGTTTTCTTTCTCAAAAAGACTTTGACATATTTATGCCTTTAGGTAAAAACTTTATGCTGACCTAAATCTTTATAATTTGACCCTTTAGATTGCATTTTGATACTCATTTTCATCAGCCCTACAATTATTGTAGGTATATCCTGTTCCCTAAACCTAATGTCCAAATTGATTCATCCTCTTTTTCCTTAATAAACCATGTGCCCTTTCTACCTTTCCTTTTCTTATTACTATTTGCTTTTTTTTCCATTTTCTCAGACAAGAATCCTTGGAGACATTTTTGTTTTTTTGTCATGATCTTCAGTATTTAATTTGTCAAATTATTTCTTGTTTTATTATTCTATTATTATTAAAAATGCATTTTATTTCAATTTCTAGTGCCACCAAATTATAATTTAAATTCATTCATTCATTTAATTATCCATTTAATAAATATTTTGTAAAAGCTTAGCATGAACAGCATGTTTTATTTAGTGCTGAGGAGGGAGCATATGATATCTCTTTAGAAACCCCACAATATTAGGTAATTTATTTTTTTTGTTCTTTTTCTCTTGCTGTTTTATTATTTTAATTTTTATTTTTTTTAATTTTTTTTAAGTTAAGTTTATTGGGGTAGCATTGGTTAATACAATTATATAATTTTCAGGTGTACCTTATAATTTGACATCTATATATTCTATTGTGTGATTACCACCCAAAGTTCTGTTTCCTTCAGCTACCATATATATGATCTTCATTACCCATTTCACCCTCCCAGGTAATTTCTAATATAGGTAGATATGCCTGACTTACCTACTACGTTCCTTATATGTGGCCACAATGAGAAACCCATTAGCTGTAGAAAACCCTCTTACACCACCACTACACTTCAGATTTCCCTGCCCTTTTCCTTTGGGCCTATGTTTGCTTCAGCTCTTCTTACTGTCCTTGGTTTGCCCATTCATCATATAGGGTGAGAGCTATTGTAGCAGGATCCCCTAAGGGTTAGAGGTATGACAGGAAGTTCTTGTGTTTCCTAATTCACATTTAGTCTTCTCATATACCCACAAAGCTTCATTCTCATCTTCACAGAACCTTAATCATATTCCATTTTCCAATGCCTTTTGGTAAAATGTCCAAGATAGCCTAAGTGCTAATGATCTTATGAAAAGGAAATCATTCTTATTTCTGTCCTTTGTTCACCAAAACCAATTGAATTTGGTCTGATTTCATCATTCCTAAAAAGTATATAAGTGAAAGATCTTCTTTTTCCCCACTGATGATTGTAATACCAGAACAATGATAGTGCTGATATTTTGATTTTTTTTCTGGATAATGTCAACAGTTAGTATTTTATTAAAAATATTCAGAATTGATTTTTTTTATAAATCGAACTAAACAATACATTTCAAACACTGTTACTTATAAATACATTAGAAAATATCAAGTAAAAACAAATTTACAAAAATATAAAAATTAAACATATATTACAATCTAATGTAAGTTGTTAGCATTAATAAGGACTTCAAAAATAAAATAAGGATAACATAAAATAAAGATAATCTATTAAGCATGGAAAAACTGAAAGAAATAGTAATATTTTATTTCTCTTTTTGGTGTAATCATGTAAAGCAAAATATATCAGAAGCGTCATATTGAGGCCAGTGGATTTTAGTGCAAATTTTTATGGCTTTTTTTTTTTTTTGGAAAAGCACTTTTACTTTACTTCCTTCAGTTTCATCATAAAAAAACAAAGATTTTGATGCACAGTTACTTGTATCAGTTTCTATATTGTCATATTCATGCTTCCTTTTATATGGAAAGTCTTCCAACTAGAGTAAGAACTATTCTTGCCATAGAAGCTGTGCTTGGTCAGGGTCACTTCTTTTTTTCTTTTGAGGATTATGGAGATATAGAAGAACAAAATAGAGAAATATAGAAAAGCATGTCCAGAATGTCAATGTAAAATGTAACTGGCCAGGGAATAATTTATTCAGCAAGTGTTTTAATTATGTGTTGAATAATTGAGTCATCCTTTTGCTCTCAGATTTTTGAAAACACCAAACTCTCCACTACACTGTCTATGCTGCTTTCTTTACTATAGCTCCTTCCTTGGGTATCCTCCAGGCCAGCCTCCTCTATTGTGCCAGCCCCATTGTACAGCAGTACTTTCTTGATCTGTTTTGCCCCATAAGAACATTCAGGACCACTACCTCTGGGCAGCATCTGACTCTGTCCATGACAGCAATTTTAATTTCTTTCCCTGCTTATCTAGCTTGCCTGGCCCTAATTCCTCTCATTCCTCAACCAAGCAATCTAGTTTATACCTTTTAGGTTTATTCTCTATTCTCTTTTTTTGGAAAAAGTAGAAAGTGAACTGGGTGTGTATCTTCATGGGGTTGGAGAGGTTGGGGGTAGTAAAGAGCAGATAGTGGATATTAAAATTGGAGGAGCCAAGTGGTAAATGGGCCAGGAGGTCTTATGGTGAGAGTATCAGGGATGCATACCCCATGCAGTAAGCAGGAAAGGGAAAGGAAGGAGAGAGTGGAGAATGGGCCAGGAAGGCCAAGGAGGCCAATGACCTCTTCTGAAGAAATAGCATTATATAAACAGAATACCACAGTTTCTTTTTAAATATAGCATACCATCCCAGAAACTGCAGTACCAAAATTCACAAGCCATGTTTTCTATTATTTTTAGTCTTCACATTCTCTAAGAGATCTCAAAAGATTTACTTTAAAAAGTAGAGAATTATTTCCTGGTATTATTATTGAATTTATTTAAACCTTTAAAAAGTTGTTTTTTTAATTCGCAGTAAATATTTTTATATAGATATAAGGTAATATAATCTTTAAAAATGATACATACATTAGTCTTTATTTCTGTTAGCAGTAAGGTTTTTAAGTATTATAATTTTTTTCAAGTCTGGAAAACATGATTTCATTGGAAAGATATATGATAACATACAGAATTATTTTTTCCTCAGTACTCTTAGATTCTATTTGGAATGATAAACCTTAAAACTATCACTTAGCTCTGAACTGAAAAGAAAGCACATATACATTTGTTTTCTTACATGAAGAAATGCATGCACTAAGACTGTCTGTTTTACAGAGTAAAGTTTTCTTATCAGAAAGACTGTCATTCAATTTATAACACAATTGAGAAGGCAGATATTCTCTGAAGTGGTCACAAAGGTAAAAGAAGGACCAAGAGAAGAAATTGTCATTAAGTATACGCAATTAAAAATTAAAGCTACTTAAAGATATTTAAGATATAAATAAGGCAATTATCAATATGCATTTAACTTGTTGCTTTTGGGGGGAGAGTAAATATAAATTTATGTCAATGAAATATTATTTTGCATTAGACAAATACATTTTTAAGGAATAGAAGGTGTTTTATTTTGTAGGATATGTAATTCTCAAACCATTGTAGTTAAAGCAATATTGGCATTAATAGAATCTATCTTGTTAAGGAAGTGAATCAACTCAACAAGAAGCTTGAGTCATGGTCTGTGATTCCGAGTCACCCAGATAGTTTCCCAGAGTCATTACCTTGTCTTTATGACATAACATGTTGTCTTCACTTTATTCATTCATTCATTCATTCATTACCATCCATTTCTAAATCTGTAGTAAAATGTATCTATAGATAATTATTTGTGCCCTAAGGAACAAAATATATCCACATGATAGATTTATTTCCCCCAACTTTATTGAGGCGAATTTACATAGCATAAAATTCCACATGGTAGGTTTTGGGAAAAAATACTATTAAAAAAAAAAAAAAAATATATATATATATATATATATATATTTCATTTATAATCTCCACTGTAGTACAACAGCCATTTTCCTTTTTCAGTATGTCATTTGTCCTCTAGTTTTTTAGGGGGATAGGGATGTCACAAATATTATAGTAAGAACCAGTCTGTTTCCAAATGATTGGAGTCATGACCCCACAGGATAAATCTAAACCAAATGATTTAATTTTAGATAAATTCTTCTGTACTTTGTTGTAAAATGGGGTCATTCTTGTACTGAATCTCTTCTTAATATGAAAACTTACTTGTTTCATCTGTGTTAAATAACCCTCTTCACAGTCTTTATTAAAGAGATGAGAGATTATAAAACAACATGGGACTCACTAGGTGAGCTTTTGTGCACATTACTTTGTAACATTGTCTAAGTGCTTCAGACCTTGTGCTGGGTCCTTGAGTTAATAAATGGCCTCAGCCTGGCGCCTGAGGTCAAAGAGCTTACATTGAAGTCAGGGGCTTAGAGTGTAGGATATTTCCTTAGTTTAGTTCCCAAACCCTTCATGAAATCTTCAGTTCGAATTTCTAATAATATTTCTTTTTGAACTTTTTTAACATTTAGTAATAAAATATATACAGTTTTATACTTGTTTTGTTTCCTCAATAAGGCTTTAAATTCTTTATGAGCAGGAATTATATTTGTATTATCTTTTGGACTTTATCAACACTAATGCAGTAGTAAGTTCATAATAGACACTGAAATATCTGCTGTTTCCCTTGACTTTTCAGGCTATACTTTTCTTTTAAAAAAACATAGAGATATAAAACAAACAAACAAACAAAGCTACAAAAAGAGAGCTTGCTTTTCCTCTTGTACAATGGCCAGATTATTGCTACTAGCTTTGATTTGTTGCAGGTTATTTGATTTTGGGGAGAGGATATCTTTCAAGTGCTAAAGAAATTTTCAGGGCAAGAGATTGTTTGCATAGCAATGAGGCTAAGCGAGGTAGCTTACCTAGCAGCCTAGCTATTTACTTACAGTTTACTTTCTTATAGATACTGCAAGAGAAGAGGCTGGGTACGATCCACACTCATTATGTCTGTTCCACAAACAAGTACTTCTAAAGGGAAAGTCATGCTTAAAGAATACAGTGGACGCAAGGTTGAAGTAGAGCACATTTTTAAGTGGATAACTGCTCATGCAGCTTCTCGGATAAAAACCATTTATAATGCTGAACATTTAAAAGAAGAATGGAATAAAAGTGATCAATATTGGGTAAAAATATACCTATTTGCAAACCTTGACCAACCTCCAGCTTTCTTCTCTGCACTAAGTATAAAATTTACTGGAAGAGTTGAGTTTATTTTTGTTAATGTGGAAAATTGGGACAATAAGAGTTATATGACAGATATTGGTGTATATAACATGCCATCATACATACTTAGAACTCCTGAAGGAATTTACAGATACGGAAATCACACAGGTGAATTTATATCCCTTCAGGCCATGGATTCATTTTTGCGCTCATTACAACCTGAAGTAAATGATTTGTTTGTTTTGAGCTTGGTTCTAGTTAATCTTATGGCTTGGATGGACTTATTTATCACACAAGGAGCTACCATAAAGCGATTTGTGGTTCTCATAAGCACTTTAGGGACATATAATTCTCTATTAATTATTTCCTGGCTACCGGTGTTGGGCTTTTTACAGCTCCCTTATTTAGATAGCTTTTATGAATATAGCTTAAAATTGTTGAGATATTCCAATACAACCACACTGGCTTCATGGGTAAGGGCAGACTGGATGTTTTATTCTTCACACCCAGCGCTGTTTCTCAGTACATACCTTGGACATGGTCTACTAATCGATTACTTTGAGAAGAAGAGACGGCACAACAACAATGACGAAGTCAACGCCAATAATCTTGAGTGGTTATCAAGTCTGTGGGACTGGTCTACCAGCTGTCTCTTCCACCCAATTGCTTCTTTTCAGAACTTCCCTGTAGAATCTGATTGGGATGAAGACCCTGACTTCTTCTTGGAGCGGTTAGCTTTCCCTGACCTTTGGCTTCACCCTTTGATACCAACTGATTACATTAAAAACTTGCCAGTGTGGCAGTTTAGGTGTCTTGGAGTCCATTCTGAAGAGGAAATGTCAGAGGATTCTCACGATATTGAAAATGACTCAGATATCGAGAACACAGACACTTTTAACAGTGAAAAGGAAGTATTTGAAGATAAACAGATTCACAGTTCACCAGGAAAAGCAAGTCACTGTGGTGCTGAGGCTTGTTCATGTGCCAATAAATATTGTCAGACCAACCTGTATGAAAAGAAGGAAAGGTCATATGCATCATATAACACTAATGAAGATATGGAACCTGATTGGTTAACCTGGCCTGCTGATATGCTGCACTGTACTGAATGTGTTGTTTGTCTAGAGAATTTTGAAAATGGATGTTTGCTTATGGGACTGCCCTGTGGTCATGTGTTTCATCAGAATTGCATTGCAATGTGGTTGGCTGGGGGTCGACACTGTTGCCCTGTTTGCCGGTGGCCTTCTTATAAAAAAAAGCAACCATATGCACAACGTCAGCCCTTGTCAAATGATGTCCCATCTTAACCATGTGCAATTTGTGCTTTATAAGCTTTGAGTATCTTACAGCTTGCCTTTTTAATGTTAGTCACAATTTTTGTGGTTTGAAGTTTAGTTTAATGTTAGTGCAATGACAGGAAATACACATTATGCTAATGTTGATGACAATTATTTGGTTGCCTGTATGTCAATTGAATGCATACTTAATTGTAAAAAATTTTATTTACAACATTTGCAATTGAGAAGTTAATGTTTTTTTGTAAGCACAAAAGAAGTATGATAGAAATTTATCCTAGCAAGACTTTACAAAGTAGGATCAAATTCTAATGGAATTGAGGCAGTTTCTTATCTTAAATGTTTCCTCCCTTTTTACAATCTGTCCAGCATCTCTTGGTTAAATAATGTATGCTCTGAGATATGAAATTAAAACAGATCGATGAAATAAATTATTTTAAAACCAGAAGAGTACAGGTTTTCCATTGTTGAATTATTTTTGATAAGATGTCTGAATTCTATAGGCATTTTCTTGGTTTGTTAGATTCACAGATAAGTCAAACATGATTCTTGACCTGTTGGAAGAAAAAGACAAAAATTATGTTGTTTGATTTATCCCTTGTAGAGCAGAGAAAATAATGCTTTTATCAGGTTTTCCTGGGGGGGTGCAGAGTTGAAGGAGATATTAAAAGTTAACAGACTCTAAAATCTGTTTTTAAAAAGAAAATTTGAATTCATAAAGCAACCTATTGAATTTAATGAACTACAGATTCCAAGTTTGTGGACTTTATAGTTACTGAACTCTATGGTTAATCGTAATAGTGGCCAGAGGTGATGTTAGTTTACCTTTTAATCTTGGTTAGCTTTGATGGAAAGAATTGGGCTTTTTAAAAAGTATTGAATCATTTATGAGTATTTAGCATTTTAATATAAATAAAATCAACTATAGCAATTAGCCACACATAGATTACTTTATATGTTTTTCCTGACTTTCTATTTTGAAAAATGTGAAAACTACAGAGACAGTGGAAACAGTACGATGAACATCCATTTCTCTCTAATTCACAAAGTATTTTACATTTTGTTAATTTGCTTTCTGTCCTGTTTCTATTTATCTTTTTTCTTTTTGCTTTTTTTCTGTTTTTTTTCTGAGCCCTTTGAAAATAAATTTCAGTCTTCATTATGCTTTACCACTAAATATATCACCACATATCTCCTAAGAACAAGGGTATTTTTTATGTAATCATATCACTATCATACCCAAGAAATTTAACATTGATTCAATAATATCTAATATATAATTACTATTCTCTAATTGCTCCCAAAATATTCTCTATATCTTTGTGTTTTGTTTTTATTATGCACTCAAAGTTTATACATTGAATTTAGTCTTATTTTATTCTTTAGAGCAATTCCTCTGCCTTTTTTAAAATTTATTTTTTAATTTTTTACATCTTAACTGATACATTTTTGAAGAATACAGACTAGTTGGCTTATGGAATGTTCCATGTTCTGCATTTGTCTGAATGTTTCTTCATGATTAAATAGAAATGAAAGACTTTGCCTAGATTGTATGTACTTCTCATTTGCTTGACATCAGGAGGAACATGATGTCAGTTTATCTCACTTTATAATTAAGAAAGAACCTGTGAGGCAATATGAACCCAATGATTTTAATATCCATTGATGATTATTAACCTGAATCAATTATTAAATAGGAATTATAAGATGGGGGTTTTCTAATTCCATCCTTCATTCTACATTTATTAGTTGGCATTTTTTTGTGAAGGAGCTTTCCATTTTTATACTTTTCTTTCTCTCAGATTCTTTTTATATTTAATATGTTAAAATTCATTCTTTTTGATGCTTGAATCATCCCAAGTTTGGTAAGTGGGAGCCCCTCTAAGCCAGCTCTTATGTCCTATTGGTATGTCCCTTTTGATCTTGAAGCACTTACTTGCTTTTTGACAGAAGGTGTTCCAGACACACTGTAATTTCCCTGGGCCAACCCCCAAAATCAAGGCATTTATTTATTCAGAAGGTCCAAGGTTCATGGTAGACTTCTATTGACTGCCTCCCAAAACGGTAAAATTTTCTCATTCTTAATTGTTGCTACATCACTAGCAGAAATATTTTTCTTCTTGGTGCACTGAGCCTCATTTTCAAACATAAATGGAAATAATAAGGACTATTTTAAAATTTTTAAATAAAAATTGAAGCTGCTCCCTGTGCTCTAATCTTCCTTTAAAAAAAAAATGTTATTATAATTGTTAATGTTTCCCAAAGTTCCTCCATTGGCCCACTGCTGTTTTCTCTCGTGTGTTCAGCAGATGTCCCAAATCTACATGTCCTGGCAAAGGCCTGTTCCCAGATCTTCAGTTTTACATACAGCTATCTGCAGAACGGCTCCTGTATGCTTTTAATTACCCAGTAAGTCAAAACAGCTTTTTCATTCTCTCTCCCAATCCCCAGTCCTGTTATGGTTCTGATTTCGATTAGTGGATGGTACAATGTTGTCCAATATGAAATGTACACAAAAGTACAAACATTTTAAAAGACAATAAAATTTATCCAGCATCCCTGGGCACACCATACTTTGGGGACTACTAGCCTAAAAGATAAGCCAATCTTCTTAACACTGGCTTTCAAGACCCTTCAAAATTTGTTAATGGCCCACATCTTAGACTTACTGAGACACTACTGCTTTGTTACTTCAGGGCCATGCTCCAGTTTTTCTCAGTACTTTGTTACCGCCTCTGCTTGGTGGTCTCATCTTTTCTTCTCTGCTTTGTCTAGCTAGATCCCACTTACTCCAGAAAATTTAATACTTTCCTATCTATCTTCTCATTCCCCAAAGGGCTTATAAAGAGAAGAAGAGAACTTTTACATTGAAATCTCAGCAGCTGTGACCCTTATGTGATCAAATTTAGCATCACAAACAATGGAGCAAACTGATATGTGCCCTTCTATATTAGAGATACCTTGCCCTTTCCTGGTGTCTGTGTGCCTTTCTTATATCCCAGAGATACCTTGTATAATGTCTGTCATAATTGGCTGCATTGTATTAAAACTGCATGTGGTCTTTTTCCAGTGAACTTCCTCAAGGTAGGAACTGGGTTTTATTCAACTAAATATCTACAATCATGGCATAAAGTAGAGATAATACCTTATGAACATTAGACATGCAATGAAAATGTTACAGTGAAATCACAGAAAATAATTGCCAAAAGTTCAGTTCTCTAAGGAAGCTTTACTCATCCCTTAATTGTTAAGCATAGTAAATAATACTTTTATCAGATTTTCTTGGAGGTGGAAAATTGAAGGAAATATTCAAAGTTCACAGACCCTAAATTTTAACTTTTTACAAAGAAAATTTGAATTCTTAGAGCAACCTATTGAATTTAATGAATTACAGAGTCCAAGTATGTGGGCTTTGTGGTTACTTAATTCTATGGTTTGTAATGGGAGAACACATAATTGTCCTGCTTAAGAGTTTTTCTACTAATTATTTCCTGTGTAAGTCTTAAATCTTTAAGTATGTTAAGCTCCCTGAAGTCAGGAATAATGCTGTAATCTACTGTGATATTCTCAACATATTAAACCTAGAGTAGATATTCAGTAAATAATTGGTGTCTTGAATTTTTAAAATGTTTTACTTTTGCCCTTTACCAAAATTTTACCACTCATCTAGTATAGATAGAAAAGATAAAACAAAAGAGATTATATTTTTAGCACCCATTTGTAGTGACAAAGATATCAATATTTTTTTGGCTTTCTCCAAGACAAAAAGTTTAATATTTTTTTCAAATTCAGTCACATACTTCTTTTCATCTCTTCTTTAGAATAGTTGGGAATTTGGAAGATTATTCATATAATCTTTCTTCTTCCTCCCACATTTTTCCCTTTGGCTATTTTATTATTCATTTAAACTCTACCCTCTGGTGAGAGTTTTACCCTCATGGCCATGCTACCCTGAACAAGCTGGATCCTCTCTGATCTTGGAAGCTAAGTAGGGTCAGGCCTGGTTAGTACTTGGATGGGAAACCACCTAGAAAGACAGGTGGTGCAGGCATAATAAATATTAAAAAAAGGGATTGTGAACTGACAAAAGTTTGCAGTCTGTGAGGTTAACCAAGGTTGCCTCACCTAAAAAAAAAAAAAAAATACTCTACCAAAGGGATGAAAGGTAGAGGTGAAATGTTGGATCCCTTTTGCTATTGGATCTAACTAAAAATTTGGAGGAAAAAAATGGAAGTTCAACTATTAAAATTACATTTTTGAATCGTCTGTTTTAACCATTCTATTCTTGTTCTTTGTTGTCAATAAGTTTATTGATTTATGATCCATGTATTTGCTGATTTTTTTATATTCTCACCAAAAACTTTTATTATTTCATACATAGGAGATCATTTTACTTCCTAACATCCCTGTGTAACAGAACAGAAGGAATTTTCACTTAATAGGTAATGAGAACTCAGGATAACCAAGATAGTTAAAGAAGCGACTAAGATACAGCTTTCGAATTTGAATGTCTTCAGGGCTCATATAAACAGTTTAAGTAAGTTGTGGGAACAACAGTGTATATACTCTACCTAAAGGTATTTAAACATTTTTTAAATATTGTGTCAGCAAATCAAAGTGGGTGGTGGCCTCCAATTTCTGGATAAAATTCTATCTTGTTCAGGGCTCTTTCTACTATATTTTCACTTAGAAGTAAGTATGTTTGTGGAAAAGACAGCTATAGGAAACTGCTTTTTGTCAAAATTATATTATGCTTTATGCTGGTGCTAAATTACTCTTGGTTTTTGTGTATTTTAAAATACACTCAAAGTATTGACAAAGAGGACACCTGAGTTTATAGCATATTTATTCATGAAGCACAAAAATAAGCTTAAAAATAGAAAGGTACCCAAAGAGATGTCAAAGTTCAGGTACTAGTGATTTTTTTAAAATTTATTTTTCTAGTTTTATTGCGATATAATTGAAATATAGCATTGTATAAGTTGAAGGTGTACATTGTGTTGATTTGACACATTTATATATTGCAATATGATTACCACTGTATCATTAGCTAATAGTTTCATCACATCACATAATTACTATTTTTTTTTTTTGGATGAGAACATTTAAGGTCTCTCTTAGCAACTTTCAAGTATATAATACAATATTGTTAACTATAATCACAGTGCTGTGCATTGGATTCCCAAAACTTATTCATCTACCTGGAAGTTTGTACTCTTTAACCAACATCTCCCAACTTCCCCCACACCCCAGCCCCTGAAAACTACCATTCTATTCTTTGTTTCTATGAGTTTGCATTTTTTTGGATTCCAGATATAAGTGATACACAGTTTTGTCTTTATCTGACTTATTTCACTTAGTATAATGCCCTCATGTTGTCACAAATGGCAAGGTTTTCTTTTATCTCATGGTTGAATAATATTCCATTGTGTATATTTACCACATATTCCTTATCCATTCATCAGTTGATAGACACTTAGTATTTTCTTATTTTCTTAGCATCTACTGAAATAACCATGCAGATGCTTACACAGAAAAAATTTATTCTTACTTTACATAGAATTTGAATGAGCTTGGTGGTCTAGCTTCCTAGTCTATAGAATAGAAGCTATGTGTATAGAGACTGTGGAGTGGGGTTGAGCCAGCTAGAGGCAGACCAAACAAAGAAGTTATTGTTACAATATTTTGATAGCAAGAGACAGAAGGTACTAGTGGGGCAAAAAAAGACCAAAACAAAAACAATAGTTTGTGACCAGGTAATGCAATGGCAAGTAATTTCCTGAGAGGACTTTACTATCTTGCCAACAATGACTCTCTGTCATCATGAAAAATATTTTACTAATACTATTTGCATAAGAAGTTGGGAAAATTCATTATGATATTCAAAGTAATTAAAACATTTCAACAAAGTGGAAAGTTTCTGTTTTCTGGAAAATTCATTTAGAGGGATGAGGTGGGAAAGACAAAAATCCTATTCTTTAACTCCCTTATGAAAGGTTAATACCTAACAGTCTTACTAGTTTTGCCATAAGCCGTGCCATCAGTTGTATAATAGAGAAATGACTTTCATATACAGCATATATCTAGTTAGTGTCACTACTGCTAGTAAAATTCTGTGAGCTCTTTTCATTTAGTAATGTACTTTGAGAGCTGTCTTGATAAAGCAGAGTCTGGTGATGTTTCCACATGGGTAACTTATATGGAGTTTGTGAGGTCCTTTCACAAAGACAAAGTAAGATTTTAGACACAGCAAAAAGGAAGCTAGAACTCTGATATTTTCAAGGCTGCTTCTGTTTTATTGTTTAAATGCTCTCCATTTAGTTTTATCTAATTCCTGAGCCACATAGCTAAAGCAATAGGTTTCTGTAACAAAATACCTCAAGATGACTCCTGGCTTTATTGCCAGAGGCTTGGATGGGAGACACCTTTAAAATGCCAAACTGCAATATCTTGGGCTTTTAAAAAAATATTGTTCAAATTACTTGTTAATATTGAATATGGAGGACTGTGACCAGTTTTGATGTATATTGCTTTGCTTTAAAGCATCTTGTTTTGTTTGATGAGGAAAAAAAAGAATGTGGTTCTTACAGTTTTCCTGTTTAAATAATAGAATGTGAGTGTCAGAAGCAAATGAGAAAGCTGTTTCATCCAATCTTTTGCCTTGATTTAGATTGTTAATGTCTCTGTTATGACAAAATTCATGCACTCATCATCTAACAAAAAGCATGCTATACTTGCAAAAATCTGTAAACAGTCAACCTGCCAGGATCTGTAGAAAAGTAGTTAACGGGCAATGTAACAACAACAGGCGCTGAAAGCCCACATTTGGACACTTAGTTGGATACTTCCCATGTCACCACTACCTTTGGGAAAGAGAATGAATCAGGAGTTCATCTGTTTAAAAGCTAACCTACTTGCTTTGAAATATGATACTTACATTTATTCATCAAACTAGTACATATTTAACCAGGATTTTTATTTAGAGAGAAACCTGTGAACAATAAGGCATTAAAGACCATCCTCATAAGTTCAGCTCCAAACTCATTTCCATTACCCTGAATATCTCCAAAGCAGCTTCTTTCTGTTTCAGCCAAGTGCACTGTCTGCTGTTGCTGAATGAGGGCAGATTTACACAGACTCTGCTCTATTTTTATGGCTATGGAAAGGATGAGAGGTAATATGACAGTTTATAGCATAATGTGCACCAGCCTGTGTCATACAGAAAATGGAGAAAGGACCCTTGACATTTTTTAAGTTTTCCAAGGGCTAAGAAAGATTGCAATAATCCATTCAGTTACATTCATTTAACTCTAAGGAGAAATGTATCTAACTGACTCATTTGGGGAAAATATATGTGTTTTATTTGGAATCTGGAAATCAGAAACCTACCTAGAGTTTGTTCAAACAGCTTTGAATTTTTAGTAAAGGAAAATGTGGTGGTAACTATGTTGCTTATTTATCTGAGAATTATTACATAGTTTGAATGTAGTACTAGTGTTTTCTGAAATAATATTACTATAGGGCAAACCATAGGTGGGAAGTAGAAAAGGCTTCTGATGCTTCATAACATGTACTAATCAAATAAAAAGGAGAGTAGGACAAGAAAAAGATGGAACAAATGGACAGTACTTTCACCATCTACTCCTTCTTTAACTACTTTCAACCATCCAGAGAAAATGCATTTTTCTCTTTAGTTAAAGTTCTTACTAAAGGGCAATATATACATAAAAGAATATGAATCTTAAAAGTGCATATTTTAATTTATCACAAAGCCAACACATCACCCAGATCAAGAAACAGAATTGCCACATCCCAGAAACTTCCCGATTCCTTCAGTCACTACTTCTACCACCTATAACTTATAAAATCATACATTAGTTTTGCCTCTTTTTGAATGTGATATAAATAAAATCATATAGCATGTAGTATTTTATATATAATTTTATTTAAAGTTATGTTTGTGAGGTTCTCTATTGTGGGTAGCAGTAGTTGTTCATTTTTATTTCTGTTAAGTGTTACATTGTATGAACATACTATAATTTTTCAGCTTTTGGGAATTACAAATAACAATGCTATGAATATTCTTGTATATGACTTAGGTTTACATATGTTCACATTTCTGTTGAAGATGTAATTTCTGGGTTATTAAGTATGCCTAAGTTCAGTTTTGGTAGACACTGACAGTTTTCTAAAGTGGTTGTACCCATTTACACCCTCTTTAACAGTATATGAGAGTCCTAGTTCCACATTCTTACTAAGATTGATGTTACAATTGTTTTTCATTTTCATTGGTGTATAAATTCTCATTGGTGTATAAATATCTCTTTGTAGTTTTCATTTGCATTTCTCCAATGACTAATGAGGCTGAGAACCTTATATGTTTATTGGCCATTTGAATTACTACCTCTTTTTTGAAGTTCTTGTTCAAATCTTGTACATTTTTTATTGGGTTGCTGTCTATCTTTTTCTTATTGAATCATGGAATTTCTTTATATATTCTAGATATAAGTTCTTTGGTCAGTATAGGTATTGCAAATATTTTCTCCCTGTCTGTGGCTTGATTTTGGGAGCAAGAAGGGATTTTTTTTTCAATTGACAATCCTTTATTAGTCAACTTAGGTAAGTCCAAAATAAGTCAGTGAAGATAGGTGAAAAACTAAGCTTACACAGCAAAAAGTGCCATTTCATTTGGCAAAGGCTCACATATAGAGAAACTCATTGGAAAGTAAGATCCCATTCAATATCATGGCAAAGAAAGCAGCAGTCACGGCCTGACGTGAACACCAGCCTGGGCACCTCGTCAAGGGATCTGTCAGCAACACAGATGGCAATGCCTACCCCACCCTCAGATCTGCCAACTCCCTTTATAAGCACTGACCATTTCTTTAATGATTAGTGATATTGAACATCTTTTCATATGTCTATTGGCCATCTGTATGTTCTTGTGGAAGAAATGTCTATTCATGTTCTTTGCTCATTTTTTCATTGGATTGTTTGGAGGATTTTTTGTTGTTTTTTGTTTTTGGTGTTAAGTTGCATGAGTTCTTTACATATTTTGGATACTAACTCTTTATAGGATGTATCATTGTTGAATATATTCTCCCACTCAATAGATTGTTTTTTCATTTTCTTGATTTCCTTTGCTGTGCAAAAACTTTTTCGTTTGATGTTCTGCTTGTTTATTTTTTCTTTTATTTCCCTTGTCTGAGGAGATATATCCAAAAGAATATTACTAAGAAGAATGTCAAAGAGATTACTGCCTACATTTTCTTCTGGAAGTTTTATGGCTTCAGGTCTTACATTTAAGTCTCTAATTCATTTGTATTTATTTTTGTATATGGTGTAAGAAAAATTTATTTTTGTATATGGTGTAATAAAATTTCTGTCCTGTTGAAGTCATCTAAATCATTTTTTTTTGTGTGTGTATCTGTTCGTTTTTCCCAACACCATTTATTGAAGAGATTATCTTTACCCCATTGTATATTCTTGCCTCTGTTGTCATAGATTAACTGCCATATAGGCATGGGTTTATTTCTGTACTCTCTATTCTGTTCTATTAATATATATGACTGTTTTTATGTTAGTACCATGCTGCTTTGATAACTATAGCCTTGTAGTATAGTTTGGTATCAGCTTGTGTGATGCCTCCAGCTTTATTTTTTCTTCTCAAGATCGCTTTGGCTATTCGGGATCTTTTGTGATTCCATATAAATTTTAGGACTATTTGTTTTGGTTCTGTGAAAAATGCCATTGGTTTTTGATAGAGATTACATTGAATCTAATCTATAGATTGCTTTGGGTAGTATGGATATTTTGACAATGTTAATTCTTCCTATCCATGAGCACACTATTATATGCTTCTATTTCTTTGTATCTTCTTCAATTTCTTTCTTCAACGTTATAATTTCCCAAGTATAGATCTTTTACCACCTTGGTTAAATTTATTCCTGGGTATTTTTTGATGCAATTGTAAATAAGATTGTTTTTTAAATTGATTTCTGATAGTTCATTATTAGTGTATAAATACAACCATTTTCTGAATATTAATTTTGTATCCTACAACTTTATTGAATTAATTTACCAGTTCTCATAGTTTTTTGGTGGGCTTTTTAGGATTCTCTACATACTGTATCATGTCTTCTGTGAATAATAACAGTTTTGCTTCTTTCTTTCCAATTTGAATACCTTTTATTTCTATTTCTTGTTTGATAGCTGTGGCTAGGACTTCCAATACTATGTTGAATAGAAGTGCTGAAATTAGACTTCCTTGTCTTTCTCCTGATCTTAAGAAAAATTATTTTAACTTTTCATCATTTAGTATGTTAGCTGTGGGTCTGTCATATATGGCCTTTATTATAGTGAGATATGTTTTCTCTATTCCCACTTTGTTGAGAGTCTGTGTGTGGTTTGGGAATCAGGGTAATGGTAGCCTCATAAATTCAGGTTGGGAGCCTTCCTCACTCTTGAAGTTTTGGAATAGTTTGAGAAGAGTAGGTGTTAATTTTTCTTTGAATGTTTGGTAAAATTCACCTGTGAAGCCATCCAGTTCAGGAATTTTGTTTGTTGGGAGTTTTTTGATTACTGATTTGATTTCATTAGTAGTTATCGGTCTGTTTAGATTTTGTTTCTTCTAGATTCAGTCTTGGGAGATTGTATGTTTCTAGGAATTTGCCCATTTCTTCCAGTTTGTCCAATTTGTTGGCATAGAATTATTTTAGTATTTTCTTATAATCCTTGTATTTCTGTGGTGTTAATTGTGACTTCTCTTCATTTCTTATCCCTTTATCATGATGAAATATTCTTCTTTGTACCTTATTATACCCTTTGTTTTAAAGTCTATTTTGTCTGATATGAGTTACTATCCTAGATTTTTTTATTTTTATTTGTGTGGAATATTTTTTTCCCATCCTAGACTTTCAGTCTGTGTATGCCTTTGGTTTGAAGCAGGTCAAATGTATCTAGCATATTTATGGGTCTTATTTTCTTATCTATTCAGCCACCCTATGTCTTTTGATTAGAGCCTTTAATCTATATTTAAAGTGATTATTGACAAATATGTAGTTATCGCAATTTTATTATTCATGTTTTTTCCCCTTTTTCTTTTTAAAGAAGTCTCTTTAACATTTCTTGTAAAACCGGTTTGGTAGTGATGACCTCCTTTAGCTTTTTCTTGTCTGGGAATTGATCATATTTTCCTACTCTTGTTAGCAATACAAATATTCTCTTTTGTGAAGTGTTCAAGTATCTTGCTCATTTAAAAACTTGGGGTTTTTATCCTTCATATGAGTGTTTTAATTTTGAAAATGTAGAACAGTTTGTGGATTCTTTTTTAACTCTCTTGGTGATATCTTTTCATGAATAGTTCTTAATGTTAAAGAAGTCCAATTTAACCATTTGTTATTGCTGTTTAAAATTTCTGTCCTGTTTAAGTCATCTAAATAATTTTTACCTGTCCCAAAACCAAGATATTTTCCTGTGTTTTTTCTCTAGAAGCTTTTCTTTTCTTTTTGTCTACCTACTGTACATATTTCAGTTTGTGATCTATTTCAAATGAATTTTTGTGTGCTGTGAGGTAGGAATCAATGGTCATTTTTTTAAATATAGCTATCTAAATTGACTTAACAAAACTTAATGGAAAGAATATAATTTTTCCAACTGAATTATGGTAGTATTTGCTGTAAATCAGGTGACAGTGTTCATATACAGTTCTGCTTCTGGGTTCTCATTCTTTTTTATTCTTTATAATAATTTCACACTAATGCTCCACAATTTTAAATATTAGAATTTTATAGTACTGTTGGTATTCAGTAATACAAGTCCTCCAACTTTGGTATTTTGCATTACATAAAATTTTCAAATTAGCTTCTCAAAATTAACCACATACAAAAAGATCTCTTCTGGGGATTTAATTGGATTACATTAAATCTATAAATCACTTTTGAGGTTAATTGATATCTTTACAATAGTGAGTTCCACTCTATGAATATGGTATATCTCTCCATTTAGTTAGATATTCTTTAATCAGCAGTGTTGTAGCTGTCTGTAAAAGGGTCTTAAACATTTTCATTTAATTTATTGTTAGGGTTTTGATTTTTTTTCATGCTATTGCAAGTGATGATAGTGTTTTAAATTTTTATTTCCTAATTGTTGATTTTATGTAGGAATAATTCTTTTTATATTAGCCTTTTTTGGTAAGAATTTTGTTAAACCTGTATATCCATATGAAGAGAACTGACATCTTTATTATGTTGTATTTCCAACTTATGAACATTGTATGTGTCTCTCTCCATTTTATTTAGAGACTTTTGATTTCTTTTATTAGCGTTGCATAATTTTCAGCCAACAAGTACATGTGTTGTTTGATTTGTACTGCATTATTTCATTTTTTGATGATTTTAAATGGCATCATATTTTTAATTTTGGTGTTCATATATTAATTGCTACATATAGAAATATCACATAAAACATTTTTCGTATATTAGTCTTTTATTCTGTGACATTGTCAAACTCACTTTTAGTTTCAAGAGTTTTTTGGTAGATTACTTGGATTTTCTACCTAGATAATCATGTAACCAGCAAACAATAATTTAATTTCTTTCTTTCTGATTTGTCTATCTTTTTTTATTTATTGTGCAGCTAAATTGTCCAGCATTATGTTGAATAAGAGTGGTGAAACTGATATCCTATCTTAGGGGAAAGTATTCAGTCTTTTACCACTTAATTTAATGTTAGTTTCAGGTTTTTTGTAGATGATTTTTATCAAGTAGAGGAGGTTCTTCTTTGTTTCTATTTTTTGAAAGTCACTTATTTTATCATAAATGGATATTGAATTTTGTCAAATTCCTTTTCTACATTGATTGATATGGTCATGTGGTCCATATTTAGACTCTCGATATGATGGATTATATTAATTGATTTTCAAATAGTGAACCAACCCTGGAATAAATCCCACTTGGTTCTGGTTTATAACTCTTTTTACATATTACTGAATTCTATTTGCTATATTTTGTTAAGCATTTTTATATCTATGTTTATAAAGGATACTAGTCTGTAGTTTTTTTTATTTGATACTGTTTCTGTCTGATTTTGGTATCAGGGTAATACTAGTTGTATAAAATGAATTGGAAAATGTTTGTTTTTGTTGTATTTTCTGAAAAAGATTTTGTATAGCTGGTGTTAATTATTTTTTAAAAGCTTGATAGAATTCTCCAGAATAACAATCTGAGCCTAGAGATTTTTTGGGAGGAGTTTAAATTTATGAATTAAATGTTCTTAATTGAATGTTATCTATCATTCTTTCTACCATATTATAATCAATACTATCTCTTGCAATATCTGTTTCATATTGGGTGAGTTATGGTAGTTTTTGTTTTTCAGGAAATTGATTCATTTCAGCCCTTATTATCTCTTTGGTGTCTGTGGGGTCTGTAGTAATTTCTGTTTTATTCCTGATATTGGTTATTTGTGTGCTCTTTTATTCTTTGTCAGTTTTTCTAGAAGTCTATAGTTTTTATCTGGATTTTCACAGAACCAGCTTTTTGCTTCTTTAATTTTTTCTAGTTCTGTTTTCAATTTTATTAATTTCTGCTTTTATCTTTATTATCTCCTTCTGCTTGCTTTGAGTTTATTTTGCTCTTTTTTTATGTTCTCAAGTGGAAACTTAGATTACTAATCTGAAACATTTTCTTTTTTCTAATGTATACATTTTATGGTATCAATTTCCCTCTGAATTCTGAGTTTGTAGTGTTCCACAAATATTGATATGTTATATTTTCATTTTCATTTCATTCAATGTAGTTTTTATTTCTCCTGAGGCTTCCTCTTTGACCATAGATTCTTTAGAAGTGTGTCGTTTAGTTTCAAACTGTTTTGACGATTTTTCTGTTCTTAATTTCTAATTTGATTCCATTGTAGCCAGAGGGCATTTTTGGTATGATTTCAATTCTTTTAAATTTCTTCAGGTTTGCTTTATGGGGCCCACGATATGTCTATCTTGATATATGCTCAGCAGGCACTTGAAAAGAATGTGTATCTGTTATTGGATGGAGTATTTTATAAATGTCAATTAAACACTGTTGGTTGATGGTATTCTTCTATATTCTTGTTGGTTTTCTTAGTTGTCGAGAAAGAGGTGTCAAAGTCTTTAACTATATAATGAATTTGTCTATATCTTCATTTCAGTTTTATCAGTTTTTACTTCACAATATTTGCAGTTCTATGGTTGGTGTATACATATTTAGATTGCTATATATTCTTGGTAGATTGACACTTTTATCATGATGAAGTGTACTTTTCTGTTTTGGGTAAATTTCTTTGCTCTGGATTCTATCATAGCCACTCCTGCTTTCCTTGGATTAATGTTTGCATGATATATATTTTTCCATCCTTTTACTTTCATCCTGCCTACATCATTTTATTTGAAGTGAATTTACTGTAGACAACATATAGTTGGCATGATTTTAATCCACTCAGTCTTTTATTAATTGTTGTAATTTAATGGTAATTATTGATATATTAAGCCTACATATTTTATTTTCTGTTTATCCTCTGTTTTTCTTTTTGTCTCCCTGTGAGTTTCTTGATCATTTTTAGAATTCCATTTTGATATATAGTATTTTTAAACAGCTTTATTGAAACATAATTCACATATTATATGATTTATTATTTTAAATATATAATTCAGTAATTTTTAGTATATTAACAGGGTTGTCCAACCATTACCACTATTTAATTCCAGTACATTTTCATCACCCAAAAAGAAAGCCCATACCTATTAGCAATCACATTTCATTCTTTCTTCTTCTCATTCTCTAGAAATCACTAATCTATTTCCTCTCTCTATAGATTTGCCTATTCTGTACATTTCATATAAGTGGATGCATACAATATATATCCTTTGGATCTGATTTATTTCACTTTGCATAGTGTTTTCAATTTTTTATCTATTTTGTAGCATGAATCAGTACTTTATTCTTTTTTTTGACTGAATAATATTCCACTATATGGATATACTACATTTTATTTATTCATTTATCAGCTGATGGCCACTTGGGTTATTTCCACCTTTTAACTGTTATAAATAATGCTGTCATGAATATCTGTGAACAAGTTTTTGTGTAAACATACATTTTCATTTTTGACTATATATACCTACAGTGGCATTGCTGGATATGGTACCTCTTATTTAACATTTTTCTTACTTTCTCTCTTTTATTTTCTTTCTTTCTTTCTTTCTCTCTCTCTCTCTCTCTCTCTCTCTCTCTCTCTCTCTCTCTCTCTCTCTCTCTCTCTCCCCCCCCACTTCCTTCCTGCCTCTCTCCCTTTCTTCCTTCCTTCTTTCCTTCCTTTGTTTCTTTTCTTCTTTCTTTCTTAATTGTGATAACATTGGTTAATAACATTATAATTAGATATCAGTATACACTACAGCATGCTCACTACCAAAAACCTAGTCTCCTTCCAAAACCATATATTTGACTCCCTTTACCCATTTTGCCCTCTCCTCTGTCCCTGTAGATTGCTTTAGGTAGTATGGTCATTTTACCAATATTAATCCTTGCAATCCATGAGAATGGTATATCCTTCCATTTATTTGTGACCTCTTTAATTTCTTTTCTTAATGTCTAAATAGCTTTCGGAGTACAGGTCTTTCAACACCTTATTTAAATTTATTTCTAGGAATTTCATTCTTTTGATGCAATTATAAATGCAATTGTTTTCTTATTTTTTCTTTCTGTTTGTTATCAGTATATAGGAACATGACAGATTTTTGTATATAGTTTTATATCCTTCTATTTTACTGAATTACATTATTAATTCTATTACTTGTTTGGTAAATTCTTTAAAGTTTTCTATATTTCATGTCATCTGCAAATAATGACAGTTTTACTTCTTCCTTTCCACTTTGGATGCATTTTATTTCTTTTTCTTGTCTTACTTCTGTAGCTTGGACTTCCAATACTATATTGAATAAAAGTGGTGAGAGTGGGCACCCTTGTTTTGTTTCTGATTTTA
Source organism: Macroglossus sobrinus (assembly GCA_004027375.1). Taxonomy (NCBI): domain Eukaryota; kingdom Metazoa; phylum Chordata; class Mammalia; order Chiroptera; family Pteropodidae; genus Macroglossus; species Macroglossus sobrinus. The sequence continues at coordinate 299,278 of PVKZ01000999.1, forward strand.
GAGGAAAAGTTTTCAACTTTAACTATTGAATATAATGATTAGCTGTGAACTTGTTGTATATAGTCTTTATCATATTAAGGTAGGTTTCTTCTATAACCACAGTTGAAAGGATTTTTTTTCATAAAAGGATGTTGAATTTTGTCAAATGCTTTTTCAGCACATACTGAGATAATTATTTGATTTTTATCCTTGTTTTTGTTGTGATGAATCACATTAATTGTTTTGTGCATGTTAAACCATGTTTGCATCCCTGATATAAATCTCACTTGATCGTGGTGTATAATCTTTTTAACATACTGTTGAATTTGGTTTGCTAGTATTTTTGAAAATGTTTGCTTCTATGTTTATCAGAAATATTGGCCAATAATTCTCTCTCTCTCTCTCTCTCTCTCTCTCTCTCTCTCTCTCACACACACACACACACACACACACACACACACACACACACACACATCTTTGTCTCATTTTGATATCAGGGTAATGCTGACCTCATAGAATGAATTTGGAAGCATTTTTCAGTTTTTTATTTTTTGAAATAGTTTGAGAAGGATAGGTACTAATTCTTTAAGTGTTTGGTAGACTGTACCTGTGAGGTCATTTGGTCCTAGATTTTTGTTTGTTGGGAGGTTTTTGATTACTGATTTAATTTTGTTGCTAGTAATTGGTCTGTTCATATTCTGTTTCTCCCTGACTTAGTCTTGGAAGGTTGTATGTTTTTAGAGATTTATCCATTTCTTCTAGATTGTCCAAGTTTTTGGCATGTAATTGTTCATAGTATTGTTTAATGATTCTTTGGATTTCTGTGGTGTTGTTTACAATCTCTCCTCCTTCATTTCTGATTTTATTTGTGTTCTCTCTCCTTTTTTGTTTGATCAGTCTTGCTACAGACTTGTCAATTTTATTTATCCTTTCAAAGAACCACCTCTTAGTTTCAAATGATCTTTTCTATTTCTTTTTCTATTTTATATATTTCCTCTCTGATCTTTATGATTTCCTCCCTTGTTGTTGTTGTTGTTGCTGTTCCTCTTTTTCTAGTTCCTTTGTGGGTAAATTTAGATAGTTTTTTTGGGATTTTTCCTGCTTCTTGAGGAAGGCCTATGTAGCTATAAACTTTCCTTTTATAAGTGTTTTTGCTGCATACCATAAGTAAGTTTGTGTTTTTATTTTCATTTCTCTCAAGGTAGTTCTTTATTTCTTGTTTGATCCATTTGTTGTTTGGAAGCATCTTATTTAATCTAACATACTTGTGTATTTTTCCAGTTGTCATCCTATAAGTGATTTCCAGTTTCATGGCATTGTGCTCAAAAATATACTTAATATAATTTCAACCTTCTTGAATTTACTGAGGTATATTTTGTAAACCATTATGTCAACTATCCTGGAAAATGTTCCATATGCACTTAACAAAAATGTGGTGAAATGCTCTATTAATATCTATTAAGTCAAACCAGTCTAATGTGACATTTAAGGCCATTATTTCCAGATTAATCGTCTGACTGGATGATCTAGCCATTGATCTAGTGGAGTATTAAAGCCCCAAACTGTTATAGTGATACTGTTAATTTCTGCATTTATGGCCATTAATATTTGCTTTATACACTTGGGTACTACTGTGATGGGTGCATAGATATTTACAATTGTTATAGCCTCCTCTTGGATTGACCCCTTAAAAATTATGTGTCATTCTTTGTTTCTGTTTATATTCATTGTTTTAAACTCTATTTTTTTCTGACGTGATCGCTTCTCAGCCTTTTGGCTAAGATCAAGTGTATCTTTTCTGATACGAGTATTGCTACCCCAGCTTTCTTTTCACTTCTGTTTGCATAGAATATCTTTTTCCATCCTTCATTTCAGTCTATGTGGTTTTTTCAATCTAGAGTCTCTTGTTAGCAGCATTGAGATGTCATGTTTTTAAAATCCATTCTGCCTTCCTATGTCTTTTGATTGGAGCATTTAGTCCATTTACATTTAAAATAGTTATTGATAGGTGTTTCTTGCCATTTTTTTCTTATTGCCATTTTTTTATTGTTTCTGTTGTTCTCTGTTCTTCTCTTGATCTCTTAATTTTTGATTAGTTGGTTTTCTTTAGTGTTTTGATAGGATTCCTTTCTTTATTTTTGTATATTTTTGTATGTGTTTGGTTTATGGTTTCCATGAGGTTTATATATATCCATCTATATCTATAGCAGTGTATTTTAAGCTAATAAGCATTTAAGTTCAATCATATTTTTGAAAGCATTACATTTTTATTCCACCCTTCACTCTTTTGTTTTTGATGTCGTGTTTTATATCTTTTTTTTTGTTTTGTGTACCCCCACATTATTTATTGTAGTTATATTTAATGTTGCTACTATTGTCTTTTAACCTTCATATTAGCTTTTTAAGTAGTTTATTCACTGTGATTATAGTGTATTTGCCTTTACCATGAGATTTTTTTCTTCCCTGTATTTTTTTATTTCTGGTTATGGTCTCTTTTTTTGTACATAAACATGACCCTTTTGTTAAAGGTAAGGCCTGTTAAGTGATTGTGAGCTCCTTTCATTTTTGCTTGTCTGAGAAACTGTCCTTCAATTCTGAATGATAACCATGCCAGATATAGTATTCTAGGTTGTAGATTCCTTTTTCTCAGCAATTTAAATATCTCCTACCATTTCCTTCTAGCCTATAAAGTTGCTTCTGAGAAATCAGCTGATAGCCTTATGGAGTGTCCCTTATATGTGAATTGTTTTATTTTTGCTGCCTTTAAGATTATATCTTTATCCTTAACTTGACCAATTTAATTACAGTTTGTCTTGGTGTGGGTCTCTCTGGGTTCATCTTGTTTGAAAACTCTGTGCTTCTTGGACCTGAATGACTATTTCATTCTCCAGATTAGGAGTTTTCAGTCATATTTCTTCAAATATTCTTTCTGCCCCTTTCTCTCTCTCTTCTCCTTCTAGGATTTCTATAATGCAATGTTAGGGCACTTGATGTTATCCCAGAGATCTCTTATACTATTCTCATTTAAAATTTTTTTATTTCATTTTGCTGTTCTGATTGGGTGATTTCTACTCTTTTGTCTTCCAGGCTAATCTCTTCTATATTAACTAATATGCTGTCAGTTCTTTCTAATGTATTCTTTATTTCAGTTGTTATTTTGGTCATCTCTGATTGATTCTTTAGTACATTTTCATTGTTGAAGTGCTGGCTTCATTTTTTCTACTCTCAAGTTTATTGAGCATCCTTATGACCATTTATTTGAGTTCTTTATCAGGCAAATTATTTATTTATGTTTCATTGGGGATTTTCTCTGAAATTCTTATTTCTTCATTTTAGACATACTCTTCTTTCTCCCCAGTTTGACTTTCTATGATTGTTTCTATAAGTTGGATAGAATATCTATCTCTCGCAGTCTTAAAAAAGTGATCTCTGTGTAGACTGTGTGTTGACTAGTTTTGTCAGGCTGGTTGTAATCAGGATGAGCACATGTGGTACCTGGTGTGTCACCTAGGCTGAAAAAGTAGGTTCCAGATGGGGCAGCCTGCTGTGTGTTTACTTCCTTGCCCTTCTAATCCAGGTGTGGCTGCCTGGTGTAAATAGGACTGCTTAGGTGCACTCTTGAAATGCCCTATCGTTTGAATTGTCTGTTGTCAGAGTAGGGTCTGAGCAGGGCTGTTCTGTGTGCTTGCATCTCACCACCCTACTAGCTCTACCCTTTCTCCAGGGGTTACGGGGAACAGTCTTGTGTGCATGTGCAGTTTCAGTCTGCTAGTTCTGCAACATTGCTAGGCAAGGCAGCCTGTGCACACACATGGCAATGCCCCATTCACTCCACAGTGGATAGCCATTCATGTGGGTACCATGAAAACTTGATAGCTTCAAATTTTCATATGTGCATGTGTGGCAGTTCTCCACTCTCTCTGCACTTTTTCTGGACAAGGTATCCCTGCTAGCTCCACACTCTTTCCAGGCAAGGGTATCCTGCATGTGTGCATACCCCAATGGATGCACGAAGCAGTACCCTGTGATACTAGTCATTGGCTCAATCTCTGGATAAAGGGGCTCCTTGTATGCACTCTATGGGGCCCTAGTGTTTCTGCTAAATATAACCCAGGAGAGGTGGCTGAGGATGTGCTATTGCACCCTGCAGGTTGGCCAGAGAACCTGGATGGAGCTCCTGCCCACCATCTACAGTACAGGGGAAAAATAAAAAATTGTGCTCACCAGTTCCTCTGGTCCTGGATTGTTTCCTCAACTCCTAGAGAGCTCTTAATAGTTCCCCAGTCTTCTCCATGCAGTCTCTCTTTTGCTTGTTGAGCAGAAGCTGTTCAGTTGGCTCACAGTTGCCTCTCAGGAGGAATTACTCTAAATATCGCTGTACATTCAGTGTGTTCTTAGGGTGGAGCAAGCTCAGTGTCTCCCAACACACCACCTTGGACTCATTCAAACTTTTCTTAGATTAACCACAAGTTCACTAATTATTCATCATGACTTCTTGTATCCAAGGAAAGATCATTGTTATTATTTCTAAAGCACATTCTTTAGAATTTTGTTTAGTATTGATCTATTGGTTTGTGGATTATTTTTTGGTCTGTTGTTAGTTTTTATCCCCCTGAAGATATCTTTACTTTGCTCTCATTTTTAGATGGTAATTAAGCAGGGCATCAATTATAAGTTAATAGTTGTTTTTTCTTTCTCTGCACTCTTTCTTTCACCTTCTATTTTTGCTATTGAGAAGGGTGCTTTCAGTCTAATTGTTATTCTCTTGTATATAACCTACCTTTTCTTTCTGACTACTTCTAAGATCATCTCTTTGATATTCATTATCACTATAATGTATAGCTGTTTTTATTTATCTTGCCTAAGATTTATGTACTTCCTGAAAGTTAACATTTATATTTTTCATAAATTTGGGGAAATTATCAGCTATTATCCTTTCAAAATCTTTTCTCTCCCATTTTCTCATTTCAATATTTCTGGAACTTCAATTAAACATATAATGGCTATCCACATTCTTACATCCCTGTCTCATCTTCTTTCTTATATACTCTTAGTTTCTTTCCAAGGCATTTTGGATAATTTATATCTATCTACCTATTCACTTTACTTTCTTCAATTATTTGTAATCTGCAGCTAATTTTATTTATTGAGGTTTATTTAGCAACTAAGCTTTTATTTCCATTATTGTATTTTTCAATTCTTTAATTCTTTTTCAAGTTTACCTGGTCATTTTTTTATGGTCTCTTTCTTATTCAAGTCCCTCTTTTATTTTGTGAACATTTTAGGCATAGCTTATTTTTATTCCACATTTGAGAATTTCAATATCTAAAGTGCTTTGGAGTATAATTATGATTCTTTCAATATTTACTCTTAGCCACAAATGTTTGTTTCTGTTTGTATTTGGTAGTTTTATTTCTTAATCTGTAGGAATGACTGGATTTGGGATACGTTCCTCCAAAAAGAACTTACATTGCTTGTAAGGTGTTATCAAGCTGGGAACATTTTAAATTAATATCGAGGCTTGGGATTTCCAACACCATGGAAATAGTATAAGTTTAAGCCCACTTGAGGGCAGCCTTATAATTACAGTTTCTTAATGAAGCTTTCTACTTTTATTTTTTCATCAGATCTACAGCTTGAGACAAACATTTTCTTCTTGGCTCTCTTTGCCAGCAGATAGATTTCTTTCTTAGCCTGTCTTTCTACTGATGGTGACATGGTTTCCAAGGCTCTCAGCTTCAGGAGGTGTCTATTTTGCTTCACCATTTTGCCCGGCCAAAATTTTTGCCTCCTTTTCCTCTGCCTGATAATTAAAACCAGGCATACTATTTGATTTTCTTTACATGAAGTTCAAGAACAGATGAAACTAATCTATGAATATAGAAATCAGAATAAAGGCATGTTGGAGCTAACATTTTGGAAATATTTTAAATATTGATCTAGATAGTGGTTTTACAGGTATATACATATATAAAAATTTTATCAGATTTTACACTTAAAATTTGTGCACTTTACTCTCTATAAGCTATACCATATTTTTCTAAAGTACAGAAATAAGGTTTCTGTTATTGGATTACTGCTTTCTCTTACTTTTTGTGAGAAATAAACCATGCACATAAAATAGTTCTGATTGTGTTTTATGAAGACTCTCTATGTGTTAGCAGTGAGTTTTTCAGATTATCCAGTCTACCATAGTGTTGAATGTGTAAATTGCATGCTGTTCTAATTCTGATGTTGTTTTTGGAGACTTTAGTAAAGTATTGCTTAAATATTCCAGTTAGACCTTTTTTAAGTTCAGGCTTTGTGTCTGCTGTGCTGTTGGGAAATAAGGGAAAGTGTATAAATTCCCCCATGAGAGGATCTTTAGTGGTAGAAATAGGGCTCTGGAGGGCAATGTGCGGTGACTACAGTGATTACCATGGTTTCCCAGGGAAGGTACATCCTCCAAGCTAGAGTCAGTCTTCGGATATCTACTTCCCCTTCCCAAGTAGAAGTTGTTCCTACTTTGGGGACACTAAAGGAGGATAGAGGTTTGTTTATTTTCTAAGGGTTCAGCTAACCAGTCTTCCTTCACCTCCTTTCTTCTTTAAAATGGGGCACCCATGTGTATATATGAGAGTTGTAATGGGTTGAAATTGTAGCCTTCAAAAGGTATGCTGAAGTCCTAATCCTGGTATCTTTAGAAGGTGACCTTATTTGGAAACAGGGTCATTGCAAATGTAATTAGTTAAGATGAGGTAACACTGGATTTAGGGTGGGTCTTTATTATTACTGGTGTGCTTATAAGAAGAGGAGAGACATAGAGCAGAGAACATTGCTGTCACTGAACACTGAATTGTGTTCTCCCAAAATTCATATGTTGAAGCCCTACCCCCCAATATGATGGTATTTGGAGATAGGGCAATTAGATTTAGATGAGGTCATGAGGGTGGTGGCCTCTTGATGGGATTAGTGACCTTATAAGAGGAAGAGAAACCAAGCACTTCCTCTCTATCATATGAGGACAAAGTGAAGATGACCAACCCTAGAAGAAAGAACTCACCACAACTTGACCATGCTGGCACTCTGATCTCAAACTTTCAGCCTCCAGAATTGCGAGAAATTAAATTTCTGTGGTTTAAGTCACCTGGTCTACAATATTTTGTTATGGTAGCCTAAGCTGACTAATACACCACCACATAATGACAGAAGCAGAGAATGATGTGGTACAGCAGCAAGCTGAGGAATGTCAATGATTGATGGCCACCACCAGAAGCTAGGAAAAGGCCAGGAAAGATTCTACCCAGAATCTCAGAAGGAGTATGGCCCTTCTGACATCTTATTTTAAACTTCTAGCCTCCACGACTATGAGAGAATAAATTCCTGTTACTTTAAAGCACCTGGTTTGCCATTCTTTGTTACAGCAACCTAGGAAGCTAACATGAGGGTCACTGTAAGCTTCATGAAGGAAGATTGGAAATGGGCAGGAGATAACTCAAGGTTTTTCTTTGCCTGATCTTATGTCATATAACTGTGGTTAGGAGCTCGTGAGACCTGAAGGTTAGTCAGAAATGAAGATAAATCCACTCCAAATTATTATATAAGTTATGAGAGGGAATTCAATTTTCCAAAGGTCATTTTATATCTAACATTTTAAGATCTATCTGTTGTATAAAACAAAGTGTATCTTTTTGGTTTTATTAGGTGAAAATTCCTGCCAAGAACTGGGTTATGATTTTCTTGCCTCAAGCATTTCATTTAACAATCCATCTGATAAATGGAGAATAGCTATGAGCCAGGAAGCTTCCCTGAGATTAGAAATCTTACTGAAATGAACAAGGATCAACTGGAGGGTAGAGGAAAAACATTCTTTTCTATTTTGAATTTTAAAATCAGGGAAAGATTTAAAGCATCAAGTATTACAGTACCTCTCAAGTCAAGGATATGCATGTATTTATATTTTTCAGGGATCAGGAGAATGTACATACAGCCTTTGAAAATGTGAGTGAATAAATACCTACGTGAACATATGGCAGGGGAGTGTGATCCTGTTAAACACTTGCTGTGGTTGGCAGGAGCAAAGAGCTAGAATGCCTGCTCATTTAGTTCTTCCCACCCCCTCAGATGTGAGTCTTAGCAGGTGGAAAGATCTGGTGCTAGCCTTCTGTGGTCTATGTAGGAAGGAAACTCTACTGCCACAGCTGCAGCCTTGTCCAATGCCAAGACAATATCAGGACGTGAATAGACAGTATATGTTGTTCTGAAAGTGGAGCCCCCAAAATGTGTGGAAGATGTAGTGTCCTTCTGGTTGCTGAGGAGCAACTACATTGATGTGTTTATAGAGCTCTGTCAGAAGCTATGGGTTCTGTGAGATGCCACATGCCAATCAAACCTTCCTCCATACTCTGTTTGGCCTCTTAGAACAAGTGCAGCTTTAGGGATTGAAACATCCGTGGCCCAAAACCCCACTCTGGGAACTGGGAAGGCTCTTTGCCACATGCTCTCTCTTTTGCACTGGATATTCTTCATCTCACTACTACCTCATTCTTCAGGTCTCAGCTTATATACCACCTGTTCAGGAAAGAGTCACTGATCTGCATGTACTTATAGTCAGAGTTTTGTAAATTTATAGTAATTAACTCAATTTTGTTTATCACCATTGTTTTTATTTATCACAGCTCTCCTTACCAGATCATATGAGGTTCTTTTTTGTTCAGTATAGTTTCCCTGACATGTGGTAGACATTCAATAAGTATCACTGACTAATTGGAAGTCCAGTGTCCTCCTACCTGAAAAATTGCTGTGCCTTATAGTTTAATTCAATCTCAAAACAAAAAAAAAGAGGGATATGGTGAAGAAGCCTTTAAAAAATTTCCACACATCTATTATTTTCAAAGAGCTACTTCTCATTAAAAGAAAGAGAGGGACAGAGGTAAGGAGTGAGGAAGGGAGGAAAGGAGGAAAGGAAAAGGGAGGGAGGAATTTATTGGAAAGTGGGCAAAGGATGCAAAGAGGCAATTCACAGAAGAAATTCTAATAACCAACAAATATACAAAACTCATTTAGACTAATAATCACATACACAAAAATTAAAAACAATATTTTATACTGTCAGAGTGGCAAAAATGTAAAAGATTGGTAATATTTGTTGCTAGCAAGGACTTGGGGAATAGAGTGCTCTCATACATTCATGGTAGTTCCAAATTATGCAGCCTGAATGGTAGTTCCAAACTATGCAGTCTGCATTGCTAGTACTTTCAGAATGTAAACTATATTTATTATTTAATAGGAAAATATTAGAAACTGCTAATGCCATCCAATAGGGAAATTGTTAAATAAACTTTAGTACATTCCTGCTATGGAATTTCTTTGCTATAGATAGTAACATCAGTAAAAAATCTATGTAAAATTCCTTAAAAAGGAGATTTGCAGAACAACATGTATAATATAATTCCAATTAAATATGTTAAGAACATAATGGTATATTCTCCAAAGAAAAAGGTCTTAAAGGAGTTACACCAACTAAAATCATTATAATATTGATACCAACTAATTGATGAGAGTCCTGTGAAAACTTTACTCCTGAGGAAGTGAGAAAGAGGGGTTACTTTTTACAATGAACACGTACTGATCTTTTTAAAAATTAAGTATGATTGACCTAAACTGTATTTAGTGTTCAGTTTGTTTTGACATTATCTACATCTGTGAAACCATCACCACAATCAAAATAATTTCCATCACTCCCAAGAGCTTCCTTTTGCCTCTTTGTAATCCCTCTTTCCTTTCCGAACCAAATCGTCCCCTAGCAACAACTGATCTATCTTCTGTCACTATAGATTAGTTTGCATTTTAAAGACTACTATAGAAATGATGTCATACAGTATATACTTTTTTTTTCAGCATTATTTTGAGATTCATCCACATCATTGCACGTATCAATAGCTTGGTCTTTTTAATTGCTGAGCAGTATTCCATTGTATGGATCTATCACAATTGGTTTATCCATTTACCTGTTGGTGGACATTTGGATTACTTACAGTTATTGGCTATTACAAATAAATATGATATGAACATTCATGAACAAGTCTTTATAAGGATATGTGCTTTTTCTCCTATTGGGTAAATAGCTAGCAGTAGAATGGCATATGCTAGGTGTATGTTTAGCATTTTAAGAAATTGCCCAAATGTTTTTAAAGTGTTTGCACCATTTTACATTTCCATTAGAGATAGAAGCATGCGATTGAGGGGCTATACGTGATCTCTTCACCATCATAAGGTGAGGTAATAACAGCAGAGATTGCCCAGCTAAAATGTATCTAGTACTTTTTAGTCACAGCGTCTTCTGAGACTCTAATTAAGGTCATGGTCCTTGTGGAGTGTTGGACAACACCCACGTACATACGCCCGGTAGGAAACATCCACGTTGGAAATAAAGATGGCCTGAATAAAAGCTGACACTTGGGATGGAAAGCCGACGGCTGGAGTTCAAACATACTGAAAAGCTATAATTATTAAGTCCTGGTAAGAAGGGGAGAGAAAATGATGTCTAGGTTTTACTGACTAGGCGATGGTAGTGACAACAAAGGGGAGGAGTAGGTCTGGTAGCTGCCCCCGGGCGGTGCCGATCCAACACAGGATGAAGCTGTTCCGAAAGTAGTAAATGTACCTCATCAGTATGAGGGGCAGCTGTAATCACCAGGCTTAGTGAATAAATTCCATCACTCACTCACTCATTCACACTCGCCACCTCCCTCTACAAATCCCCTCCCAAAATATACGCAATGGCGTAATCTTTCTGACAAAACTCCGCCCGACCCAGGTTTGCGCATGCGTAACTCTCTAACTGCCACTTCTGGACGTCCCGACTCCCTTCCCTTCGCCGGCCCCGCCCAGGCGGCTGCCCGTGACCTGCCTGGGCGCGGGCAACGAAAAGCCGGAAGGGACAAGACGAGTTCAGTAAGCTATGGGGCTATTTGGAAAAACTCAGGAGAAGCCGCCCAAAGAACTGGTAAGCCATGGCGGCGGCAAAGGAGCGGGTGAATTTGCGTTGGGCGTACTGGAGTTGGTGAAACGACTGGATACTTCCCCTGTGACGGGTCAGGTAGGCGCTCGGCCGCCATTTCCGGGGCCTCCCACTCGACCGAGGGGCCGGAGGAAGAGTCTCTAAGGAGACCGCTGTGGCGAAGGAGAGCCCTGGTACCTTAGCACTCCCAGGGGAGCCGAGGGCTGGAATAAGTTCCTCAGCCTTGACACAGGGCGTGTAAGCGGCGACGTGGTCCTGCCCCTGGAAGTCCCTTCCCTGCGCGTGTTGGTACAGCCCGCCCGGAACCTGTCCCTGGCGCAGGCCCCGCCCCCTGATGCCGTCTGTGGACTGCGCCGACTTGACCCTGCCCGTAGTGTAGTTCCCGGTCTAGGTGCGGGAAGATCCAGACACCTGCCACCCCTTCGTCACCAATCCTGTTGTATTGAAAAGGAGGCTCTGTTTCCTCTTCCTCCGCACCACGGCGTTATGTTGACCGCAGACTCATATTAGTCATAGCAGGACCTGATTCGAAAGTGTGATATCAAAGATAACCTGGCTTCCAATTCTGATCTTGTTAACTGAGATAATGTGTAGTGGTCAGTAGTCATCAGCAGAGTCAGTCTACCTAAGTTTGAATCTTGGTTCCCCACAAATCAGCCTTGTGATCTAGAAAAAGTTCGTGTCTCTCAGCCTTAGGCTTGTCTGTTAAGGAATGATAATAGTATCACTTCAGAGTCACTGAACTTGAAAAAATGTAGTTTTAGCTAGGAGTGCTAGTTAGGGTTAATGCTTTATAAATTTGATAACTTTTTATTCAAGTTCAGACCAATAGCATCAGTGTCACCTGGGAGCTTGTAAGAAAACATAGGCTCTACTCAAGATATGATGATGAATCATAATTTGAAATCAGACCAGATCCCTAAAATCCTTTATTTAATAAGTAATCTCACCTATTCAGCTCTGGCAGGCATATTTTGAAATCAGGGTCATGCATCATGAAGTTGCTGGCATATAATATGTGTTAATTTTGATTATATTTGTTAATCATGGGCCCTAGGACAGTAGGTATTCAGTAAATATTAGTTCCCCCAGGCAACTTACTTAGTTTTACTCCCTGATAAAATAAAAATTGTGGCATTTAAATGATCGTGTGACATAACTTTGCAAGTGTAGAGTATAATATAAATGCGCATTTTGTGGCATGTAAGTATTCTAAGATGCTTGTTATTGTAGAAATGTATTTTTTTGTGTTAAAGATTATTATATTCAGTGTTTTGCCTTAGCTTTGCCTTTCATTAAATGAGATAAGATTCTAGGAAAACGATCTCAATATTATTTAAATTGATCTCTAGTATATGTATTGCATATGAACATTTAAGACTTTTAAAATTATAAACATAATTGCTAAGAAATTACGTCAGTATATTGTTCCAGAGAGGTTACCTACCTGGGAAAGTAAATTAACACCAGAAAATCGCAAGCTTGATGCATGAGATTGTATTTTTAAATATGCCTGTCAGAGGGATATTATAAAGATGAAATAGACAGCCAAGGAACTTGTAATCTAGCAAGTAAGATAAGCTTTTCAAGAACAAGTCTGGATTGCATACCACATATATAGTTACAGGAATTCAGAGGTTGCAGTTATCACCCGCAGACTGGGTGATCAGTCTGATTTGGCACTCCACTATCATGTTTTCCACATGCCTCTTGCCTGTGAATTGGTTCTTGACTATTTAGTGGGATTTTTAGTGTGTATCAGATTATTTTAACTGGTGCTGGAGATACTCTGCCCAAGATTTTCTTTAAGTTCCCTTTCACAGTACTCCAAGCTTTCCTTTCAGTTCTGATTATATACTGTTCAGATTTGTCATAAGAGTGTCTGTATTTGCTTTAGGTTCAGCTTCTACTAGGCTAGCTATGCCTTTTGATTATGACCAAGGAAAGTGTTTTGTTACCTGCCACAGTTATTTAGCATTGCGTTTGTAATTTCAGAAAGTGACAATAAAGTATGGATGAGAAGTACTTTTTTCTCTGTAGAGCTGCTGACACACAGATAATGTATTGAGAGCCATAAATAAATAAGAAGACAGTATCTGGTGTTTTAGTTTTAGTTATATTTTTTTTTTTTCTGAGAGGAGAAAAATGTAATCTTCAGCTTTATAAAATAAGTAAAAGCAAAAAAATGTGCTAATGTTGGCAGAAAGAAAAGAAAAATTAGAGAAAGGGAATTCTATAGTCTCAGCTGGGCAACTTTTGAGTTAGGGTAAATATATTGTATGCTTTCCACTACTGGGGGTTGGAAGATGAGAGCATGTGCGTCCTGGTCCCAGCACAAATGAACCGGCTGGGTGCAGCCATGCCACAGCATCATAATTGTCATTTAGACCATAAGTCAGGTAACATATCAGATCAGGTCAGTAAGCTGTATTATGGGTGGTGTTCCCAAAGCTCTGTTATAGTATACAGCACAGGGTAGGTGCTAAATAAATATTGAGCGATAAATGAGTATTAGAATAAGATTAAGGCTTAAAGTCAAGGATTCCTAAAATGGGCAGTATTTGAAAGATACTCCAGGGAAATATTATCTATATAAGAAGCTTTATAGACTCAAGTCTTCGCTCTTATGCATCTCAGACACTTTGATGACATCTTGATGGTGAAACTTGTTCTATCTTAAAGTGTCCAAGTTAAGAGTAGATTGGGCCTGCTGAGGATGAGGGAGCCTTATAATCCATTTAAAAAGCAAGACATGAGATTCTGCTGCAAAGAGATTCTTCTTTTGGACTTGAGGTTCTCTTGGAAAGTCATGCAGTTCTTACTTAGACTCTTCACTGATATAGCCCTTAGGTGGAGTAGTCAATTTTCATGACATTAGAATTCTAGTAATCAGAAATGATTTGGCCCTCCACTATGACTGACTTTTAGCTTAGACTGGATCATGGCTCGTAGTTGTGGGGTGCTATCAGAAAAGGGAAGAAAATGAGAAGGAAATATTCATGAAACAAATGTTTATTGAGATATTTTAGTGTGCATTGGGATTGACACCAGATTTACAAAATAAGATACTGGATGACAGCTTTAAAGAATACCAAATTTACTGGGGGAGACAGACATGTGAACAAATACTTATATTTTAGGGTGAATAACAGCAATAATATAAGTATGTACAACATTTGTGATGTCACAGTGGTGGGAGTGATTAACTGTTCAGAGTGAGGAAGGGGACCTGGTCAGGGAGGATATCTGGGTCTTGTCACAAGAGGCATTAGCCAGATGGATGGGTCGACATAGCATTAGGAAAAGGGAGGCATTCCAAACCAAGTAGACTGCATATGGGAGATGTAAAATTGTGCAACATAGGTTGGAGGAACCAGAGAAAAGTTCAGAGTGGTTGGAAGAAATACTGTCTCATCTGAATGAGATACAGGAGGAGTGGTAGCAGTAAAATTGGAGAGGTAGGTAGAGGGCAGATTAGTGAAGGCCTGTGTGTCATGCTACTAAGTATGGGGAGCATTCAGAATAGTGGTTTGAAGCAAGAATTAAAGAGAAGAGACTTGGGTATGGAGGCCAGTTAGTGGCACAGGTGAGAAATAATGCAAATCTATAAGAATGGAAGTGGTGATAGGATGAGTTAGAAGTATTTGGGATATATAGTCAGAATTTGCTCATCTACTGGATGTGGGGTGAGAATGCAAAGATGATTATTTGGTTTCTATTTAAGCTCACCCCCAGTCAAACCTGAGTGTTGGTACTGTGAACTGAAATTGAGAGAATTCCAGAGAAGAGCAGATTAGATGGGATGGTGATGGTAGAGAGGAAGAAGCCAAGAGCTCAGTTTTAAACAATTCAGGAAATCAGAGAAGACATTAGAGAGTGGGTTATCCTGGGAACATATTTTCTTTTCTACTTTGAATCCTCAGCAAAATTGTAAGCTTCTTGAGAGCAAGAGTCATGTGTTTCTTTATTGTCTACTGTGCCTATAGTGTTCAACTCAATAAGAATAAAGTGTTTATCAAATATTAGCTTGATGAACCAGAAGTAGAGATGGTGAGAGAAAATGCTTACACATTTGAAGTATAGCCTAGTTTGGGACTCTGCCAACATTTGGGAAAAGAAATATTTTCTCTTGGTCCTGTGAAATTGGTTTGTCATCCAGTGCCACCTTTACAGTTATTTAATTGCTGCAGTTCATGCATCAGTGCTTATAATTATAGAAATACTTCAAGTATAAACATAAGATAAAATTTATCATTTTAAGCTGTTAATAGAGATCAAATTTAATTAGCATTATCCTGAAGATTTAAATTTAGGCGATTTAAAAACAACCGGTTTCCTTCAGTTAATTGTGGGGGGAAAAAAATCTATTTGTTACATAATCAGTTGAGTATATGTGTGTGGGTCTACTTACTTCTGGGCTGTCTTTTCTGATCCATTGATCTATGTGTTTGTTCTTTGGCCATACTACTCCATCTTGAATACTGTAGCTTTACATTAGGTTTTGAATTTGTCAGTGGGGAAACCTCCAGCATTTTCTTCACTATTGTGATGGCTATTCTAGATTATTTGCCTTTCTATGTAAACTTTAGAATCACAATCAGTTTGATTTCTACATAGATTCTGGTGATTTTGAATGGGATTGCATTGAATCTACAGATGATGTTGGGAAGAATTGATATCTTAATGTTGGGTCTCCCAGTCTATTCACATGGAATATCTCTTCATTTATATCTTTGATTTCTTTCATCAGTGTTTTATAGTTTTCCGCAAGTAGACCCTATACATATTGTTAGATTTATACCTGCATGCTTATTTTTTTGTTTTGTGCTATTGTAAATGCTCTTTTAAATTTTAGATTCCAGTTGTTTATTAGTTATTTTGGGAAGTGGTTAACTTTTATATATTAACCTTCTATCCTAACACCTTGCTATATTTGTTTATTGGGCCAGAAGATTTACGTCATTGATTATTTGCGATATTTGTTAATTCAGTTTGCTAACATTTTGTTGAGGATTTTTGCATCTATGTTCGTAAGAGATATTGCTCTTTAGTTTTCTTTTTTTTCTTTCATTGTCTATTTGGTTTTGGTATTAGAATAATTCTGGCCTCATAGAATGAGTTAAGTATTCTCTCTTATATTTTCTGAAATGTTTTGTAGAGAATTGTTATTTCTTAAATGTTTGGTAGAATTAATCAGCAAAACCATCTGGGCCTGGTACTTTCTTTAATTACTGACTCGGTTGCTTTAGTATGGGCCTCTTCAAATACTCTGTTTCTCCTTGTGTGAATTTTAATGGTCTTTCCAGTAACTGGTCCATTTTGTCTAAATTACCAAATTTGTGAACATAGAGTTCAGAGTATTCCTTTATTTTTACTCTTTGGGATTAATAGTGATGACCCTTCTTGCATTTTTGATAGTGATAATTTTATCTCCTCTTTTTCTTGGTTATGCTGGTTAGAAGCTTCTCAATTTTATTCACCTTTTGTAAGAGCTAGATTTGGGCTTCATTGATTTTCTTTATTATTTTGCTGTTTTCTATTTCATTGATTTCTCTCATTTTTATTTCTTTTCTGCTTGCTTTTGGCTTAAATTGCTCTTTAGTTTTTTAAGGCAGAATCTTAGATTATTGATTTTAGATCTTCTAATGCTATAAATGAATTTTCTTCTTAGCAATGCTTTTGCTGCACCCTAAACATTTTGAGAAGTTGTATTTTTTAACATTAATTAAAAATGTCTTTAAATTTCTAATGAGACTTTTTTTTGACCCATGTGTTATTTAGAGGTGTGTTGTTTAATCTTCAAATATTTGGGAATTTTCCAGCTTTTTGGTATTGATTCCTAGCATAATTCTATCATGATGATCTCAGAACATATTTTGTATGATTTCTGTTATAAATTGATTAGGGTGTGTGTTATGGCCCAGAAAGTAGTCTGTCTTGAGGAGTGTTCTATGCAAGTTTGAGAAGTATATGTATTCTGTTATTGGACAGAATTTTCTATAAATATTAATTAGATCTAGTCTATTGACAGTACTGATTAAGTTAGGTGTGTCCTGTCCTTACTGATTTTCTACCTGTTCCATCTGTCAGTTACCTAAAGAGAGGTGTTGACATCTCCGGCTATAATAGTGGATTTGTTCATTTCCCAGCCCTTTCAGTTCTGTCAGGTTTTGCTTCATGTATTTTGATGCTCTGTTATTAGGTACATGCACATTAAGAATTGCTATGTCTTTTTATTGAATTGTGTATGATTATATAATGTTCCTCTTTAACTCTTATAAGTTTCTTTGTTGTGAAGTCTGCTTTTTCTTAATATAACTACCTCTCCCTCCCTCCTTTCCTTTTTTCTTTCTTTACTTCTTTCTTTTTATTGACATGAAACTCACTTAACATAATATGTACCATTTTACCCTGAACAATTCAGTAGCATTTGGTATATTCATGACATTGTGTATCTACCACCTCTCACTAGTTCCAAACATTTTATCACTCCAAAATAAAACCCAATATCCTCTAAACAGTTAGAACTTATTCTCTTGTCCCTGCAGCACCTGGCAACTACTAATCTGCTTTCCTATTCTAGATATTTCTTATAAATGGAATCATAAAATATATAGCCTTTTATGTCCGGCTTCTTTCATTTAGTATAATGTTTTCAAGGTTCATCCATAATGTAGCTTGTAATTCTTCCTTTTTATAGCCAAAGGCTATTCCATAGTATGCATATATCACAATTCATTTGTCCATTTATCCAATGATGAACATTTGAATTGTTTCAGTCATTTGGCTATTGTGAATAATGCTTCTATGAACATTTGTGTACAAGTTATTTGAGTACCTATTTTTAATTCTTTTAGATATATACTTAGGAGTAGAATTGTTGGGTCATATGGTAATTTTATTTTGAATTTTTATAACAGATTATTTGAGCCAAACTGACAACGTATGCTCAAGATCTCAAATGGCCAGAGAATAACAGCAAAACACCCATATTTAAAAACAAAATTTTCTTGAAAATTTTATTAACATTTAATAACAATCGTTCAACTTTTCCTCAGTCTTTATAAAGTTTTTGTTTTAAAGATGAAATTTATTTTTAAAGTTTTCATGTAAACCAGTCAGGCATGAATAAACTTTTATAATGAACTCTCAAATCTTTTTAAGATCTTTTTCCTTGGGATGACAGACAGTAGCATTACTATGATAGTACTGAGGTTTTTTTTTTATTCCAATAAACTGTTTTCAAGAGGACTATTTTATAGTAAAAAATTATTTGATACTAAGTCTTTTAATGCTCATATTTTAAAAGTAATCTTTAGTCCCTGCCAGACTTGGTACTCCAAGATTTTAAAAAATTTTTTTAAATGATATTTATATAATACATACAATTTTAATCAGCAAGTTCTTCCTCAGCACTGAAACATGTGCTTTTTCTTATCCTTGGGCATCTTGAAACGTATAATGTTTAGGAACCCCCTGAACTGGGTTTCCTTTTTGTTGTTCTTCAGTTTTGGCTTGCTGGAAAGATGCAGCCTCACTGAGGTTGTCAAGAGTAGGATCTTCCCTTTGTCTTCACTTTCTTCTCCTTAAGTTATTCTGGTTCAGGAATTTTCTTTTTTTCTTTCTTCTTTGGAGGTTCATGTTCTCTAAGTGTATTTTTAGGACAGGCGTAACTTAAATGTCCACTTTCCCCACTTAGATTTATCAAAGTGGTTTCTTCTTCAGATGAACTTGGCTGCTCTTCCATTGCTAAAAGCGGTGCTTGCTTTTCTCACTCTACCAAATGACTGTGTTGTTTTTTGCCCTGATACACTTTTTTGCAGAGTCTTTATCCATAAGTAAAGTAACCTTCATTATAATAACTTTACAACTTTGCCATACTTGGAGACTATCTGGTACAACTCATTGTTGGTCAGGGCAAAGGTCAAGTTGGATTCATAGTTATAGTTTTACTTAAGGCCAATCTCCACTCATTTTTTTCAGGTCCGGAGGCCCAGGAGATCAGAAGAGCTCTGCTCAGTTGGGGCTCACTCCCAATTACTCCTCACCCCTCACAGATAAATTTATCTCTCTCTCTCTTCTTCCACTCCTTTTCTTCCTCCCTTTCTTTACTCCTTCCCTCACTCAATTCTTCTCTTCCTCTCTCTTTCCCACGTTCTAACATATGTAATGTCATACTATACATATTCATTATCTAGCTATTTTCAGTTCTATTTTGAGAATTAATTCCATTGGTAGTTCTCATTGTATTGCCCTTTTCTCTTTAGTTAGAACATCCTGTTTGTGGAAATTCTCTAATATGTTTAACTAGTCTCCTGTCGATATACATTTTGGTAATTTCCATCCTTTTGCTACTGCAAATAATGCAACTAGTACATTTTTACAACGGTCATTTTATCTTTGTCATCTAATAACTTATATTGAATATTCACCCATTAAAGAATATAAGCAGTTAAATACTGTAATGATAAACTTTAAAACACCCATTTGTTAGTGATTTTTCTTACAAGCTCTTGGATTCATTTAAGCAATGAATAAACTCAAAAGGCAAACTGTTAATAGCTGTAATAATACATAGATGTAATAAGAATTGTTGTGGTCTGATGTCAGCCGCCAAGTGTGTTGGTTCTGGTGCTCTTTGGGAGGGGCTTCTGTGCAGGCCAAGGTCAGCTGCAGCCTGTGACTGCTTGGTGGTACCTGGTAGGAGCTACAAAGTACCGTGGTTGGTTGCTGCCTGTGCCAGACCTGGAGGCACATGGGAGAGGCCACTTGGCAAACTGAGTCCAGCTGCCACCAGTACTAAGCCTGGGTGAGCTTAGCAAAGAATCTAAGGCCCTAGTCTCCCGCCTGGCTGCCTATTACCCTCAGCAGCTGAGTAAGTCTTAGGTGGTACTTGAGTTGGGTGAGGCGAGGTCTCAGGAAATCACCAGGGTGGATGAGTAGTGTTCCCCAGGTTAGTGCAGATTTAGATTTGGCGCCAGTGCTGAGCCTGTGGCCATTAGCAAAAGTCAGACCACCTTGAGGGTAGCTGCTGCCTGCCTTAGGCTGCAAACTTCGGAGATTGGTTCAAGAAATACTAGAGCTAGAGCTGGGGCTGGTTGCCCATCATCTGAATTGCCTCTGGTGGTGTGTGAGCAGAGACCTGTTGATTGCTGCTAAAAGAGCCTTCTGCTGAGAGGGCTTGGTGGGATTGGTTACCCAGCTTGGAATATACCTCTGGTAATTCTTGAGTTGGGTGGGCCAGTCCCAGGAAGTCACCGCGGTGGAACAAGTGGATTTCACCATACCAGTGCAGATTCACATTTTGCCGTGTAGTGGGAGGGCTCAATACAACCAAGATAGAGTTGCCATCAGGCTGCATGGAAGGAGGGCTCAACAGGGTTAATGACAGCTGGCCCTCCAGCCCTTGCCCTAAAGTCACACAACTCATTCTGTCTGTGTATTTGCCCGGCACCTCCTGAGCTGCTGTTCCTCCACTGGAACCCAGGGGGAGTGCCTGCAAGTGAGTGAGTCTGTGCGTGTACTCTTTAAGGGGACATCTGGGTTTCCAGGAGCCTTCTGCCTTCACCTGGTCAGAATGGTCAGATGGTCAAAAATCCCCACTGATTTTTAATTTTTACAGTCAGATTTTGTGGGGATTTCACTTCTCAGCACAGGAGCACTGATTTGGGGAGCCTAAGTGTGGGACTAGGGCTCCTTGCTTCTCAAAGGGGACCTCTGTGACCAAGATATCCCTCCCAGTGCTCAACCACAACATGCGAGTGCAGGGCCAGCTGGTTTGCTTCTCTACCCCTCCTACCAATCTTGCTGTGTCCTCTTTACGTCCTTAGTTATAGGAGTCAGTTCAGCTGGTCTTCAGATTGTTCTCCAGGTTGACCATTCTATAATTTAGCTGTAATTTTAATGTGGTCATGGGAGGTGGCAAGCACAGTGTTTACTTACTGTGCTATCTTGACTGGAACTCAATTACATTTTCTCTTAATGATATGAATTTTTTAATGCCATTCAGTTCATATATCTATGAATTAAGGCTAAAGGATTCAATGACATTAATTCTATTTATTTTATTATTATTTTAAACCATAAATCTCATAATTGTTTTTTATTATTAAGGCAAACCCTGATTCTTATGATGGGCTTATTTCTGGTAGTGATCTCTGTCACCAGGGTCTTCGAACTTTTTGAATTTGCAGTGAAGAGGGTCAGCTACCAGCAGGGTCTGGTCATAATGGATGAGGATGTCTTTGATCTCCTGGGCAGCCTATCCACATATTTTTGGTAATAGTACACCAGAGCTTTCTAGATGGACTGGTAGAATGTATAAATTTGGGCCCTGTTACCACCACCCTTCATATGAATACAGAGCCACCTAATTGTTCCTTGCCTGGAAGCAGAAGAGGATCCAGTAGATTGTATAGCAGCATGTGATGGTTGGGTCATGTCCACGGGGCACCCATTCATTAAAGAGGCAGTTGCCCTGTTTGCAATGTGCCACATCTCTGAGAGTTTTTTGTGTCCTAAGCCTGAACCAAATGCAGAGGACCCTTAGATGGCATGGCAGTGGGCATACACAAGGGATCCTCATTGCAAGGCGTTGCAACCAGAACAAAAGCCCTGTTTTATATTTTATTAGACACAAGTGCTGAGAAATGTTGTTATTATAAATAAGTAGATGGTAATAGAGTTTTGTCACTCAGAAATTCTTTGAACTTTTTTATCATATGCCAAAAATCCCATAGTGCTTTAGTGGTTGATAACTGAAAAATTGGAAAACACTTTATATTTGCATAAGAATTTGATAATCATTAGTCATTCACTATTTTCTTAAGACCTATACTAGTATTTTCCAGTTGTCTTTATGTGTAGTGCTTCAAAGATTTTGCCTGTCAGGGAAATACATCATGGTAATAATAGAGACATAGATTAGCTGTGAAATGAAAAGGCATTATTGTTAAAGGGAAGAAGGAAAGGTAACCTCTTATGACACAGGCAGAGCAGTTTTTGAAATTATCTATAGATGTCGAAAATCTTCTGATGCCCTTAAACTCTATCTATACACATGCACCTATTGAAAAATCTTTATGTACCTGTAGGGTACTGAACTTTCTCTGAGGTCTTGTATAAAGTGCTTTTTACTGCCTGCCTTCAGATAATCTTTAATCTATGAACTATGATTTAAATAGATGGAAAAAAACCCAGAACTGGTCCTGAAGGTCTTTTTGTTTTTAAAATGGCTTTATTTTGTGTCTGGATTATGTTTGCAAAGAATGTAGAATATAGAATTCTTTAAAACTTGGTGAATTAGGAGTATTGGCTTCTCTTATAATTTCTTTTCTAAAATTTTTCCCAGGTCAACGAATGGTCATTGAAGATAAGAAAGGAAATGAGAGTTGTTGACAGGCAAATAAGAGGTAAATTATCATTTTATGTCTCCTGTTTCTCACTCTCTTGGTGTATTTTGTATTAGTTCATAAACTGCATCTACATGTTGTAAGGCACAGTTGATTCTTACATTATTTATAACTATCCTAATTATTTTGCTTTTTAGTCATTAAGAGAGACAAGACATAATGAACTCAAAGAAACTTTGTATTTTGTAAGAACTAAATCTTTCCTCTGGCCTGGAATAAGCTATTCAGCGGGGAGAGGCCTTTTCCATTCATCTCTGATTCTCTAGAGTCCAGGTTAGTGTTGGAAACAAAGCAGGTGCTCACACACTGTGTGGTAGACAGTGTAATGGCCTCCCAAAGATGTCTGTATCTTAATTTCCAGAGTCTGTGAATAGGGACTTTGCAGATGTGATTAAATTAAAGAATTTAAGTGGAAAGATTCTCATGGGTTATCTGGGTGAGCCCAAGGTAATCACAAAGGTCTTTAAAAAAGAGAGGCAATACGTTGAAGAAAAGTGAGAGAAAAGGAGATATGGTAATGTGACTATGGAACCAGATGTTGGCTTTGAAGATGGAGGCCGTGAGCCAAAGAAAGCAGCTGACCTCTAGAAGCTAAAAAAGACACAGAAATGGATTCTTCTCTGAAGCCTCCAGAAGAAACACAGCCTTTCCAACACCTTGATTTTAGACTTCTGACCACCAGAATTGTAAAAGAATAAATTTGTGTTGTTTTAAGTCATTAAAAATAGAGAACTGAAGAAATCTCTTCCTATTTATAAAGAATTGATTTTATGGAATTAAAATTAAATCATACATAAGTAAGGAATGCAATTTCATTTTCACCATTCTAATTATCTATCTTAGCATGGCTATAAGTTGAGAAAAATATATAAGTAAAGTAGATAGTTATTGAGTACCACTTAAAATTAAGGTGACTTGTTTACAGCTTTTATGGTTTTTAGCTTTCATGAATGGAGAAAAATTAGTACCATAAAGATATCCTAATGTTACTTCTTAAAAAAAATAAGTGGAGAGGGGAATTCCTTTCCTAGCCATGACAGAGCAATGGTTTTGGACTTGCACTTTGTTTGTAAATAAAGAAGAAACCAAAGTCTGTGAAGTATCTGTTTTCAAACAGACAACTGGCAATGCAAGATTTTAGTCACTTGAGAGAAGGGAAACAGAGCTCTAATATGTCCCTGATTTTCTGCCTGGAGAAACTTTATGGATCGTATTACATGGATTCTAAACAGAGCAATGGGTCTCACTGAGTGGAAGAAACAGAGATCAAGGTTCAGGGAGGCTGCAGTGGCAGGAATTTGTGGGATCTAGAGTATCCAAGAGAAGGGCATTGCCCAGGGAAAGAACTCTAAATGTTTGCATGGGGTCTTGGGAAAGAGCTCCAAATGTTTGCATTGAGTCTTGAGCTGAATACTAAGCTCTTCATACTTAGAGTGAGGTTTCAAGAGTTTGGGCAGATATAATTACTGAGGTCAGAACAACTGCAAAGAAGCTATAAGCGAAACAATTCCTGGAGAATAAAGAATTGAGAGAAGGTAAAGTTCTGATCCCACACAGTAAAGAGATGTTGTTGAATATCTGGGACATTCATTAGAGACCCTGGGAGGGTCAGGCCTTAATATTAAGACTAAAATAGCCCTAGATTAAAGGCCACCATAAGCCCACACCTACAAAGTTTAAAAACAAGTCTTGAAAGCTGATCGCAGGCAACTTAACTCCCTGCCAAAATAAAGCTGAATGTTCTTAAAAGAAGGCCAAAAAAATTTAGACACCCAACAATGAAACAGTCAAAGTATCCAACATCCAGTGAAAAATTACCAGGAAGAAGCAGGAACATGTGATCCAAAGTCAGGAGAAAAATCAGGTAATAAAATAGACCCAGAAAAAACCAGATGATTGAATAAACAGACAAGGATTTTAAACCATTATTATAAATATGTTGAAGAATTTGAAGGAACACATGACATAATAAGGAGATAAATAAAAAAAAACAAAAAACAGAATAGACCTAGAGAGAGATCTGAAATAAAGTAAAATGAAATGAAAATTTCACTGGATGGGTTTAACAAGCAGATTAGACACTGCAGAAAACAAGATCAGTGAAACTGAAGATAGTAATACAGGTATGAAAAACTAGTACAGAGAGAAAAAAATTTTTTTAAATGAAGCTGTGGAACAGTATCAAGTGATCTAGTTTGTAATTTGAGTCTTAGGAGAGGCGTAAGGGAAGGATCTGGTAAAAAGAAAGCTGATGAAAACTGCAAACTGACAGATACAAAGGAATTCAAAGAATTTCAAATAGGATCAACACAAAACCATACCAAGGTATATCATAAATTGCTGAAAGTTAACAAAGGGATAAAACAGTCTAAGAAAAAAGATATTAAATTCAGAAAATGATAAGAATGATTAAAAATTTTTTAGCAGAAACATTGCAAACAAGAACATCTTTAAATGATGAGAAAAAACCTATACATTATCCTCGAATTCTATAGCCAATGAAAATAATATTCAAAGGTGAAGGTGAAATAAACATTTTCATACAAAAGCCAAGAACAGTTGTTGCCAGTGGATCAATAGTAAAGGAAATATTAAAGGAAGTTGTAAGCTGAAGGAAAGCCATACCAATACAAATATGGATCTACCCGGAGGAATGAAGCATGCTGGAAATAATAAATATAGAAATTTAAATCATTTTTTTCTCTTTTTAAAATTTTTTTAGAAATATATTGACTATAGTAAAAATAACATGGGGCTTTTAACATATGTAGAAGTAAACTTTATGATAGTGATAGCACAATTGATTTGTGTTATCTTTAGAAACCTCATAAATTCATCCACAGTTCTCTTGTTAAATGTTCTTCAAACCCTATTATTTCTCATTCATAACAATTTATATGTTAACTAACTAAAATTGTATCAGAAAAAGATTATGTGTTTTAGAGTCAATACCGGGTTTAAACCCTGTATTTGCTGTCAGTTACCTATCCATAGTAAAATTTTTAAGTCTCATAGAATTTCTGTGACTGTTAAATCTGTGAATGTATGTAGTGTTTAGTATAGTACCTGCCATACAGTAGTTTACTACATTCATGGTGATTAAAAAAAAGAGTATTTTAGATAAAATATAACTTTGAAGTTATGTAATTGCTTTAAATGTTACTTGCATCTGAATATCATAAAAACACTTTTAGGGTCTTTCATTTGGTTTTATATTAGCAGTCAAGTTGAATGGAGTTTTTAAAATATTAATGCAAAAAGAGTACCTGCCCAGACTATGATCTTACGAAGTCAGGATATTGGTTACCCTTGTTGGGGCATGGTGAATTAAGGGAGACATAAAGGAACCTTATGAAATGTTGATAATATTCTCTTTCTTAATCCTGGTTACATGGGTGTACTTAATTTTTGATAATATATATATATAGGTCTATAGTTTTGTGTAATTTTCTATAAGTATGATATACTTCAATAAAAAGTTTAAAGTGAAAAACAACAGTAATATCAGTAAAGCAAGCTATAAATACAGATAGTCGTCATGTCATGGAAGGCTTGTCATAGTCTACATTTTTAGCTTTTAGTCAGATATAATATTTAGAGCACTGATGATAGGCAGTATTGGAATAAATTTAGATCATTCATTTTGCCTCTCTCAGATGAAAGTAATTAGCTTGGGTTCTCCTCCTCCCTGTCCCCCAGCTGTAAGGTAATGATATATATATATATTATTGATGCAGAAAATATAAATAAGAAAGTTTAAATCATGCTGAAATCCTACCACTCAGAGATAACTACCACAAATATTTTGGTGTTTGTCCTTCCAGGCATATTTCTGTCTGTACTTGTAGTTACACAGAATACTTGTTTACAAATGGATCATACTATTCTTGCTGTTGCTTTATTTATTATTATAGTAAAGGATACATATATAAAATTGACCATTTTAACCATTTTTAAGTATACAGCTCAGTGACATTAAATGTATTCACACTGCTGTGTAACCATCACCACTATTTATCTCCAGAACTTTTCCTTCATCCCATAATGAGATGCTATACCATTAAACAATAACTCTCCATTTCCCCTCCGCTACATTTCCAGGTAATCACTGTTCTACTTTCTATCTCTATGTATGATTTAACTATTCTAGATACCTCATATAAGTAGAATTAAACAGTATTTTTCCCTTTGTGTCTGTTTATATCTTTAATTTTCAAAATTCGCCAATGTCATATAGCATGTATCAGAATTTTCTTTTTAAGACTGGAGAATATTCCATTGTATGTATATACCACATTTTGTTTATTCATCTATCAGTGGACACGTGGGTGGTTTTCACCTTTCGGCTACTGTGAATATGCTGTTATGAACATGATTGTACAAATATCTTTTTGAGTCCCTACTTTAAATTCTTTTGTGTATATACCCAAAAGTGTAATTTCTGAGTGAAATAGTAATGCTGTATTTAAATTTTGAGGAACCACCATAGTGTTTTCCACAGGGGTACTCCATTTAACATTTCTAACATTAAAGACTAAGATTCAAAGCAACCACATATACAGGAGAATATAGAAGGTCACTCACTGCGCATGCCCAGGGAAAGATGCAGACTCTGAAAAGACCTGAGAAGACTTTATGTTTACCCCTCAGGCTGATCCTCAGCACGGACACCGTACAACAATAAAATCCAAAACCAACAAACCCTGGGGACATGGGATAATTTGATTTCCAGAGTTACCGAGTTATAAGATTCAAATGTTTATTTTCAACAACAAAAAAATCACAAGGCATACAGTGAAACAGGAAAGTTGTGCAAAGAGGTAAAGTAAGATGTGGGAAAATCGAGAAAATTATGTATGAGAAAATAAAAATATCAATAAAAAAATAGACATGAAAAGAAACCAGAAAGAAATTTTGCAGCTGAAATTAACAATAATTGAAATGAAAAACTTAACAGTAGTTACTCAAAAGCAGTTTTGAGCAAGCAGAAGAATCGGTGAACTTGAAAATAGTCCAATTGAAAAAAATCAGATCTGAGGAACAAAATGAAAAAATGTGAAGTAGACAGAGCCAAAGGGACTTGTAGGACACCTTTAAGAAGACCAGCATATACAATGTGGGAGTCCCAGAAGGAAAGTAGAGAAAGGGGCAGAGAGGTTATTTCAACAAATAATAACAATTTTCCAAATTTCAAGAAAGATATGAATATAAATCATCCAAGAAGTTCCACACCCATGTAAGATAAACTCAAAGGGACCCATGCCAAGGCACATTCTAATCAAACTATAGAAAGACTATTTAAAACAGCAAGAAAGAAATGATTTATCACATAAAAGGAATCTTTGATAAGGATTTTAGCGGATTTCTCATCAGAAATGTTGGGGGCTAGAAGGCAATGATTTGGTATATTCAATGCTGAAAGAAGAAACCCATCAACCTAGAATCCTGTTTCCAGCAAAATGAGGGAGATATTAAGACATTGCCAGATAAAGAAAAATTGTGGAAGTTTGTTACTACTAGACCTGCCTGGCAAGAAATGCTAAATGAAAGGACAATAGACAATAACTTGAAGCTATATGGAAAAAGAAATATATCTGTTAAGGCAAATACATGGGCAATTAGGAAAACTATTGTCCTAACTTTGGTTTGTAACTTCAGTTTTTAATTTCCACATGATCTAGGAGACTTATGCCTAAAAAAATTATTAGGCAGTGTTTTTGAACACATGGTTTATAAAGATGTACTTTTGTGAAATTAGTAAATGAATGGGGGTGGGGACAGAGTTGTATAGAAGTAAAGTTTTTGTATGCTGTTGAGGATAAGCTCAACAATTATTCAAATTAGTGTCATAACTTTAGGATATTACATATAATCCCCATGGTAACTACAAAGAAAATAGAGATTATACACAAAAGCAAATGAGAAAAGACTTGAAAATTTTTCACTACAAAAAAGAAACAAGGAAACAAAAGAAGACATTAATGTAGGAAATGAAGGCAAAAAACCTATAAGGCCTACAGAAAAAAATGACAGAATAGCAGAAGTAAGCTCCTCATCAGTAATGACTAAATATAAGTGGATTAAACTATCCAATTAAAACATAGTGCATGGCAGAATGAAAACTTTTTAAAGATTTAAAGTCTCTAGAAGAGACTCTTTAGATCCAATGATACAAATAGGTTGAAATGAAAGGATGAAAAAAGATACTGAATGGAAGTAGTAACCAAAAGAGTAGAGGTTGCTATACTAATATAAGACAAATCAATAAGATAAATCTTTATAGCAAAAAAGGTTATAAGAATCAAGGACATTATATATTACTAATTTTAATACAAGAGGATAACAATTATACACATGCATCTCATAACATTGTCAAAATATGAGGCAAACATTGATAGCATTAAAGGAAGTAATATTTGGAGATTTTTAATAACCCACTCAAAAGTAGGTATAATAATCAAAAGATAAATAAGGAAGTAGAAGACTTGAACAACACCGTAATTCAGCCAGATCTAATAGACATATTGAGAATTCTCTATCCCCAAACAACGAAGAACAAATTATTCTTAAATGCACATAGAACATCCTCCAGGACCATAAGGTGTTTTCTGACCATAACGAGGATTGATTTAGAAATCAGTAACAGAAAGAACACGAAATTTTACAAATATGTGGAAATGAAACAACACACTCTTAAAAAAAAAATGGGTCAAATAAATCACAAGGGACATTTGAACACAGAGAAGAGCAAAAACCACAACACAGTATTTCCAATTTTATGGTATGCAACAAAAGCAGTGCTCAGAAGGAAATTATAGCTACAAAACCACATTGAAAAAGAAGAAAGATCTCAACTATTATAAATTGTGCTGCCATGAATATAGGAGTGCAAAGATCTTTATGAATTATTGTTTTGGTTTCCTTTGAATAAATACCCAGAAGCACAATTGCTGAGTCAGAAAAAGTATATCTATTTTTATTTTTTTGTGGAACCTCCAGACTTTTCCATAGTGGCTGTAGCAATTTGCAATCGCATCAACAGTGTATGAGGGTTCCCTTTTCTCCACATCCTCACCAACACTTGTTTCTTGATTTATTGATAGCCGTTCTAACAGGTGTGAGGTGATATCTCATTGTGGTTTTAATTTGCATTGATCTGATGATTAGTGACCTAGAGCATGTTTTTGTGTATCTGTTGGCCATCTGTATTTCCTCTTTGGAGATATATCTCTTCAGGTCTTCTGCCCATTTTTTAATTAGATTGTTTGTTTTTTTGTTGTTGAGTTATATCAGCTCTTTATATATTTTGACATATGTGGAATATCTTCTCCCATTCAGTCAGTTGTCTTTCATTTTGTT
The DNA here is from genome assembly GCA_004027375.1 of Macroglossus sobrinus. NCBI lineage: Eukaryota > Metazoa > Chordata > Mammalia > Chiroptera > Pteropodidae > Macroglossus > Macroglossus sobrinus. The sequence goes on from PVKZ01000999.1 coordinate 329,029, forward strand.
GATGGTGTCTTTTGCTGTACAAAAGCTTTTTAGTTTGATGTAGTTCCATTTGTTTATTTTTTTCCTTTGTTTTCCTTGCCTGAGTTGATGTGTCTTAAAAGAAAGTACTAGTAGCAGTATCAGAGAGATTATTGCCTATGTTTTCTTCTAGAAGTTTTATGGTTTGGGGTCTTACATTTAAGTCTTTAATCAATTTTGAGTCTACTCTTGTATCTGGTGTAAGAAGGTGGTCCAGTTTTTTTCTTTTTTTTTCATGTGTCTCTCCAATTTTCCCAACACCATTTATTGAAGAGACTGTCTTTACCCCATTGTATATTCTTGCCTCCTTTGTCATATTAAATGAGTATATAGGCATTTTACAGTAGCTAAGATATGGAAGCAACCTAAATGCCCATCAAAAATGATTGGATAAAGAAGTTATGGTTCATATATAAAATGGAATATTACCAACCATTAAAGAAATGAAATCCTACCATTCGCAATGACGCAAATGGACCTAGAGGGTATTATGCTGAATAAAATAAATCAGATAGAGAAAGATAAATACCGTACAATTTCAATTATATGCGGAATCTAAGGAACAAAAAGAACAAACTAATCAGAAACAGACTCACAAATGTAGAGGACAATCTGGTGATGGTGAGAGGGGAGAAGGTTGGAGGGCTGGGAGAAAGGAGCAAAGGGTTAAAAGTACAAATTAGTAGTCAATAGATGGACACAGGGATGGCAAGTACAGCATAGAGAACGCAGTTAACATTAATGTAATGGCTAGTTGGAGAGCTAGAAAAGAGAAAAAGCAATCGGGGATCGTTTCATAAACTATATAAATGTCTAACCAATGTACTGTATACTTGAAACTAATAGTAAAATAAAATTTAAAAAATAAGAAGAAAGATATCAAATCAACAACCTAACTTTACAACTTAACGGAACTAGAAAAAGAAGAGCAAACTCAATCTAAAGGTAACAGTAGAAAGGAAATAATACATATTAGAGCAGAGATAAAATAGAGAATAGAAAAACAATGGAGAAAAGTCAAAGAAACCAAAAGTGAGTTCTTCAAAAAGATCAACAAAATTGACAAACTTTTAGCCTGATTAACCAAGAGCAGGGCGGGGGGTGGTTCTCAGATTCCTAAAATCAAATGAAAATGGGAGCATATTTGATTACTAACAATTCTACAGAAATAAAAACTGTTATAAAAGAGTGCTATGAACAATTGTATACCAATGAATTGAATAACCTAGATACAGTAAATTCCTAGAAACACAAAATCTATAAAGATTGAAATATGAATAGAAAATCTGAGCTAGTCTGGTGATTGAATCAGTAATCAAAAATTTGACAGAAAAAGGAGCCCTCTTACACTGCTAGTGGAATTGCAAATTGGTACAGCCACTATGGAGAACAGGATGGAGGTTTCTCAAAAACTAAGAATGATCTACCATATGATCCAGCAATCCTTCTGCTTGGTATTTATCCCAAAGACTTGAAAACTCATCCGAAAAGATATTTGTACACCAATGTTCATAGCAGTTTTATTCATGGTGGCCAGGATGTGGAAGCAACCGAAGTGTCCTACAATAGCTGATTGGCTAAAGAAGCTGTGGTACATACATACAATGGAATATTACTCAGCCATAGGAAGAAATGAGATACTACCATTTGTGACAACATGGATGAACCTCAAGATAATCATGTTAAGCGAAATGAGCCAGACAGAAAAAGTTGAAAATCCCATATCACTTATATGTGGGATATAAACCTAAAAACAACAAATGAACAGGACAAACAAACAGACTCATGGACATGGACAATAGACTAGTGGTTACCGGAGAGGAGGGGAAAGAGGAGAGGGGGAAGGAGGGAAGTAGATGGGGTAAAAGGGGTCAAATATGTGGTGACAGAAACTATGGGAGGTGAACACACAATGTGTGTGTGTGTGTGTGTGTGTATATGTATGTATGTATATGCATGTATATATATATATGTATGCTGAAACTTACCAGATTTTGTTAACCAATGTCACCAAAAAAAAAGAAAAATTTAAAAAATTAAAATAGAAAACAATCTTAGCAAACAAATGACGCTCTCTGCATGTTGATTTATTTTATATTATAGTAATAATTTACAGATAGCTTTTTTCATTCTTTAAAATCAAGACCAATAATTCTCTTTGAACTATTGTACTTACTGATTAAAAATCCCTAAGTCAAAACTTGTGTGGATTATATAAGAAAGATGGCAGTGTTCCTTAGTGTATAGGGTAATTTTAAATCTCTTGAATAATGCGATGTGAACTAGAACTGCTCATTCACCATTTCCTTGGCCATTGTTATAAAATTATTTTCATTTTTTATAGTCTATAAACATGAATTTCTGGATTTTAAATTATGCTTTTTCTCAGTTTTTTGCATATCAGGAGGTGACTATTAGTCCTTTATAGTTCTTTAGAAAATCAACTCTTTATTCTTCAATATAAAGCGACTCAAAAAACGTATTTTTAAATATGAACTGTATAAAATTTTTGCACTGTCATTTGTTACAAGACAAATTCATGTTAATGAGCAAAGGGTGAAATTTTTACTTTAATAGGGAACTGATAAGATTACTTTCTTCAGGGGATTTGAATTTTTTTTTTAATCTTAAGATATTTATGTGTATAGTATTCTTATTTTGGATTTGATGTATTAAGTTTAAAAAAATTGAAAATGACTCAATATTTTTTCTAAAAGCAAAATATCAACTTGTTCAAGAGGTTAATAAAAATGTATTAGGTACATTTGCCTCTTTTGTGTGTAAAAATAAAAATTTCGAGTTTGTTTTTATAGAAAATGCATTGTAAAATATATGAATCCTTAAAAATGAACATAAGTGTGGCATTACATCATGCAAAGTTTAATAATTAATGTTGATACATTTCCATTTTAAATAAATACTAACGGTAAAGAAGAATCTCCTGACAAAGGAAAGCCCTAGGCCCGATGTATTTACTGCTGATTTCTACCAAACATTTAAAGAACTAGTATCAATTCTCAGATTTTTCAAAAAAAATTGAAGAGAAGGGCTATTTGAAGTGAATGCATTTTTCATGTGAGGATATAAATTGGGGGGGGGAGGTAGAGACAGAATGCTATGGATTGAATGTTTGTGTGTCCCCAAATTTCATTTGTTGAAACCCCAGTCCCAATTTGATAGTATTTGGAGGTGAGACTTTTATGAGGTGATTAGGTCACGAGGGTGTAGCCCTCACTAATGGATTTAATGGCCTTACAAGTAGAGACATAAGAGGTGATATCTCTCTTTCTCTCTCTCTCTCTTTCTCTCTCTCTCTCTCTCTCTCTCTCTCTCTTTCTCTCTCTCTCTCTCTTTCTCTCTTTCTCTCTCTCTCTCTCTTTCTCTCTTTCTCTCTCTCTCTCTCTCTCAGCCCTGTGATTATACAGCAGGAAGCCATCTATTTGCAAACCAGAAAGTGGGTTCTCACCAGGAACCATATTGGTTGTTGGCACCTTGATCTTTGATTTCCCAGCCTCTAGAACTGTGAGAAATAAATTTATGTTGTTTAAGGCACCCAGTGTATGGTAATATGACCATATACACAAAAGATTTGAAAGCAGAGTCTCTAGATATTTGTATACTCAAGTTCATAACAGCATATTCACAATAACTGAAGGTTGAAAGCAGTGCGGGTATTTATTGATGGATGAATAGATAAACAAAATTTGGTATATAAATGCAGTGAAATATTCAGCCTTAAGGAAGGAAATTTTGATATATGCTGGATGAACATTGAGGACATTATGCCAAGTGAAATAAGCTAGTCACACACACACAAATACTGTATAATTCCACTTATATAAGGTATCTAAAGTAGTCAAATTCATAAAAACAAAGTAGAATGGTAGTTGCCAGGGGCTGTTGGGAAGAGGGAGTGGGGAGTTATTGGTTAATGGGTTTGAGTTTCAGTTTTGAAAGCTGTAGAGTTCTGGAGATGGTGGTAGTGGTGGTTCACAGCAGTACGAATGTACTTAATACCACTGAACTGTATGCTTAAAAATGGTTATGTGTGCTTTACCACAATAAAAATAATTTTAACTGTTCATAACACATAATATAAACATATCTTACTTTTAGTTGATGCTGTTATGTTACTTTTAATATGTTCAGGTTTTCCTTATTGCAGATTTTTATAAATCATTAATGACTACAGAGATTGTACTCCCATAATTGTGGCAGTATTATTCATTATTAGAGCAAGCTCTGGAATGCATTTACAGACTTTTTAAAGTTTCTTAGTACTAAAATCAACAGATATTAGAATGGGCTCTGTCTACAGCCATGCCACTCTGAACACGCCCGATCTCATCTGATCTTGGAAGCTAAGCAGGATCGGGCCTGGTTAGTACTTGCATGGGAGACCACCTAGGAATTCAGGTGTATAGGCTTTAAAAAAAAGAAAAAGAAAAAGAATGGGCCCGCCAAAGCAGTTTTGAAATTTTGTCTTAGTATAATAAGATTTACTTTTTATTCTTAAATTACTTTTATGTTGTATCTGGAAATGACAACTACCTACCACATGATTTTAATTTTGTTTATATTCTCCTGTTTTTCTATTTAATAGACACGTTTAGATAACAATAAGAACAGATTTGAGTACCAATAAATCTGGCTTACCTTTAATATTTTGGTGTCTTCTGTTATGCTTTAAATGTAGATATTCAAAGAGAAGAAGAAAAAGTAAAACGATCTGTGAAAGATGCTGCCAAGAAGGGTCAGAAGGATGTCTGCGTGGTTCTGGCCAAGGAGGTGATCAGATCAAAGAAAGCTGTGAGCAAGCTCTATGCATCCAAAGCTCACATGAACTCTGTGCTCATGGGAATGAAAAACCAGCTAGGTAAGATGGCCATAATCTCACAGCCACCTCATTAATGCTGATGTTCTTGCTACTGTTATCATTACTGGTTTGCATGAATAGCAAGAACAATCTTAGCTCCTGTTTTATTTTTTATTATTGCCTTAGTTGGGGTGTCATATAAGATATAAAATAGTGTCATTATCATTTTATTGTTATTTATTTTCTTATGCTAGTGGTGTTGAAGTAACAGTAAAATCTACATATAAATCTGCTTTATTTAAAAGTTAGAACATATTTCCTCACGTGAATAGTGTTATAGTGACCTGAGAGTTGAGTCATAGTTGTGAAATGTGGGCCTTTGTGTTAGAGCAGCAGTCTCCAACCTTTTTGGCACCAGGGACTGGTGTTCCTATGAGAATCTAATGCCTGATGATCTGAGATGGAGCTGAGGTGGTGATGCTAGCACTGGGAGCAGCTGCAAATACAGATGAAGATCCGCTGATAGCCTGCTGCTCCCCTCCTGCTGTGTGGGCCGATTCCTAACAGGCCAGAGACTGGTACCAGTCCATAGCCCGGGGGTCAGGGACCCCTGTGTTAGAAGAAGGATGAAGAAGAGAGTTTGCTCTGGCCTAGCCCCAGAACCTCCCTAGGAAAAATTTTTAAATGGTCTGAGTTTGGCCTTGGCTTTCACACACTTCTTTTTTTGCCTTATCTCTGGCTCTCTACCTAATGCTTTCTCACGTCTTAGGAATCTGCAGACTGTATAGTGAGTATTCAGCCACATGTGAACTATCAAATTATTTTTTAAAAACTCATAATATTAAACTAAAAATAAATATAATTTAGTGTCCTTTCAGTGCCCAATATACTACTGTTGTGACCTTTCACAGGTGTCTGTTTCCAAGTCAGTGACATCTTAGATCATAGGTTAAATTTTATATCCAGTTGGTTTATTTTCTTTCTTTATTTCTGTTAAATGAAGAAGTTCTAATTCAGAATTATAGTTGTTCAGATGGCAGCAAGTGACTGTCAGAATTTTAGACTGAGTATGGACCCAGAAATTACAGAGATATTTTTCACTAAAAAATATTTTAAACCCTCTCTGTGAGATAACTACTATGTTGATGAGTATATCTCACTTTTAAGTTAGAAGAAGACTGAATGTTTTACCTTAAGAGGGTGGTGCCAAATTAGTATCTAATCTATCATTTGGTCGTATTTGGCTTTGAAAGTATTTCTTTATGTTCAGTTTTATACTTTGATGTGGTTTTTAAATATGTGTAATAATAAATATATCATCAGGTTCTGCCTCCAGATACCAAAGAAAATCATGGGTTGGGAAAGAGTAAAAAAATAAGACTGACAGACCATTTGTACCTCACCTTAACTTTTATAAACTCTGTTATTTCAGCCCTAAAGTAACATATTTAGGCTTTTTAAATACTGGATATACCACCTAGATATATGCCTTTTGAACAAGCCAAGTGTTCAATACGACGAAGAAATAGTTTAATCTTATTTGTCATTTTGAAAGTTCAATTAAATACTCTTGCCCTTTATAGCCACCTTTGAAAATTTTATGTTTATTCTCTATTTTTTATACAACATGCTGAAAAGATACATGTCAGATGACCATGATAAGCTTATTTAAAAGTTTTTCACTATTTCTTTCCTGAATCAGCATCAGAAAACATATTGCTTATTCTGCCTTTTCCCCCCCATGAATAAAAATTGTATGCACAACCTGTTTTTTCCTCAATTGCAAATATAAAAATATACAGGATAATACACAGGATAATGCTATGTGCCTATCACCCAGAGCCAATACATTTTGACATTTTGTTATATTTTCCTCGGTTTTTATATTATAAAAGATTTAAAACATGATTACTAAACTTGAAGCTCCTTTAATATGCTTTCTTCTAAACCTCCCCAGAGGAAACCACTATAAAATTTATACAAATTTTAAAATTTGTATGAATGGCATTGTACATATGTTCTGTATCTTTTTCATTAATTATTGTATATTTTTAAATATAATGACTAATATATATTAACAACTGATGGTATTCCATCACATGGATATATCATATTTTATTTTTCTCTTCCCCCATTGATGGACATGAATGCTATTTTCAATTTTTGCTATTACTAACAGTGCTGCTGTGTATCTTTACATTCTTGCCCATGTGTAATGGTTTATTTAGGAAAGTTATATACTCAGAAGTGGAACATTTGGATTTAAATTGTTCTCGAATTGCAGTATTGCTGTCCAAAGAGGTGTTACTGATTTATATTTTCACCAGCAGCAAATGAGAATTCTTTTTCCATACCTTTTAAGCAACTCTTGATATTGTCAGACTTAATTATGAAAAGTGTTATCTTATTTTAACATTTCTGTGGGAATTAGTGAACTTGATCACTCTTTTCTGTTCCTCTTTTCTTCCTGTGTACTGATTCCAAAAAACCTTTTCAAGCAATTACAGCTGACAAGCTACGTGAAAAAAATCTCTTCTCCCATTGCATGTACTTTCAGTAGTAAACATAACAAAACCTCTCTTTTGTACTGCACATAAGTCAAGAGCCTATTATCTAATATATTGTTATTTCAAATATATGTTATTTTGTGGTTTTATCACAACTAAAAACAAAACAACTGCTGTATGATCTTTAAATATTTAAGTGCTCTAGGGCTCTCTGTTCTAGATCCTCTATTCTTTCCATCTTCACTCTCTCCTCCTGGATGACCTCACCTAACCTCATGCCTTCAAATGCTTATTGATTCTAGATTAAATGTAGGCTTCATGAGAACCTTCTCCAGTTTCCTCAACAAATAGACTAAGCTGCAAAAAGCAAAACGTTAATACATTTGAAAAACACATTTCCTTTAGCCCTATTATGTGCCATAATATTGCTAGGCACTGGAGATAAAATAGTGAACAGTACAGGCACAGTCATTGCCCTCTAGGTATGGGACGAAAAGCAAATAATTAGATAAATTTAATAAAAATAAAAACTAAATATAAATTTAATAATCAAATAAATGTATTTTTATAAATGCAAACTGTGTTAAGTAATAGGAGACTATAAAAGGGAAATGCATCAAGGATGGCTCCTTATAGGCACTGATAAAATCTGAAGGAGGATGAGCAATTAAGTATATGTGTTGAGGGGATGTTCCAGCCAGTAGGCCAGCACGTGTAACAACCATGAGGTCAAAAAGAACTGCATTCCAAACACTGAAGGAAAGTGGGGAATTGGGGTACCTGGGAGCAAGGGTACCCAAGAGCAAAGGTACCCAACCCTCAGGATGATGGCCAGAAAGGATGAGCATGGCGGTGAAGAAGACAGTTTTTATAGCTGTTAAAAGCAAGGGTTCTTAGAGGCAGCTTAAAATTGAGATGTGTTGTGGAGATGGTACAGATAAAGTACAGTGGGCATTCAGGGGAAAAGTGTTTTGGGGAGAACTGTGGAGGCATCTCAGTAGAGGAACTAGGGTGCACAGGTGAAGTATTTCAGGCTATGTTCAGCCACAGCACTTGATTCAGTTTGACAAGAGTGCATTGAGGGGAGTAGTAGGAGGTAAAGCTAGAAAAGTAATTTGGAGTCAGAGTTAAGATGAGGAATAATTTCTTTCCGTAGGCAGTGAAGAGCTTTGGCACACTGTAAGCGCAGACTGCAGGTGGAGGGATGGACTGATGCAGTAAGATGGAGTGCATGAGACCTGGAAGGTAATGGGCAGGGCCTGAATAGATTAGTCTAATGGGGTAGAGTGGAAAAGAGGACACTAGGAAGAACTGTTCTGAATGCAGAATAAGTGAGACTTAGTAAAGGTATAAACAAACCTGAAATGCTCCAAACCCTTGAACATGGAAAGACTGCAGTCATTGAAAGACACATGAAACCTAGGAAGAGAAAAAGGCCTAAGAGAGAAAGGAGATTCTATTTGGGGCTTCCCCAAAAGTGAGAGGAATCACCTGGTGAGAGGAATCACCTGGGAGGATTGTTGAGAGGGTTTATAGTAGGCTGTTCCTTGTTGGCAGATTAAATATAGCAGAAAATAGGATAGAACCTGAGACAGGCAAGAGGGAGGAGTCTACATTTTGGGAGTGAGAAAGGGAAAACTGGAAATAGTGTATTGAGAGTTCCAGGGAGGTCTTACTTTGGATATGCCTCATCCCACCCCTAAGCCTGTAGCTGCTTTGAAAAGCCACCATTGGATGAAGTCACTTCTTTTTCTTAAGATGTTCCTCTATTAAAATGCAAATGCCCCTTACAGGGGTAATATATTAAGCGTTGTCAATTATTAATACATTGTCATGATTAGATGCTTTCTAAGTGATAGCTTTCTGACAGCAGCTTCTCACAGAATAAGACAGTTGATTATGTTTTGATTGAGGGGAGAAAGTTAAGAGAGAGGTTCAGAGGTGGGGCAGGAAATAGAATTACCATATGATTTATTAATTCTTCTACTTGGAATGTACTAAAACAAATGGAAAGCAGGGATTTAAACAGATATTTGTACATTCATGTTCATAGCAGTATTCACAATTGGCAAAAGCATCCATTGAAGGATGAATAGATAAAGAAAATGTGGTATGCACACACACAGTGGAATATTATTCAGCCTTAAAAAGTAAGAAAGTTCTGACATGTTACAACATGGATGAAGCTTGAAGGCATTATGCTAAATGAAATACACCTGTCACAAAAGGACAGCTACTATATGATCCACTACTCTGAGGTACCTAAAATAGTCAAATTTATACAGATAAGGAAATAGAATGGTGGTTGCCAGGGTTGGTGGGAGAGAGGAATAGGAAATCAAAAGTTAATGGTACTGAATTTCAGTTTGGAAAGATGAAAAAGTTGCAGAGATGGATGCACAACAATGTGAACATTTTTAATGCCACTGAACTTAACATATACAACTGGTTAAAACAGTAAATTTCATGTTATGTATGCATTGTCACAATAAAAAAAAATAAAAGAAAAGGTGGGGCAGGTCTGCTTTGCCAAGCCATGGCCTAGCAACAGGGACTGAACAGGACTTCTGAGCCCTTGGATTGTTGGGGCAGAGAGAGTTTGTGTGTCTGTAGGGACAGCAGAGGCAGTAAAGGGAGGGTCAGGCTAGGCCGGTAACTTTACCACAGTACCTGTTGGGATTTCCTTCCTTGGCCTTGTTTCTTTGTTTTGTTTCCATGTACCTATTTATTCAATCAAAACACATTTTTCATAACTTTTAGTATTTTTAACTTAAAACTTATGCAGTCTAATCCCAGTTGCAGTAGCTCTTCTAGCATAGGTCAATGATTCGCAACAGGTAGCAGTTTTGCCCTTCAGAGGACATTTGGCAGGTTTGGAGACATTTTTGATTGTCAGAACTGGAGAAGGAGAGATGTTGCTATTGGTTATCTAGCAGGTTGAAGCCAGGGATGCTGCTAAACTTCCTGGTTGCATAAAACAGCTACCTGTGACAAAGCATTGTTGAGAAATTTGGACCTGCAGTTATGGATTCAACTCGCCCTTTTGAGCTTTTGTATTTTCTTATACCTGCTGTATATGTCTTTTTAATAAACTGCTTCAGATTATTTTTTCAAGTTGTAGCATATAAATTATAAATAAACTTGACTTCGAATTTTGAAAGTTTCCCAAATGTGCATGGTTCTTGTATTTTTTATGACTAACTGCTTTTTTGTCGTTTGGTTTGGGTTCCCCATATTGTAGAATGTTATGACTATCTTCTTTTTTAAATTTTTATCTTTTTTATTTATTTTGTTAGATATTGCCTTGTATATCATTTATCTTTTAACTTTTTAAACATTGTTCTAAGGAAGAAGTATCCTTTTCTCTTCAAAGATATTTGAGGCGTGAGTGTTTTTAATACTACTTTTCTTCTCTGAGCTTTCACTTGTTATTGTGAAATGTCATTGTAAGAGTCCGTATTCCTTATAATTTTATTCATTCTGTTTGTAATTGCCATGTAATTGGCTTTTAAAAAGCAGTCTACTTTGCAAGTGCATTGCTCCCCTGGGCTGTTGCTACCAAAGAGCTGCATTTTGCTGTTGATGCCACTTTCAGTATTTATTTTAATTTCCTTTCCTGGTTTTTAATTTTAAATATTCCAAGAAGAACCTGTGATAGTTAGAAAGCTTTGTGTTTTTGTTGCTTTCATGTTGGTGTCAAATTCTTTTCAAAATATTTCCATTGATCTTTGCATCTATTGATTATGAATCCAAATCTGTATTTAGCTACTTTCCATCTTTGGTTATTTTTATTATGAAATAATATTTCACAGCAGAAGTTGTATTTTTATGTATATAATATCTTCTTTCTAGCAGGCATGGGAATATAATATTACTTTATTTTTATATACTCTTTTATAAGATTTTTTAAATTAAGGTTTTTATTTTGAGATAATTATAGATTCACATACATGCTGTTGTAGGAAATAATACAGAGAGATTGTGTACCCTTTATTCATTTTCTCCTGGTGGTAACATTTTGCAGAATTTTAGTACAATATCACAACAAGGATATTGGCATTGATAATAGATAAGCTACAAAACATTCTCTTTGCTACAAAGATCCCTCGCATTGCCCTTTTGTAACCACACCTACTTCCCTCTCATCCCCACCCCTCCTTAACCTCTGGCAGCCACTAATCTAATCTCTTCTCCATTTCTATAATTTTGTCATTTCAAGAATGTTATAGGAATGGAATCATACAATATGTAACCTCTTGGGATTGGCTTTTTGCACTTAGCATAATTTTTTGGAAATTAACCCAGGTTTTTGCATGTATCAGTAGTTCATTCCTTTTTTTATTGAGTAGTATTCTGTGATATGGCTGTAACACAATTTGTTTAATAATTAATTTGTTGAAGGACTTCTGTGTTGTTTTCAGTTATCAGCTAATATGAATAAAGCTGATATAAAAGTGTACAGGTTTTTACATGAACATACGTCTTCATTTTTCCAGAATAAATGCCTAGTAGAACAATTACTGGGTTTTATGGTTGCATATAAGAAACAATCAAACTGTTGTCCAGAGTGGCAGCATCATTTTGAATTATCATAAGTTTTCTGCATCCTCACATTTGGTAGTGTCACTATATTTTAGCCATTCTGATGGATATGTGGAGCTCTATAATTGTGATTTTAATTTGCATTTCTGATGGCTAATGGTTAGAAACATTCTTTGCTGTCTGTATCTCCCCTTTGGTGAAATGATACTTCTCTAATTTTGTGTATGTTGGATTCTCCACAATGAAATGCTAAAAGTAATTCATTATGTTTATTTCTGATATTTAGTGTCCTAGATCTGTAGGTCTGTTTTTGTCACCAGTATGCAGTCATTCTATGTCTGTAATTGAATATATTGGGAGAATTAGTTGCTATTTCTTGAAATCTCACTCCTTCCTTTTGCCATATGAAACTGGTTACTATTTTCTGTTTCTATAAAGAAATGTTCTATAATTTTTATGGCCAATTCAAGAAAGGAAACATCTATTTCTGACCTAATACTAAATATGTCATTAGATGTGGGAGCACTTGAGTCTTTATAACTATCTCAAAATTGTTAGCTGTTGAAACACTAATAAGTTTTAACATTTTTAAACCTAATTTGATATGATAGTTTTCCCTGTTATTCATTCTTTGGTTTATTCAACAAATAGTTGTGTTTCAGCTGTGTCAGGCACAGTACTAAGCACCAAGAATAAAATTGTGAGTCCATTTCCAAATAAAAAGAGATCCAGTACTCTCTTCGGCAGCACATACACTAAAACTGAAACCGTGCCTAGAAGATTAGCATGGCCCCTGCATAAGGATGACATACAAATTGATGAAGTATACCACATTTTTTTAAAAAAGAAATCTCTCCATCAAGTCCCCACTGTATAAAGCCATCAGTGGGGCCCTGCACTGTACACTGAGGGAGGGAGAAACATGTATACAGGCCCTGAAGTTGGAGGGGTCTTAGAGCACTGGAGGACTTGGAGAAGGGCTTGGGAGTGGGCCCGGGGAAGAGGCTTATTAGTAGAAGGAGCTGTAGCCGTGAAGGGTTGCTTGTTTTATTTCATAATTCCCTCTGTATAATTTTTAATTTTAATTGTCAGCTTTTTTATGTAATGCTAATTCAGTATTTCCATAGAATTTTAATGTTTATTTTGAAGAATCTTTTTTATTGTGAAATATACATAGTAAAAATTTTTCCATTTTATTCATTTTTAAGTATATAATTCATAGTTACCATCTTTATTAAATATAGGATAATCGTTTGGTTTTTGGATATTTTAGATAGGAATTTCTATTTCAAAGTAACATAGTTTTTGAGACTGTCTGCCACTAAATAATTCTTTTTTTCTTTGTAGATAAATTTTTTAAAATTCATTTAACAAGTATTTATTGTTAGCAATCTGTGTGGCCAGCACATTGGTAATATAGTGAGGTATGATCACTACTCTAATATCACTCATTTTCTAGTATATAATATATATAGTTGTTTTTTAAATATATTGTAATAGCCTCCCATGTCTATTGAGTATAACTTTATTTTAGTCTTAATGGGCTTGTACAAACTATTTGAAGGCATTTTTAGTATTTTAACCCTTTCCTATTTAGAAAAAAAAGTGCAGCTTATTGCCAGTGTTAATTTAATGTCACATGTAGGAATGCTCCGTTTTCTAGGATTTAACATTTTCAGCATTTGAGAATTACTTACTATATTTTGTAAATGGAAATACCACTACTAAAAACAGAATGCTATAAATAGAATGATATAATTTGTTTCTAAAGACTATCAATATACTAGAGCAATGCCAAAATAATAATAAAAGCAAGATATTTCACGGCAAACTTTGGGGGTAAGATTAGGACTATAATCTGCAAGTTATCTTGGGTGTAAACACTGCAGCTGCAAGGGCCACCAGTGGCGAGTATTCTTGGGGCAAATGGAAAATGGGCTAAATAGTGCATGTGTTCATTAGAATGTTAGAGGAACTCTGTGATTAGGGTTTTTGTTCAGACTTTAGAATCAGTGTTTGTACACATCATAAAATAGAATAGGTATTATTTTTACTCTATTTTGTTGTATTAGAGGGTATGTTCAGCAGCAAATAACAGAAAACTTGACCACAGTGGCTTACATTATAGCAGAGCTGTAGGATTAAGACATTTTCTCTCAGATTGCCTGCCCCTGCTGGTTGTCTTGTATGCATGGCATATGGGCCTCTAGATCAGTGCTTTTGCAAAGCCAGGGGCTTGGTGCTGCTGAATTATTTATATTTGTGTGTGTCAGCAGTTTACAGAACTCTTCCACATATGTGATCTCATTCAGTCTTCACAAATAAGGAAAACAGTTCAGTTTGCTGAAGTGACATATCCTAAATCATAGTCAGGAAGTGTCAGAGCTGGGGTTCAACCCAGATCCCTATAGTCTGTCTGTCCTGTGTTCACTAAACAAACCAGGCAGGAAGAAAACCAACTACTCTCACAGGTTGGTTTTAGTAGATTCTGTGGAGAAATCCTGATGTCTTAGATGTTGCTGTAGTGAGGTTCTTCTAGTCTCAGTCTCATCATGCAAAGTGGCCATTTTGAATCCAGGGAACCCTCCTATTACTCTTGATTTCATCTTCAGGATATAGTTTCTTTTGATTTTTTCTTTAAAATAAACTTTAGTTTTTAGAGCAGTTTCAGGCTCACAGAAAATTTGAGCCAAAAAAAAAAGAATACAGAGTTTCTGTACATCCCATACCCCTACACATGCAGTCTCTCTCCACTATCAACTTCCCACACCTGAGTGGTCAGTTTATAACAATGAATGAACCTACACTGGCACATTTTATCACCCAGAGTTCATAGTTTACATTAGTGTTCACTCTTGGTACTGCACGTTTTGTAGTTTTTGATTATATGTACCTGTACCCATCATAATAGTATCATACTTAATAGTTTCATTGCCTTAAAAATCTCCTTCCTTTTAGTCCCTGGCAACCACTGATCTTTTTACTGTCTTCATAGTTGTGCCTTTTCCACTATATAGTTGGAATCATGCAGTATATAGCCCTTTCAGTTAGGCTCCTTTCACTTAGTAATATGCACTTTACGTTCTTCCATGTCTTTTCATGTCTTGATAGCTCATTTGTTTTTAGCACTGAATAATACTTCATTGTACATATGTACCACACTTAATTTATCCATTCACCTACTGAGGGACATCTTGATTGCTCTCAGATCTTGGCAGTTATGAATAAAGCTGCTATAAACATCTATGTGCGTAAGTTTGTATGGACAGAAATTTCAGCTCATTTGGATAAATACCAAGGAGCACAACTACTGGACTGTATGGTAAGAATATGTCTAGTTTTATAAGAAACTGCCAAACTGTTTTCCAAAGTGACTACCATTATGTATTCCGAGAGTGTTGGGAGAGTTCCCGTTGCTGTACCCCTGCCAACATCTGATGTTGTCAACATTTTGGGTTTTGATCATTCTAATAGGTGTGTAATATATCTTGTTGTTTTAATTTGCTATTCCTTAATGACATATGATGTTGAACATTTTTTCTTATGCTTTTTTGTCATCTGTATGTCTTTGGTGAGGTGTCTGTCTAGAGCTTTTGCTCATTTTTTAATTCCATTTGTTTTCTTATTGTCAAGTTTTAAGAGTTCTTTTTATATCTTGGATAACAGTCTTTTATCAGATGTGTCTTTTGCAAATACTTTTTCCAGATTATGGCTTGGCTTCTCATTCTATTGAAGGGAGTAATTATTTTTTTTTATAAAATAATTTTTTTTTTTTAATCTGACACACCTGCTTTCTTCCTTGTGGAACATAGAAAATACATTTTAGTCCATGTTTTATTTTTCTCTATATATTATGTGCCTTCTTTGTTTTTGAGTTTCCAGTATATTACATACTTTTAGTCTTTTAAAAATCAATTGCTGAAGAGGTCCAAGATGGTGGGAACATAGTAGGATACTGAATTCTCCATCTCCCACAAACATGCTGAAATACACACACATAGAGAAAGCAGTTACTCCGAAGAGAATAACTGAGTGCCGATTGAACAACAAAGGAGAGGAAAGGACCAAATAGAGAAGGCTGGGGAACTGCAGGAACTCACTGGGATTGAAGATTCTGGTAAACACTATTGTTTATGTCCCCCTCCACACTGATAGGTTGAGTAGGAACTGTATCTGGGTGCTTTGGCCAGCCAGCAAGATTGCTGCAGCACTTTCCCAACCACATTTCCCACAGCCCACTTCAGCTCTGAACAAAGGGAGCAAGCAGCATAAACAGGGTATTACCACATGTACCTGGCCTCCCTGCCCAGCTTCAGTCACCCTGCCAAAACTTCCCTGTACACATAGCCTGCCCAGAGATCTTGTCTGCAAAGACTGCTTTCTGTGCAGCAAACATAGAGACCACATAGAGAAAGAAGGCTGGGGAGCTGCAGGAGCTCTCTGGGAACTGCTGGAATTCTCAGGGTCGGGGGTGCCGGTGAGCACTACTATTTACATCCCCCTCCACCTTGAGTAGGCAGGAGCTCTGTCCAGGTGCTCTGGCCTACCTGTAAGATTGCCACACCACCCAAGCCCATTTTGGCTCCAAATAAAAGAAGCAGACAAGATCAACGGCATTACTACATATACCTAGCCTTCCATCCCAGAGCCACTACAGCTTGGTAAGCCAGCACCTTGGACACTGTAAGCATCAGCTCAGTTCCAATCAGTCTGCCAAAACCACTCAGCACATATAGCCTACACAGAGATCACTTCTGTGCAAGGCCACTTATTTTGTCTAATTCATATAAACAAGCATAGAAAGTCAAACAAAAGGAAAAGACAGAAGAATATCTCTCAAATAAGAAACAACAACAACAAATCCCCAGGGGGGAAAAACAAACCCTGGTGAAAGGCAATAAATAATTTGCCTGATAAAGAAGTTAAAGAAATGGTTATAAGGATGCTCACCAAATGTGAGAGTGGAATGGAGGAACTTAAGGAAAACTCCACAAGAGTTAGGAAGTATAATAAAGAACCAGGCAGAGCTGAAGAATACAGTAACAGAAATGAAAAATACATTAGCAGGAATCAACAACAGATTAGCTAATACAGGAGGACAGATCTGTGACCTGGATCAAAAGGCTATTGGAAATTAAGCAATCATAACAGCCAAAATAAAAAAAGAATTTTTAAAAATGAGGACAATATAAGTGATCTCTGGGACAACATCAACTGCACAAACATTCGCATTATAGGAATCCCAGAATGAGGGGGAAAAAAAGGAAGGAATGGAAACTTTATTTGAAGAAATAATGGTGGAAAACTTTTCTAACCTGGGGAAAGAAACATCCAGGTCCAAGAAGCACAGAGTTTAAACAAAATTAACCCAGAGAGACCCACACCAAGACATATTGTAACGAAAATGGCAAAAGTAAAAGAGACAATTTTGAAGGCAACAAGAAGAAAACAAGTTACAAATGAAGGAAACCCCATAAGGCTATTGGCTGACTTCTCAGAAGCAACATTATAGGCCAGAAGGGAGTGGCAAGATATCTTTAAAGTGCCAAAATAAAAAACTTACAGCCTAGAATAGTTTAGCCTTCAAGGTTTTCATTCAGAATTGAAGGGGAGATAACGTTTTTCTAGACAAGCAGACTAAAGGAGTTTGTAACCAATAAACTAGCCTTACAAAAAGTGTTGAAGGGTCTTCTTTAAGCAGAAAAGGAAAGGCCATAACCCAAACTAAGAAAATATGAAAAAGGAAAAAATCTCACGGGTAAAGCCAAATAGTTAACAAATAAAGCAAATCAGACATTTAAAAGGCTGTTGTGAAGGTCAAAGACAAAAGTACCAAACTCAGCTCAAATTCATAAATACTTAGAAGATACACAAAACAAAAAGATCTAAAATATGACATCAAAAACAAAGTCTAAAGTAGGGAGTAAAAAGTAGTTTTTTTAGAATATATTTGAACTTAAATGCCTGTTAGCTTAGAATAGACTGTTGTAAATATAGATATACATAAACCTCATGGTAACCACAAATCAAAAACCTACTAAAGATGCACAAAGAATGTAGGAGCCCAAACAAAACACTAAAGAAAACCCACAAACCACAAGGAAAGAGATCAAGAAGAAAAGAACAGAGGAGAATTTAATTAACAAAATGGCAAAAGTACATATTTATCGATTATTGCTTTAAATGTAAATGGACTGAATGCTCCAATAAAAGGACAGGATGGCTGAATGAATTGAAGAAACACCATCCATTTATATGCTACTAACAAGGACTCACTTCAAATTGAAAGAATAACAAACAGGCTGAAAGTGAAGGGATATTCCATGCAAATAAAAACAAGAAAGCTTGAGGTAAGCAGTACTCATATCAGACAAAATAGACTTTAAGATAGACTATAAAAAGAGGCAAAGAAGGACATTATGTAATTATAAAAAGGGGTCAGTCCAAGCAGAGGATATAAATATCTACACATCCAACATAGAAGCAGCTAGATATATAAAGCCAATATTAATAGATGTAAAGGGTGAAATTCATAGTAATACAATAATAGCAGAGGATTTTAATACTCCACTCACATCAGTGAATAGATCCTCCAGACAAAAAATTAATTAGGAACTAATGGCCTTAAATGTCAGATTATATCAATTTAATAGACATTTATAGGACATGTCATTCAAAAACTGCAGACACAGGTTTTTCAAGTTCATGTGCAACATTCTCTGGGATAGATCATATATTAGGCCACACAGCAATCCTCAGTAAGTTCAAGATTTAAGTCATATCAAGCCTGACCACTATGGCATGAAATTAGAAAGCAACTACAGGAAGAAACCTAAAAAATAACACAAATACATGGAGATTAAACATGCTACTAAATAACCAGTGGATCAAAGAGGAAATCAAACAATCAAAAACTGCCTTGAGACAAATATAAATGAAAAGAACTTTTCAAAACTTATGGGATGAAGTAAAAGCATTTCTAATAGGGAGGTTTTTAGCTATGCAGGCCTACCTCAAGAAACAAGAAAAATCCCAAATAATCTAATGTTACACCTAAAAGAACTAGAAAAAGAACAAACAAAACCCAAAGTAAAAGGAAGGAAATAAGATCAGAGTGGAAATGAAATAGAAATTTTAAAAACAGTAGAAAAGTTATTAAAGCTAAGAGCCTGTTCTTTGAAATGAAAAAATTGATAAACCTTTAGCTAAACTCATCAAGAGAGCTCAATAAATAAAATCATAAAGAGAAGTTACAAACAACACCACAGAAATGAAAAGAATCATTAAAGAACACTATGAACAATTTTATGCCAACAAATTTGACAGTCTAGAAGAAATGGATAAGTTTCTAGAAGCTTATAACCTTTCAAGCTTGAACCAGGAAGAGATAATGAATCTAAACAGACTGATTACTAGTTATGAAATTGAAGCAGTAATCATAAAAATCCCAATAAATGAAGGACCAGATCGTTTCACAGGTGAATGCTACCAAATATTTAAAGAAAAATATCTATCCTTAAACTATTTCAGAAAATGTAAGAGGAAAAAATGATCTCAAACTCTATGAAGTCAGTATTATACTAATACCTAAATCAGAGGACACTACAAAAAAAAAAAATTAGAGGCCAATAAACTATGCAAAAATTCTCAACAAAATATTAGCAAGCTGGATTCAACAATACATTTAAAGGATTATACACTATGATCAATTGCAAGTTATCCCAGGGGTGCAAGAATGGTTGAACATTCATAAGTCAGTTAATGATGTCAACAAAATGAAGTATAAAAAAAAAATCATACGATCATCTCTATAGACAAAGAAAAAGCACTTGATAAAGTTTCATATTTTTATTATAAAAATTCTCAATAAAGTGAGTGTAGAGAGAATATACCTCAACATAATAAAGGCCATATATGACAAACCCAGAGCTAATATACTCAATGGTGAAAAGCTGAAAGCTTTTTCTCTAGATCAGAAACAAGGATACCCACTCTCACCACTTCTATTCAACACAGAACTGGAAGTCTTAACCACAGCAGTCAGCCAAAAAAAAAAAAAGTCATTTGAATGAGAAAGGAAGAAGTAAAACTCTCACTGTTTGCTGATTACCTGATACTACATATAGAAAACCTTAAAGACTCCACCAAAAAAAAAAACCTTAGAAATGATAACTGAATTCAGTAAAATTGCAGAATATAAAATTAATATACAGAAATCTGTGGCATTTTTACATACCAGTAACAAGCAAAAAGAGAAAATAAGAAAACAATACAATTTACAATTGCATTTAAAAAATTAAAAACCTAGGAATAAATTTAACTGAAGAGATAAAAGATCTGTACTCTGGAAACCGTAAGACATTGAAGAAAAAAGTTGAAGGGGATGAAAGTAAATGGAAGGATATATCATGTTCATGGATTGGAAGGATTGATATTGTTAAAATATCCTTACTACCTAAAGCAATGTACAGATTCAGTGCAATCCTTATCAAAATATCAATGGTATTCTTCTCAGACTAGAGCAACTAATCCTAAAATTTATATGGAACCACAAAATACCCCCAATAGCCAACAAAATTTTGAAAACATAATGGAAGGTATTACACCTCCTCGTTTTAAAGTATACTACAAAGCTACAATAATCAAAACAGTATGGTAATGGCATTAAAACATTGAATAGAGCCCTCAGAAATAAACCTCACTTATGGACAGATAATTTACGACAAAGGCAGTATATAATGGGGTAATATATAATGGGATAAAGACTGTTCAATAACTGATGTTGGGAAAATTAGACAGATACATGCAAACTATGAAATTGGACCACTTTCTTATACCATATACAAAGATAAACTCAAAATGGATTAAAGACTTAAACATAAGACCTGAATCCATAAAACTTCTAGAAGAAAACATGGGCAGTAAACTATTTGACATCAGTTTTAGCAATATCTTTTGTCTCCTTGGGAAAGGGCAACAAAAGAAAAAAATGTCTAAAAAATTTGAAAACATTTATCTGTAAAGATTTTTGCACCCTGATGTTTACTGCAGCATTATTCACAGTAGCCAAGACATGGAAACAACTGAAGTGCCTTTTGATAAATGATTGGTTAAAGATGTACAATGGAATATTACTCAGTTATAAGAAAAGATGAAATACTGCTATTTGTGACAACATCGATGGATCTTGAGATTATCATGTTAAGCGAAATAAGTCAAACAAAAAAAGTTGAAAAACATTTCACTTATATGTGGGATTAAAACTGAAAGCAACAAATAAGACAAAATTCATGGACACAGACAACAATTTAGAGAGAAAGGCGGGAGGTAGATAAAGGTAAAGGAGGTCAAATATATGGCTAGGGAAGGAGATTTGACTGGGTGGTGAACACAATGCAATATGCAGATGTATTATCGAATTGTACACTCGAAACCTATATAATTTTATTAACCAATGTCACGCCAAAAAAGTTTTGCACAGTGTGGAAAACCATTAAGAAAATGAAAAGACTGCCAACTGAATGTGAGAAGAGATTTGCAAATAAGGGATTAAATATACAACATTTATCAAAAATTAATACAGCTTAACATTTAAAATAATCTAATTAATAATTGGGCAGATGACCTGAATAGACCTTTCTCCAAAGAGGACATACAGGTGGCCAACATACATATGAAAAGATGCTCAATATAACTAATGAATGAACACAAATCACAACCACAATGAGCTATCACCTCACACCTTTCAGAATGGCTGTTATCATATAATCAACAAATAACAAGTGTTGACAAGGATGTGAAGAAGAGGAAACTCTTGTACCCTGTGGATGGGATTGCAAATTGTTGCAGCCACTATGGAAAACATGGTAGTTCCTCAAAAAAATTAAAAATATAGCTGCTGTACAACCTAGCAATCCCATTTCTGGGTATTTGTTCAAAGAAAACAAACACTAATTTGAAAAGATATGTGCACCCTTATGTTCATCGCAATATTATTATTTTATTTTTTTAATTTAGTTTCAAGTATACAGTACATTGGTTAGACATCTATAAATGATCCCCCCAATTGCACCCTCTCTCCCCTGACCTTCCACCTAGCCAGTGTATTGATACTGACTGAATTTCCTATGCTGTGCTCCCCATCCTTGTGACCATGAGCTACTATACTAATTTGTACTTATTTAGCCCTTCACCCCATTCTCCCAGCCCCCCAAACCCCCCTCCTCTCTGACACCAATTATCCACTATATTTGTAAGTCTATTTTTGATTAGTTCTTTTTATTCCTTAGATTCCGCATGTAAGTGTTCATACAGTGTTTATCTTTCTCTGCCTGACTTAAATACCTTCTAGGTCCTTCCTTTTCCTGTGTTGGGATCTTGGTTTTTTTATCCTTTCAGCCACTCTATCTTTTGGTTAGAGCACTTAATTCTTTTCCATTTAAGGTACTTACTGATAGGAATGTGGTTGTTACCATTCTTTATTTCTGTTTTTGATACATATTTTTTATTCTTAAAGAAGTTCCTTCAACATTTCCTGTAATATTGCCTTGCTAGTGATAGATTCCTTTAGCTTATTTTTGTCTGAGAAGCTCACTATCTACCTTTCAACTCTAAACGATAGCTTTGCTGGATAAATTATTCTTGGTTGTAGATCCTGGGTCTTCATCCTGTCTAATATTTTTTGCCAAGCCCTTCTGTCCTGCATAGTTTCTTATATTTAATTATTTGTTCTTCTCTTGCTGCTTTTAATATTCTTTCTTTGTACTTAACCTTTAACATTTTAATTATGATGTGTCTTGGTGTGGCCTCTTTGGATTCCTGATGTTTGGAATTCTCTGTGCTTCCTGGGGTTTTATAAAAGTTCATTTCCTTCAGCAGGTTAGGGAAATTTTCCATCATTATTTCTTCAAACAACTGTTGGACATCTTGATTTTTGTCAGTTGTGCCTAACAGATGAATATTTGGAGCCTTAATAGTGTCCCATATTCTCCTTAAATTATTTTTATACTCTTGGCATCTTTTTTCTTGCCATTCTCATTGAGTTTCCTGATTGGCTTTCCTGTCCTCTAGATAAGGCATTTATTCACTTTGTTTATTCCCTTGTTTATTTCATTTAATATACTTCTCATCTCAGATAATGTATTCTTCATTTCAGAATGGTTCTCTTTTATAATTTACATTTACTTTTTTATGTTTTTTATCTTTTTGTTGAAGTTCTCACTAAATTTATCTACATGTCCCAAAAGTTCATTGAGCATCTTTATAACCAGTGTTTTGAATTCTGCATCTGTTAGATTACTTGACTCCACTCTATCTGGATATCTGTTCTGTTCTCTCATATGGTTTCTGCTTCTTTGCCTTCCCATTTTGGCTGCCTTTCTGTGTCTGTTTCTATGTATTAAGCAAAGCTCTGAAGTCACCCAGAGTTATTAATGTGGATTTGTGAAGTAGGTGGCCAGTGGCACAGTCCTGAGAGGAGTTCAAATTTAGCCCAAGACTCACCCCGCCGTGGCTACCTGTGAGATTCAGCAAGCAATCCACAGATGCTGTGCTTATAGTTGCCTTAAAAGGCCGCACCAGAAACCAGAGCTGCCTCTAGTTTGAGTCTCAGCAAGGAGCACCTGACTTGCTGAGGATATACCTGGATGTGGTTTGGGTGAGGCCGTGATTGGGGGAGGTGGGGTTTCAGGGAATCCTCTGGGCAGAACGACCTCTGTTATCCAGTTTGGTGATGTCACGGCAATGGTGGTGCTGTCGCAGAGTGTTTTCTTGGATTTCTCCTTAGTTATATGGCTTGTTCCTCTAGATCCCAGGTGATTTTTTCCTTGCTGCTGCTCCTTGTTTCCATCACAACTTTGATTTGGTCGCCAGAGGAATGAACAGAGCCTCTATCATCTACACCATTTTTTTCTCTCTCCTATTGCAATATTATTTATAATAGTTAAGATATGGAAGCATCCTAGATTATCTCTTGATAGATGAATGGATAAAAAATTAATATGCACACATACAATGGAATATTACTCAGCCATAAAAAATAATGAAATCTTGCCATTTCCAACAACATGAATAAACCTACAGGGTATTCTGCTAAGTGAAATAAATCAGAGCAATAGAATTACTATATGATTTCACTTATATGTGGAATATAAGAGAACAAAATAAATGAATAAACAGAACGAGACAGAAAGAGTTTTTGAACACATGTCATTTTGAGGCATATTTTTTGGGCTGTAGATGCGATAAAAATTAAGATGAAACATGGGCATGTGTAGACATCAAACTTTCATAATTCAAATAGAACTATTTGAGATTTGCTTTATTTTTGCCCTTTATTTATCTTTCCATTCCTAGCAAATTGAATATTTTAGAATTTCTGTCTTACATCATTATGACGTATATAATTTATTGCTTATTTTAGCCAGATTCTTGATACTTCCTCTAGAATGATAAATCTTAATAGATAAATATGTTACTTTCCTATTCCATTGTTAAAGGAAATGAAGTGTACTTTGTAACTAGCAAACTTACTTTCTTCAGAAAAATCACAAAATGCTGTGTAGATAGACAGGCATTTCCCTGGTCACCCTTGTTTCCTTGCCTCTTGTTTTTGCTTAGATATGAAAGCTTCCTAAAGTCTAGATTCAGAGGGAAGTAAATTTGTAGTGGCTCCTGGCATACCAGGCACTGCAGTGCTGGAGGAGTTCGTGTGCCAGTTTTGGTAAACAGCTTGATACATAGCAGTTCTCAGAACTTTTTAAGTCTCATGAAATTCCAAAATAGATTTGGTGAGTTGCCCACTCTTTATTTTCACATATTAAAGACTTTGGAGAGGGGAATGATCATTTGCTACTATGATAATTTCTTATAAATAGTATATAGTATGCATATGATCTCAGAATACAGAAAATTTTTCCCTAGCAAGGAACTGTAGCCATCTTACTCTGACACATACTTATATATATTCAGTGTATCATATCCTGATTTCTCTCATTTTTCTGAGAACCAGCAGAACGTTCCTTACAGAGCAGCTGCTATCCACTTGGGTAGCCTAAAGACTTTTGTTTTGCATCGTGGCCCTGGCAAGGTCTAGAGCTGTTTTTCCCATGTGTGTCAACCTGTGTGTCATTCCTAGCTGGCTTCCTTCTCTAATGGTCAGCCACAGGCATTTGGGTCACTTTCCATATTGGCCTGTTGGTGTGCATGCTCAGAAACTTTGTACCAGTGTTAAAAGTAGCATACAGTTTGGAAAAAATTGGTTTCTTGCTTAACTGGTGTAGTAATGTGTTCCAAAGATACGTAAGTAACTTTGGGAGTCTACATACTGCTGCTCCCTTTTATTAGAATGGCTTGTAATTTGACTCTTTTTTTCCATCCTACGTCACATTTTGTTGAACAATATTGACTTTTACATTTCTCTTTCAGCGGTTTTGAGAGTGGCTGGTTCCCTGCAGAAGAGCACAGAAGTGATGAAGGCCATGCAGAGTCTTGTGAAGATCCCAGAAATCCAGGCCACCATGCGTGAGCTGTCCAAAGAGATGATGAAGGTAACCTGGAGCTAACCCTGCATTCCATTCTCAATCACTAAGTGTCCCTGTCAGCAAGTGGCAGGGGCTAGTGCTGTGTGGGGACTGCAATAGACAGACTACTGTTGCCAGACACTGAGGACAGAGGAGCAGCTGTTAACATTGGTTGAAACTCTCTGAGCATTGCAATGGCAGAGGTTGGATCAGATCGCCAGAGTGCCCCTTAGAAGAAGTGAAAGTATACCTACAGCTGGCAGGTGGTGGGTCCCAGGAGCAGCCGGATAGGATCCAGGGAGCTAGGGTTTACAGCCCCTGACATGGAAAGCCCAGGTTCTTCCATCTACTCCAGGGGAATGTTTGTAAAGCTGGTGTGGGAGGTGGTTCTACCTCCCTTGCCAGCAAACTTTTGGCAAACTTTTTCTGTAAAGGGCTAGATAGTAAATGTAATTTCCACTTGGTGGGACATAACTCTTTCTTGTAACTAAATTGCTTTGCAGTATAAAAGCAGCCATAGACATTATGTAAACAAATGAGTTTGTGTTCTTATAAAACTTTGTTTACAAAAGCAGTCAGCAGACCGGATTTGACCGGCAGGCTGTAGTGTGCTGATGGGTTTTTTAGACTGTTAAAGGAGAGACAGAATCAAATAGAAACTATTAAATACCTGCCATCCTTAGGATCAGGGCTTGGCAAGAACTTATACTGGTGGACAGGGTTCAGGAGGGCATTGTTACTTGAGTCCCCTCCCAGCCAGTAGTACATAACACATACTGTCCTGTCAAGTCTACCCTGGAACCCTGTGAAGGTAGGTATTTATAGCCCCATTTTACACAGGAGGAAACAACCTATAAGTTGCCAGGTAACTTATAAGTAACATTGGTAGGAAGTGACAGATATGGGTTTGGAGCACGGATGTCTGACCTTATTTCTTGAGCCACCCCAGAGGAAATGGTGATAGGAAAGCCTTGTGCAGGTGCTGACGCTTCAAACCTATGGCCTGAGAGTCCAGATTACATACCTCAAACTTTTGTATGTCATTTGTGAAGTGTAGCAGTTGTCTTTCTCCTATGAACTTGATTCATATATGTGGCTCTAGGGCCTAGGAGAGAAGAACTGGAGAAGAAAATTGACAGAAAAGAAAAGCAATATAAAAAGCCCAGGTTCCAGGTCTTTGGAATAAAAACTAATTGGAAAGTAGCAGTAGGCAGGAACCAGGCAGCAGGATATGTCCTTTAAAAGTAGTGTGTGGATGTTCATCCCCCAAGTTGGTGATGCCTGTCCATCTAGAACTGACTAACAGAGCAAGCATTTGATGAATTGTTGTTGATTGAATAAATAAATTAATGAATAACAACTTCTACCTCCAGGACATGGAGGCTGTTACAGTCAGGATTTCAATAGGCTCTTTTTAACCAGTTAGCAAGTATTTATTTAACTTATTTACAGATACTGTAAAATGTAAGATGACTTCTAGAAGACTCCACCTGTGTGACTTTGAAAGTAAATTGTTTTATTTTTTCATTTTGGTTGGAAAGAAAGGGCCTGAGAATGGGCTGACTCTGCTATTAGCTGGATTCATGTCATTAATCACTTGAGTGGTCTAGGAGCAGAAAGACAGGCAGGAGAGAGAGCTTGCTTTAAGTCTAATTCCATCATATGCTCAGTGAGGGTTTTATCCTGACTGAGTGCAGGGGAGCATATGTGACTTTCTGCTCCTTTGCTCATTAAGATTTCAAGGTACCAAGCAAGAGGCACGGTTCTTGTTGGTTGCAAAGCAGTCAGGATTTTTCTCTTCTGGCAGCTTCTCAGAAGCATGAACCCATGCTTCCTCTCTGCCATCCACCACAGCCTTCAGCCCCTCCTCACCTCTTCTGCCCAGAGATGTCACTTGCCCATTTTTTACATCGGTGGGTGCTATTCTGACTTTTTGCTTCAAAATCAAGCAGGAAAAAAAAAAAAAAGTAGGGTCTTATCTGGGAGCTGAGGACTCTGCTAAGTGAGGAAAACCACAGGGCCTGCTCGTGCTGGCCAGCGTTAGGGAGCAGTTCTCTTGTGCCCTCCAGTAGCATGGTGGTGCCACACTGTCCTGGCAGCAAAAGAGGCTGACTGGCTAGCTTCAGACTGCCAGGCACAGGGCTTCCAGTAGAGAATCTGGCATTACCTTGTAAGGTTCAGAAATGCTGTCTTATTAGTTCCCTCAGGAGAGGGTGACCAGGCTTTAGTGAATTGACTGATCCTTGCCAGAACCACCAGACTGACTGTGTGCCAACAGCTCTAACCTGAACATGCTGAAGTACTCTTTAAGACTTTTTGGGGTCCCATGAAACCCCACCCTGCTATTGGTGTTTGTTATCATAGTTTCTACTGTGGCTCCAACCATTTTTCATACTGTGTTTCAACTCTTACACTCAGATTATGTTCTCATTGTTACGGCAAGTGCTTCCCAAAACAGATCAGGACATATGCTCACCTGTCAGGAACTTGTTCCCAAGTGCTGCCACTGTAGTCTGGATTACTTTGTGAAGCTCTGCTGATAGCTAGCCATTAGCTTTGTGCTAGATTTGGAGAGCAATTTCCCTTTGGCCTTTTGCCTTTTTGCAGAGTACAGCATCCAGTTTCCTGTGGCCAACTGTCTTATGTGTTAGCCCTCAGAAGGGTGGACTGGCCTTGGAGACACTAGAGTTCGGTTGGCCCTGGCTCTTAGACATGTCTTTTGGGAACAGTTGGAAGTGACATGGTTTATTTTTTGTTTAGGCTGGCATCATAGAAGAGATGTTAGAGGACACTTTTGAAAGCATGGATGACCAGGAAGAAATGGAAGAAGCAGCAGAAATGGAAATTGACAAAATTCTATTTGAAATTACAGCAGGTATGACTCTGACATTCATTTTCTTTCTCCTCTCCTTTTATGGCTATTCTTCCTGCATTTACTAGATTAGCTAGTAGCTTTTAAGCTATAATTCCTTTCTATGTTTTTAATTTTATGTTATACAAGTAATTTCTTGAAAAATAAGTACAATATCTACAACCATCTTTTTTAAAACATAGAAATAAAGAATTCATTTAATTCCTAGAGTTTCCAAAATGGAAAGGTGAAATATTGAAATAATTGTTTACGCAAACTGTGTTTGAGAGTTTAAGCTGGTATAGACTTTTTGAAAGTAATTTGGCAGTAGCTATCAAAAGCCGTTGACATATGTGTGTGTGTGTGTGTGTGTGTACATATATATATATGTACACACATATGTATACATATGTATACATATATATATATATATGTACACACACACACACAGGCACACACACCCCACATCTTTATCCATTTGGCTATTGATGGATATTTAGGTTGCTTCCATATCTTGGCTATTGTAAATAATGCTGTAGTGAACATAGAGTTGCATATATCTTTTCGAATTAGTGTTTTGGATAAATACCCAAGTAGAAGTGCTGGGTCACATGATAGTTCTATTTTTAATTGTTTGAGGAACCTCCATACTATTTTTTGTAGTGGCTACACTAATTTATACTCCCAACAACAGTGCACAAGGGTTTCCTTTTTATTCATATCCTTGCCAACACTTGCTGTTTGTTGACTATTGATAATAGCTACTCTGATAGGTGTGAGGTGATATTGCATTGTGGTTTTAACTTGCATTTCCCAGATTATTAGTGATGTTGAGCATCTTTTCACCTGTCTGTTGGCTATCTCTCTGTCCTCTTTGGAGAAATGTCTGTTCCGGTCATCTGCCAATTTTTTAATCAGATTGTTTTCCTTTTTGCTGTTAAGTTGTATGAGCTTTTTTTAATATATATGTTGGTTATTAACCCCTTGTTGGATGTATCATTTACATATATCGTCTCCCGTTTGGTAGGTTATCTTTTTGATTTGTTGCTTATTTCCTTTGCTGTGCAAAACTTCTAATTTGATGTAGTCTCATTTGTTTATTTTTTTCTTTGGTTTCTCTTGCCTAAGGAAATATAACCAGAAAAAAAAATTTGCTAAGATCCTATGTTTTCTCCTGGAAGTTTTATAGTTTCAGGTCTTATATTTAAATCTCTAATTCATTTTGAGTTTATTTTTGTATATGATATAAGAAAGTACTCTAGTTTCACTTTTTTTTGCATGTATCTCTCCAATTTGCAAAACTCAATTGAAGAGATTGCCTATATCCCATTGTATATTCTTGCCTTTTTTGTCATAAATTAATTGACCATATAGTTGTGAGTTTATTTCTGTGCTCTCTATTCTGTTCCATTGATGTATGTGTGTTTTTATGCCAGTACCATGCTCTTTTGATTACTGTAGGCTTATAATATAGTTTGATATCTTTAACTTTGTTCTTCTTTCTCAAGATCGTTGTGGCTTTTTTGAGGTCTTTTGTTACCATATAAATTTTAGAATTTCTTGTTCTAGTTCTGTGGAAAATGTCGTTTTTTGATAGGGATTGCATTGAATCTGTAGGTTGCTTTGGTTAGTAGAATGGGCATTTTAACAATGTTAATTCTGCCTGTCTGTGATCATGGTATATCCTTCCATTTATTTGTATCTTCTTCAGTTTCTTTCTTTGGTGACTGACAGTTTTCCAAGTACAGGTCTTTCATCTCCTTGCTTAAATTTATTCCCAAATACACACACACACACACACACACACGCACACACACACACACACACACACATACATATATACACATGTACACACATACATACACATACATATTTTTTGATGCAATTGTAAATGGGATTGTTTTCTTTATTTCTTATAATTTGTTATTGGTGTATAAAAATGCAACTGATTTATGAAAATTAATTTTGTATCCTGCTTCTTTACTGAATTAGTTTATTAGTTCTAATAGTTTTTTGATCAGTTATCTGCACATAGTGAGAGTTTTACTTCTTTCTTTCCGATATAGATGCCTTTTATTTTTTTGTTGTTGTTGTCTTCTTATTCTGGCTAGGACTTCTAATACCATGTTGAATGAAAGTGCTAAAAGTAGATA
This sequence comes from Macroglossus sobrinus, assembly GCA_004027375.1. Taxonomy (NCBI): domain Eukaryota; kingdom Metazoa; phylum Chordata; class Mammalia; order Chiroptera; family Pteropodidae; genus Macroglossus; species Macroglossus sobrinus. The sequence goes on from PVKZ01000999.1 coordinate 359,436, forward strand.
TCTTTGTTTTGTTTTTGATCATAAAGAAAAAGATTTAAGCTTTCCACCATTGAGTGTGATGTTAGCTATGGCCTTTATTATGTTGAGATATATTTCCTCTGTCCCTACTTTGTTGAGAGTTTTTATCATAAATGGATGTTGGATTTTGTCAAATGTTTTTTCTGCATCTGTTGATCTAATCATGATTTTTATCTTTCATTTTGTTTGTGTGGTATATCAATGTTGATTTATTTCAGATGGCGATTCAACCTTGCATCCCAGGAAAAAAATCCCACTTGATATTGATGTACGATCTTTTTTATATCTTGCCAAATTCAGTTTCTTCTTTTTGTTGAGGATTTTTGTATCTTGTTCATCAGAGATTTGGCCTATAATTTTCTTTTTGTTGTTGTTGTTGTTTTGTAGTATTTTTGTCTGGTTTTGGTATCAGGGTAATGCTGGCCTTATAAAATGAGTTTGGGAACCTTTCCTCTTCTTCAATTTTTGGAATAGTTTGAGAATTAAGAAATTTTAAAATACACCTATGACACAGTTGGGTTTAGGACTTTTGTTTGTTGAGAGTTTTTAATTACTGATTTGATTTCATTAGTAGTTATCGGCTTGTTCAGATTTTGTTTCTTCTTGATTCAGTCCTAGAAGATTGTGTGTCTAGGAATATACCTATTTCTTCTAGGTTTTCAAATTTGCTGGCGTACAATTGCTCTTAGTTTCTTATAATTCTTTGTATTTATGTAGTGTCATTTGTCACTTCTCTTTCATTTCTGATTTAGTTTCCTTTTTTTAACTGATGACTAAAGGTTTGTCAATTTTTTAATATTTTTAAAGAACCGTCTCTGTTTCATTGATCTTTTTTACTGTTTTTTTTAGACTATTTCATTTATTTTCAGTGTTCTTTATTATTTCTTTCTACTCACTTTAAGCTTTGTTTTTATCTTTCTAGTTCCTCAAAGTATAAAGTTAGATGGTTTATTTGAGATTTTTCTTGTTTCTTGAGGTAAGCCTATATTGCTATGAATTTCTCTCTTAGTACTACTTTCATTGTGTTTCATATATTTGGGGTCATTGTGTTTTCATTTTCATTTATCTAAGGGTGTCTTTTGATGTTTTCCTTCATCTCATTGTTAACCCAATCATTGTTTAGTAGCATGTTGATTAGCCTCCATGTGTTTGTGTGTTTTTTATTTTTCTTGTAATTGATTTCTAGTTTCATACCATTGTGGTCAGAGAGATGCTTGACATGATTGCCGTCCTCCTAAACTTATTGAGACTTGTTTTCGGTACAGTGTGTGTTCTAGAAAATGTTTCATGTGTACTTGAAAACCATGTATTTCTGCTTCTTTTGGGTGAAATGTTTTAAAAATATTTTATAACGTACATTTAGTCTAATGTGTCAGTTAAGACCACTGTTTCCTTAGTGATTTTCTGCCTATGACTGTATTACTGTTGATCTCTTCCTTTTTGTCTGTCATTTTTTGCCTTATATAAGTAGGTATTTTTTGTTGGCTGCTAGATGTTTGCAAGTTATAAATAGCTTCTTGTTAGATTGATCCCTTGATCATTATGAAATGCCCTTCTTTGTCTCTTGTTTTAAAGTTTGTTTTTTTCTGATATAAGTATTGCAACTCCAGCTTTTTTTTTTTCATTTCCGTTATCATGAAATATCTTTTACCATCCTTTTACTTTCAGTCTTTATGAATCTTTTGATCTGAAGCAGGTATCTTACAGGCAGTGGATGTACAGGTTTTGTTTTATTTATTTATTTTTTTATTTATTCAGCCACCCTGTGTTTTTTGATTGGAACATTTAATCCATTTACGTTTAAAGTAATTATTGATAGGTATGTGGTTATTGCTATTTTATTGTTTTCTCATTTCTTATGTAGTTCTCTATTCCTTATAGTCTTGCTCTCTTCTCTTGTATGTTGATGACTTTATATAGTGTTATGCTTGGATTTTTATTTATTTCTTGTATATCTCTTACAGATTTTTGGGTTTGGTTACCATGTGCTTCATAAATACCAAGCTATTGATATAGCAGGCTGTTTTAAGTTGATGGTCACTTATGTTCAAACACATTCTAAAATCACTGTTGTTTTACTTCCTCCACACTTTTGTTTTGTCATTTTTTACTTCTTTTATATATGTGTTTGTGTGTAACTCTTAATTTATTATTGTAATTACACATGATATTTCTACTTTCGTTTTTTATATTAGCTTTATAATTAGTTGACCAACATCTTTTGCCAAGTGTTTGCCTTTGTCAGAGATATTTTTTTCCTATATTTTTATATTCATATTTTTGATCTTTTCTACTTAAAGGAGTCTTTTAACATTTCTTGTAATACTGCTTTAATGGTGATTAACTCCTTTAGCGTTTTCTTGTCTGGAAACAAATCTTTTTCTCCTCTAAATGATAGCCTTGCTAGAAAGAGTAATCTTGGTTGTAGGTTTTTTCCTTTTATCACTTGGAATAGTTGGTGCCATTTCTCTTCTGGCCTGTGATGTTTTGTTGAAAAATCAGTTGATTGTCTTATGGGAGCTCCCTCATACATAACAAACTGCTTTTCTCTTGCTACTTTTAGATTCTTTATCTTTAATTTTTGCGTATTAATTGTGATGTGTCTTGGTGTGGCCTCTTTCGGTTCATCTTGTTTGGTACTCTTTGTGCTCTTTGGACTTGTATGTCTATTTCCTTTGGCAGGTTAGGGAAGTTTTGCATCATTATTTCTTCAAATGGGTTTTCAATCTCTTGTCTTCTTCTGGTATTTCTATAATGCAAATGGTGAAACATCTCTTAAACTATTATTTTTAAAAATTCTTTTTGTTGTTGTTTCTGATTGGTTGTCTCTGATTGCTATTCTGATTGGTTGTTTTCCACTGCCTTGTCTTCCAGTTCACTGATTTGATACTCTCCTTCATTTATTTGCTGTAGATTCCCTCTAGTGTATTCTTCATTTCAGTTATTATATTTTCAGTTCTGATTTATTCGTTATGTTTTATATCTACCTTTTTTCTCTCCGTTGAAGTTCTCACTGCATTCATCTATTCTTTTCACAAGTTTATTGAACATTCTTATAACCACTGTTTTGTACTCTGTATCTTATAGATTTCTTATCTATAATTTTTTAGTGGGTTTTGTTTTTTGGTTTTCTGGTGTGTTTTTTGTTTTTTGTTTTTTGTTTTTTGTTTTTGAGTTTTGTCCTAGTCTTTTATTTGGGACATGTTTTTGTGTCCTCATTTTGGTTGATTCTTCGTTTGTTTCTATGTATTATGTAGATATGCTATGTTTCTCAGTCTTGACAGAGTGGAGTTATGTAGATGGTGTCCTGTGGGGCCCAGTGTCACAATGTCCCTGTCATCTGAGACAGATGATCCAGGTGACCCCATGTGGGTTGTGTGTGCCCTCCTGTTGTAGTTAAGCCTCAGTTACTGCTGGTATGTCAGTGGTTAGAGTTTACCGCCAGGCTGACTTGCTGTGAGGGCTGGCCACAAATACAGCAGACCAGGTGTTGTGCGGGGGCTGACCCCACAGAGCTGAAGTCGCTTTAATGGGACTTTGGTGCCAACCAAGTCCGACCTTGTGGTATATTGGTTGTGGAGCTGGTTAGGCGGGGCTCTGGTTTGGTCTGAAGCCAGTCACCAGGTTTGTTGGGTCTAGGGCTTCTTGGGAGGGGTTCTGGTGCAGGCCAAGATCACCTAGCATTTAAGCTGGGCTTTGAATCATTTGGGAAAAGTTATGCTGCGAACTAAGGCTGGCCGATACTTGTTCCAGGCTTCGGGACCTTTGCTAGACACCATGATTCAAGCTGAGGCCAGCTGTCACTTGTGCTAGGCTTGTGGCACTTTAATTGGAGCTACTTTACAGGCCAAGACTAGCTGCTGCTTGTGGTGGGCTTGAGGTTGCTTGACAGGAATTACAATGCACACTGAGGCCAGCCATCACATGTGTGGGATTTGCAGACCTTTGAGAAAGTCTGCAGCCAAAGCCTAGGGCGCTCCTACCACTCATGTGAGGTTTGCAGATTTTTGAGAAAGTCTGCAACATGCTCTGAGGCAGGCTGTTTTTGTGGAGGCTTGAGCCAGGCAAGCAACTTGGGTGTAGCGGAATCTTATAATATAAACCAGAGCAAGGTGAACGGTGTTCACCAGTTTAATGGAGAGCACAGATTTGGCACCTTCCAGGGCTTCTGTCCTTGGAGAGTATTACCCTAACCCTTGCCCATTCAGCCCTCACCCTGAAATTAGTCAGTTTAGTTCTCTTATATTCCTGATGCTTTTCAAGCTACTTCCCCTGTACTGGAGCTTAGAACAAATAAATTTGTGACAAGTAGTCAGTGCCTCACCATGTATCTTTCTCAGAATCAGTCTCTGATGGTTTTCACAGCCAGACATGGGGACTCCTCTCCCCAGCACTGGTGTTCCAGGCTGGGGAGTCTGGTGTGGGTCTGGGACCTTCATTCCTCAGAGGGGCCCTTTGCAGCCAAGATACCTTCCCGTTTCTTAATCACCACGGATTTGGTGTGGGACCTGCCCATTCTGTGTCTCCATCCCTCCTACCAGTCTCAGTGTCAATTCTTTATATCTTTAGTTATAGGAGTTTTGTTCACCTAGTCTTCAGGCGATTCCCAGTGATGGTTGTTCTATAATTTAGTTGTAATTTGATGTGATTTTGGGTGGAGGCATGCACAGCATGTCATCTTGAGCAGAAGTTGAGTTTTTAATTCATAATTTTTACTTACGGAGTTTGTAAGTTTTATGGTTAATAAAAAATATAATTGGTGATATTTAATTTTTGTCTATTATTTGTTTTAACTTTGGGGAGAAAGACAACTAGTTACTCTGTACTTCAGAAAACATGTTGTGAAGATTTAGAAAGTTTAGTTAGATTTCACATCTTCATGAATCTTGAAAATTAAATATTCAATAGTATTTAGGAATTTAGATTAAGAGCTTCAGAACCAAAAATTCTTAAAATTAAAATTTTTATGGTGATTATAACTTTAGTAGCGTTACAAGTTGGTATTTGCACATTTGTCATAGTGAGCAAAACTCCATCAAAACAGCTTGTTTTATTCCTGCTTCTCTGTTTATTGTCAGACTGATCCAGGTCTGAAAGGCAGGAAAGATAAGGTCCCATTCCCTTAAACCAATATTTTGTTCATCTGTTTGCTGTTTTTTTTCTTTTTCAGGGGCCTTAGGCAAGGCACCTAGTAAAGTGACTGATGACCTTCCAGAGCCTGGACCTCCAGGAGCGATGGCCGCCTCAGACGATGAGGAGGAGGAGGAGGAAGAGGAGGCCCTAGAGGCCATGCAGTCCCGGCTGGCTACACTCCGCAGCTAGGGGCTGCCCAGTTGGGCACGCATGCTCTTCTTATGGCCTGTCCACCAGTTGTGCACACACTCCTCTGAAGTGGCAGCCATTTTATGTATCTTGCACTACACTTCTGTGATGCAACTTTGCATCCTGGAGAAAGTTCTCTGCTAATGTCTCTTTACTCTCTGCAGAGGTTTTGGGATTTCAACAGGATTGTTATTGAGAAGTGGTGTAATAAATGCATCATTTTCAGGAGTATAAAACAGAAGTCTCTGTTTTGGAGGGAGGGCAAAGAATTTGGTCTTCTTATAAGACACTTCTGAAAATAGAGTTTATTTCCTAAATGTTGAGGACTCTGTACTTTTCTTTTTTTTTTTTTTGCTATGAAACACTATAAATGGATTTTAATAAATATCTGCTTTAACACTTGGTCTCATTTTAGATTGTCATGTGCATTGAACTTTCAAGGTATTTACTATTCCAAATTATTTCATATGTGGCCTTGGAAAAAGAGAAGGTGCTAAAGCCAGGCATATGGGACTTGGAAGTTCAGCAGAAAGGGCTTCTGCTCTCTGAATGCTGCTCTCCACCCTTCACAGAAATGGTGTGGGAGCCACCTATGCATTTTATCATGTGTTTAACCAAAAAGGATGGTTGGGTATTGCATCTCTTTGTCCAGAGGTGGTGTGTGTGTGTGTCCCCATGTCCTTTCTTTCATTCCTGTTACAGCATTTATAAATAATTCAGCAGTGACAATTTATATGTGTAAGATTTTGACAGCTTTTTTTTTGACATTTGTGATCTAGTTTAGTCTCACAAATAAGGAAAATAGCTTACCTTGCAGAGCTGGGGTTCAAACTAGATCTCTCTGGTCCAAGTCCTATGTATAATAAACCAGGCAGGAAAAAAAAAACCACCCACTCTTCTACTCTTTCACAGGTTATTTTTTGTAGATTGTGTAGAGCAGGGGTCCCCAGTTCCCAGGCCATGGACCAATACCAATCCACAGCCTGTTAAGAACCAGGCCACACAGTGGGAGGTGAGCGGCAGGCAAGTGAGTGAAGCTTCATCTGTATTTGCAGCCACTCCCCAGCGCTAGCATCACCACCCCAGCTCACCCTAGATCATCAGGCATTAGATTCTCATAGGAACACCAGTCTCTGGTGCCAAAAAGGTTGGAGACCACTGGTATAGAGAAATCTTTATGCCTCAGATGTAGTTGCAATGAGATCTTTCTAGTCTCACCATACTAAATGGAAATCTTGAATCCAGGGACCATCTTACGACGATTTTATCTTCAGGATATACTTTTTTTTAAGTAAACATATTTTAGAGCAGTTTTATATTTATAGCACAATTGACTGGAAAATGCAGAATTCACATATACCTCCTGCCACAACACATGCACTGTTTTCCCTAACAGGTATCCATGTTCCAAACCACAGAAGTACATTTGTTACCGGAATCATATAGTATGTAGCCTTTTCAAATTGGCTTTTTTCACTTCCTAATATGCATGTATGTTTCCTTCATGTCTTTTAATGGCTTGATAGCTCATTTCTTTTTATTGCTGAATAATACTCCAGTGTGTGGATGTACCACACTATCCATTCGCCTACTGAAAGACATCTTGGTTGCTTCCAGGTTTGGGCAATTAAGAATAAAGCTGTAAACGTCCATGTGTGAGTTTTTGAGTGGACGTATATTTCAACTCGGGGTAAATGCCAAGGTGGACAGCTGTTGCATCATATGGTAAGAGTATGTTCAGTTTCATAAGAAACTGCTAAACTATCTTCCGAAGTACCATTTTGGATTACCAGAAGTAACGAATGAGCGTTCCTATTGCTCCACATTCTCACCAGCATTTGGTGGTGGCAGTGTTTGGGATTTTGACCGTCCTAATAGGTGTGTAGTGATATCTTCTTTTAATTGGCAATTCCTGAATGACATACGATGCTGAACATTTTTGCACATGCTCTTTTGCCATCTGTATATCTGGTGAGGTGTCTGGGTCTTTTACCCATTTTTAAATTGGATTTTTTCCTTATTATTGAATTTTAAGAGTTCTTCGTTTGGGTTAGTAGTTCCTTATCAGATGTGTTTTTTGCCAGTATTTTCTCCTAATTATGGCTTGTTTGCTCATTCTCTTCACATTGCAGTTTTTAACTTTTTTTTTTTATGGTTACATTGGTTCACGAAATCCAATAAGTTTCATGTGTATAATTCAACAGTCATATATATATATTGCATTGTGTGTGTTCACTGCCCACAGGAGTTTTTAATTTTGATGAAATCCAGCTTATCAATTATTTCATGATCGTGCCTTTGGTGTTGGATCTTAAAAGTCATCACCATAAGATTACCTAAGATTTTCTTCTGTTATCTTCTAGAAGTTTTATAGTTTGTATTTTAGATCTAGGTCTGTGATGTGTTTTAATTCTCGTGACACATAGAAGATCTGTATCTAGATTTTTATTCTCCATGTAGATATCCAATTTATGATGTCTGCTGCATTATATTATCCCTGCTCCTTTGTCAAAGATTAGTTTATTGTATTTATGTGGGCCTATTTAAGGGCTCTCTAGTTCTTTCAATGAGGTATTTGCCTGTTCTTTTGCCAGTACACACTTTTTGGTAATTTTCCACACTGCCTGGGTTAATGTAGTTTTATAGTAAATCTTAAAGTCAAATAGAGTCAGCCCTTCAGCTTTGTTTTTTTCCTTCAATATCATGTTGGCTATTTGGGTCTTTTACCTTTCCATATAAACATTAGAATTCATTTGTCAATATCTATAAAATAACTTTATGGAATTTTGATTGGGATTGGATTGAATCTATAAATCAAGTTGAGAAGAATTGACATGTTGACAGGACATATCAATTTTGTGATTGCATTTGGCTCATTTGCAGAATGACATTGGAATTAAGAGATGCTCATAATCACTGAGCATTTTTGTTCTTATGTGGATAATCAGAATTTATCCAGGTGGATGGATGGACAGAATAAATAATGACAACCACAGTTTGAGCCTTCCAAATAAAATGATCTAAATGTAGGGTTGGTTTTAATTGTTTAAAGAGATTGTTTTCTTCTTTCTTGCTTTCAAGCTAAGGAAAAAGCATGGTTGACTCATCATGATTATATTTCATTTCTTCTTATCTCTCCTTATATTTCATATCTCCTTAATCTGTTGGACAGCATTGGAAACAGAAGTGAGTCATAATCTCTTGGTGCTGGAAGGGCCCACAGTCTGGAAAGGGAAATAATGGTTTAAACATCTGCAATAAAAGTTCTCTATACTCAGGCACTTAATTTAGGTCCATAGTAGTACGAGTTCCCACTCTTTCCACCTTAACTGAAGCCTGAATCTACTTGGTGCCATAAAAAATATATTTTTTTCCACAAGGGTACTTGTAATAGCATTCCACACCAACTCATTTATTTTGTTTTTAAAGTTTTTTAAAAATCACTGTCCAGCTTGTGATCACCCAACAGCAGTTCATTCTAGGTAGGCTCTAACCTCACTTTCCTTGTCCTTTCCCACTCTCCCCATGTCTTCTAACAAAGATGCCTTCTTGAGCACTTAACCAGTTGTACAGTTCACGTGACCCTCTGGTCTTGAATATTTCTAGGTGTGTTTTAGAACTACTGAGGAGCAGGAGTATGACATATTTGTTTCCAAGTAATATGAGTCATGCCTGCCTCTGCACCTTTCTGATATTCAACCACATAACAGTGGCTATGGGAACAAATGTAAATTATAAAGCTTTGAAGAACTGGGACCATTTCTCCTGTCCTATCCTAGTGATAGATGCTCTTCAAATGTTAATATATATTATCAATAAGAAAGGCTCTTAAGTGAAATAAACTTAGGAAATGTTTGGTTAAACATAAAGCAGATTTTTTTTACAACTTTTTAGAGCCTTTCATATGCTTTTTCCAAATTTATTTGACCAAGACGTTTTTTGAGATGCCAGAATCATTACTCCTCAGCTACTGATCCATTTCAGAAATGCAAGTCTAAGCCACAGTAGAGAAATACTTTTTTTAAAAGCTAAGAAAGTTCTACACATAATATTATTTTTAAAAATAATCTTCATAGAATGATGTCAGCAAAATGGTGGAGTTGACAGTTCTAAACACTCATTCCTCCAAAGAAACAAAGAACCAGAAACTATCAGAACAAACTTTGTCAGAGCTCTAGAAAATAAAAGGTTTAAACCAAGTGAATGCTGTATTGAGAAAAAAGATTAAAAACTGTGTGTGGCATTTGTACTTGCCCTTGCCCCACCCATTTCTGAGCTTGGCAGCAGTCTTGAAAACAGTATCTCACATTATCAGAGTGGGACTGTGGCCCCTAGTTCCAGAGGAATAAAGCAGACCCTATTCACAAATTGTCATGTTTGTCTGCCCTAACCTATCTAGGGGACATCATAGACAACTAATGTAAGGTGCTCATCTTCGGTTTGCCTGTCTTGGAACTTATGCAGGGTGGAAAAGCGTCAAGCATTGCTTGAAAACATGTTGAGGGAATTTTTAAAAATATGCAACCACCTCAGTCAAGAGTACTGCTGAGACACAAAATAGACTGCTTAAAATATAACAGGAAAAGCCAGGGAGGAAAAGGGTTTCTTGGGATGTCGGGACATTCAAAAGCATGTGTGTGTACTGGGGAGTTTAGAAAACCACATGCATGCGCAGGACAGGAAACATGCTCAGAAAAGACTTGAGAAGTCCCTAAATATGGTGACATGGCTGATCTATAGGCTCTGTGCAATCAAGAAGTGAAGGCTGAAATAGAATAATAAATGGTATGGATAAGTATTAAGAGTGCCCAGCACAGAAAATTCATAAAGACTGGGACAAGTGTGTTTTGGTTTGTTTTTAAAGGTCCTACTATTCAAGGAAATTTCTCAAAACACCAGCTGAACACAAAAAGACCTTCAACAATTAAGAACGGTGCAAACCCTCGGGAAGGGGGAGATTCTGACTTCCAGAATTCTGAAAAATTTGTATGTCCAGTTTTCAATAAGAAAAATCACAAAGCATTAAAAAAAAAACCTGGAAATTGGTTTATTCAAAGGAAATAAATTAAGTCTATAGAAATAATGCCTGGGGAAGCCCAGACATTGCACTTTCTAAGCAAAGACTTTAAACCAACTGTCTTAAATATGGTTAAGATGTAAAGAAAACCAGGAAAACAATGTCTGAACAAAATGAATCAAAGAAAGCTTTTTAAAAACTACAAATAAACTGAAATGGAAAAAAAATACACTGGAGGGTTTAAACAGCAGTTCTGAGTAAGCAGAAGGAAGAATCACTGAACTCGAAGGTAGAACAATTGAAACAATTCAGTCTGAGAAGCAGGAAGAAAAATGAAAAAAAGTGAACATAGCCTAAGGAACTTGTAGGAGGCCATCAAGCTGACCAATGCACTGTGGGATTTCCAGAAGGAGACGAGAAAGAAACAAAACCAATATTTGAGTAAACAATGGTGTAACTCTCCTATATCTGAAAGATAGGAATTTACACACACACACACACACACACACACACACACACACACAAATTCCAAGCAGGATAAAAAAACAAAGGGATCCATACTGAGACAAGTAGAGTCAAATTGTTGAATAATTGAGAGAAAGAATCTTGAAAGTAGTAGAAGAGAAGCAACTCCTCATGTACAAGGGGTGCTTAATAAGAATAGCTGATTTCTCATTAGAAACCATGGAAGCTAGAGGCAATGTGATAACATTTAAGATGCTGAAAGAAAATATGTCACTGAAGAATTGTATATCCAGCAAACCTATCTTTCAATAATTAAGGTGAAATTAAGATATTCCCTGATAAACAAAAGCTAAAGAGATTCATTAGTACTAGACCTGCTGTACAAAAAGAAAAAAAAATTGCTAAAGAGAGTTCTTCAGGAAGAACTGGAAGGGCACTAGGTAGTAACTAAAAGCCATATGAGAAAAGTAAGGAAAACGAGTAAAAGTAACTACATTGGTAAAAATAAAAGCCAGTATTGTACCTTTGGCTTGTAACTCCCCTTTTTCTCCATATGAATTAAAGGCACATGCACATTATAAATCTATTTTGATGGGTACACAATGTATAGAAATGTAGGCTTTGACGATAATAACATAAAGAAGGAGAGAGATGTTTAGGAGTAAAATTTTTGTATACTATTGAAATGAGTTGGTATTAAAACTAGGTTATAAGTTTAAGATGTTAGTTATAATCACTAACGTAACTAAGAATATAAAAAATACACAGGAAAAAAATGGTACAGTATAAAATTTTAACTAAATATGAAAAAAAGGCAATAATGAAGGAATTGAACAAAGGTCATATAAAGAAAACAAATGGCTAAACAGGAGAAGTAAGTTCTTTCCTATGAGTAATAAAATGTAAATGGATTAAACTCTCCAATTAAAAGGCAGAGATTGGGAGTATGGATAAAAATCCAGCTTTATGCTGACTCAATTTAGATGCAAAGACATAAGATTTAAAGTAACATGGGAAAAGATATTCCATGGAAATAGTAATCAAAAGAGAGCCAGGGTGTCTATATTATCAGGCAAAATAGAGTTAAAATCAAAAAAGATTACAGCAAAGGAGTTTAAATATTGATTAAAGGGTCAATCCATCAAGAGAATATGCACCTAACAATAGAGCTGCACAATATATAAAGAAAAGATTGTCAGAATTAAAGAGAGAAATGGAAAGTTATACAATAATAGAACTTTCAATAATGAACAGAATAGCTTAGTATACAATTAAGAATGAAATAGAAGACTTGAACAACACTATAAAGTCATTAGACCTAACCGACTATAGGATACTACACTTAACAAGAAGAGTATACATTGTTCTACAGGATAAACTATACGTAAGACTGCAAAACAAGTCTCAAATTTTAAACGAATGGAATCATACTAATTTTCACAAAGAAATGAAACTAAAAATCAGTAACTAAGGAGAACTGGAAAACTCACAAATATTGGAAATTTTAATACACAATCTTAAAGGGTCAAGTAAAATATCACAATGGAAATTAAAAAATAGCTTGAATGAAAATGAAAAGACAACATGCCAAAATACAGGGATGCAGAAAAAAAAATAGTGCTCAGAGAAAGATTTATGACTGTAAATGCCTACATTAAAAAAGAAAAAGGCCTCAAATCGATAACCCAATTGTACACCTTAAGGAACTAAAGAAAGAAAAGCAAGCTAAATCCAAAGCTAAGAAAAGGAGAAAAATTTTAAAAGTAGATTGAAAATAAATAAAATTGGAAACAAAAAGAGAAAAACAACAAAACCAAAAGATGGTTTATGAAAAGATCAGCAAAACTGATCTTTAGCTTGACTAAAGAGAGGAGAGAGAAAAAAGAGTGAACAAGACAAGGATGCCTGCTTGCACTTACTTCTATTCGACATGGAACTGAGAGTTCTAGCCAGAACAATAGGCAAGGTAAAGAAATTAAAGGCACCCAGATTGAAAAGAAAGATGTCAAATTATCCCTGCTCACAGATGACATAATCTTATATGTAAAAATTCTAAAGATTACATGCACACAATTGTTGAAGTTGATAAACAAATTAAGCAATGTTTCAGGATACAAAATTATGAAAAAAATCAACTGAAATAATCAGTTGCACTTCTATAACAATGAATGATCCAGAAAATGTAAGACAATTCCACTTTCAATAGCATCAAACAGAATAAAATACATAGGAATAAATTTAATCAAGGAGACATAAGACTTGAACACTGAAAAATAGAAAACATTTTTCAAAGAAATTAGAGAAGACACTGGTGGGTAATCATTCTGCTATATACATATGTGTATGTATGTATCAAATCAACTCATTGTACATCTTAAACATACACAATGTTATATGTTATTTATATCTCAATAAAGGTAGAAGAGGGAAGAAGTCACCAATAAATGGAAAGATATCTCATGTTCATGAATTGCAAGACTTAATATTGGTAAGATGACTACTCAGAGTAATATATATATAGTTTCAATATAATCTATGTCAAAATCCAAATGGCTTTTTTTTTCAGAAGTAGAAAAACATATCCAAAATTCATGTGAAATTTAAAGGGACCCTGAATATAAAAAACAATTTTGAAAAAGAATTAAGAAGACTCTGTTCCTGATTTCAAAACTTACTACAAAACTATAGGAATTAAAACAGTACAGTACTGTCATAAGAATATGAATACATATCTATATCTATATCTATCTACACACACACACATGAATGGAATAGATTGAGAGCCTAGGAGTAAACCCTCACATCTATGGGTCAACTGTTTTCTGACTAAGGTGCCAAGTGGGGAAAGAACAGTCTCTTCAACAAATAGTGCTGAAAAAATGGGTATCCATATTTAAATAAATAAAATTTGATCCTTACATTATACCACATACAAAAATTAATTCAAAATGGATCAAACCTAATTTTAAGGGTTAACTATAAAACTCATAGAAGAAAACATAAGAGCAAATCTCATGACCTTGGATTTAGCAATGGTTTCTTAAATATAACACTTAAAGCACAGTAAAAAAAAAAAAAAAAAAGATAAATTAGGCCACTAAAATTAAGGATTTAAGAATGTTTTTGGATCAAAGTACACTATCAAGAGAATGAAAAGACAACCCACAGAATGGGAGAAACTATTTGATAATGGTTTAATATCTAGAATATATAAAGAATTGATAACCCAACAAAAAGACAACAGTAAAAGAATGTGCAAAGGACTTGAATAGACATTTCTCTAAAGATATTAAGATGGCCAATATGAACATGAAAAGATGCTCAAAATTAGGGAAATGCAAATCCAACCATGATAACTCTTCACACCTACTAGGATAGCTATATTTTTTAAAAATGGAAAATAACACACATTGGTAATGACAGGGGAAACTGGAACTATCATGCATTACTGGTGGAAATGTGAAATGGTACTGCCATGGTGGAAAACATTTTGGTGGTACATCAAAAAGTTTAATATACAATTATCATGTGACCAGAAATTCTGCTCCCAGGTACATTCCCAAAGAGATTGAGAATAGGGATTCAAACAGCTATTTGTACACCAGCGTTCATAGCAGCACTATTCACAATTGCCAAAGGTGGAAACAACCCAAGTTGGCACTTCAGTTGTTTCGCGTCTTGGTCCTCACAAATAATTAATGCAGTTTCCATAAAAAATCCCAATGGCATTTTTTAAAGAAATAGAACAAAAAAATCAGATTTGTACGGAATCACAAAAAAACTCTGAATAGCCAAAGCAATCCTCAGAAAAAAAGAACAAGGCCAGAGGTAACACACTGCCTGACTTAAAATTAAACTACAAAGTGATGACAATCAAAACTTCATGGTATTGCCAGAAAACACACACTCAGACCAATGGAACAGAACTGAAAACCCAAAATAAACCCACATATATATGGGCAAATAATTTTCAACAAAGAAACCAAAAATATACTATGGCGGAAAAAAAGCCTCTTCAATAAATGGTGCTGGAAAAATTGAAAAGCCGCATGCAAAAGAATAAACTTAGACTGCTATTTGTCACCATATACCATAATTAACTCAAAATGATCAAAGACCTAAATATAAGGCATGTAACAGTAAATTGCATAGAAGAAAACAAAGGTACTAAACCTATGGACCTTGGATTTGGAGAGGATTTTATGAATTTGACCTCAAAGGCAAGGGAAGTAAAAGCAAAAATAAATGAATGGAACTATATCAAACTAAAAAGCAAAAGAAACCAACGAAACAAAGAGGCAACCAACTCAGTGTGAGAAGACATTTGCAAACATGCCTCCGATAAGAAGTTAATTTCCAAAATATATAAAGAATTCATACAACTCAACGACAAAAAAATTAATAAATAAAACTCCAATTTGAAAATGGGCATAAGACCTAAACAGACACGTCTCCCGAGAAGACATATGGCCAACAGACATGAAAAGGTTCTCAACGTCACTAGCAGTGAAGAGAACTGCAAGTCAAAACCATGAGATATCGCCTCACACCTGTTAGAATGGCTGTCAACAACAGGACAGGTAATAAGTGTTCCAGAAGTTGTGGGGAAAAAGGAACCCTCATACAATGCTGGTGAATGTAAATTGGTACAGCATCTGTGGAAAACGGTATGGAGGTTCTTCAAAAAATTAAGATTACTATATGACCCAGCAATCCAGCTTCTGCATATCTACCCCCAAATTTTAAAAACATTTATCCGTAAAGATATATGCATTCCAATGTTCATTGAAGCCTTTTTCAAATATATATACATTTAAAACTATAAATTCCCCCTCTAAGTACTGTTGTAACGGAATCCATTTTAAAAGTCTTACATTTTTATTATTTTGTTCCAAATATCTAATTTCCATTCTTATTTCTTCTATAATGGGTTACTTAGAAGAATGTTCCTAATTTCTCAACATTCAGGGATTTTGTAGTTATTTTTAGTTGAATTCCGTTGTCATCATAGAATATATTCTATACGACTTCAAGTTCAGCTTACATAATCCTTTGAAATTTACTGACAGTTGCTTTTTGGTTTATGTAGGGGTCTCAAGCATCCCAGCAGTTTGCATCTACATGGGTCCTGGACCCAATCCCTCTTGGATACAGAAGGACAAGTCTACTTTTACTTTTAACCTATAGTCAAACTCTTTATAAACAGCATATAGTAGTCTTCTATTTAATCCAATCATGCTCACTTAGGCAGCACATATACTAAAATTATTTAATCCAATCTTTATATGGCAGTTGGAGCAGAAAAGTCCAATTTGTTCCTTCTTTCCTGCCTTTTAAATCATTTTTTTAAAAATGTCATTTTCTCATTCACCTCTAAAGGCTTTTCCTAATTGCAGTCATTTTGGTAAAATATACATAAAACCAACCATTTTTAAGTATGGAATTCAGTGGTAGTACATTTATAATGGTTGTGCAACCATCACTATCATCTCAACTTTTTCATCATCCCAAACATAAACTCTATATACTCATTAAACAATTTTCATTCCCTCTTCCTCCCACAGCCGTGGTAGCCATCATTCTACTTTCTATCTCCATGAAATTTACCTATTCTAGGAATTAGTGGAATTGTACATTTGTGTCTGGCTATTTCACTTAACATGTTTTCAAGATTAATATATGTTGTAGCATGTCAGAATGTTGTTCTTTTTTAAGGCTGAAAAATATTCCATGGTATGTATATGCCACATTTTGTTTTTTCATTCATCTGTTGGACATTTGGGTTTCTTCCTTTTGGCTCTTGTGAATGCTGCTGTAAACATTGGTGTACAAGCATTTGTTTGAATTCTTGCTTTCAATTCTTTTGAGGTTATACCTAGGAAAGGAATTTTACCTAGACTAAAATTATTTTCATACCACTTTAATTTTATCTGAGTTTACAATTTCCCTTGTAAACCATTTTTTTTCCCTTTGAATGACGTGGATTTTCTTCCCTAAGCACATCCTTTAGAGTTCCTTCAGCAAGGGCCGAAAAATAAATTGTTTTTATATAAAAATGTCAGTAAAGAACAGGGAACAGTTTTGCTGTGTCTAGATTTTTTATTTCAGGACCTGAAAATGAGGAACGGCATCTACTTTCTTCTGATTTCTGCTGTTGCTGTTGTTCGTCTGTCACTTTTTTGAAGGTCATGTTCCCCACCTGTCCCCTGGCTGCTTTTAAGGACCATTTGTTTGGAGATATTCTTTATATTACTATATACCACACAGGTGTGGGTTTTCTCTTGCTTTAATTGGGCTTCTTTAATCTGATAATGTGTTATCAGTACTGGAAAATATTCAGTCTCAACATCGTCCCGACCATAATCTTAGCTTTCTGTCACTGATTACCAAACGTATGTATATGTCTTGCTTATAAGTTAACATCTCTATAGTTTCTTGTTATTCAATGTTGCATTGTGTATTTTTACCTATCTTCCAGTTTGTACAGAACTTTTTTGTTGAATTCATCTAAATTTCTAATTTTAACCTTCATAACTCACAGTAAATTCTGTTTATTATTGCTGTTCAAAATCCGATTTCTGGCAATCTCATTCTTTTATATTTCCTATACTCATTTCTTTAAACATGTTAACATTTCAGAATATAAAATAAGTATTGGATCATTTTAGAATCTGCACTTTGCAGGTTTAATATGATAGATCTGAAGGTTCTTTTGACTCTTGCTCATGGTGGCTATTTTTATATATGTTGCTACGATATTTGGTTATGAATAATAGTCCCTGGAATTATCCATGGGACTCCTTTGAGGTCTAATTTGAAGGTAGTTTCCTCTAAAGAGGATACAAGTTTTCCTACTCTCCTGGTTTAAGGAGATTGCTAAGCAACAGTGCCAATTCTAGATGCAAACTTGCATAGAGCTTCAGAACCACCACTGAATTGTATGCTTAAAAAGGGAAGACTTACTACGAGTTAGGGAGGTATATCTACTTATTCTTTTCAGGGAATTTTGTTTATCTTTTTGAAAGTTCATCCATTAAAGGTTTCAGTGTGAAGAGGGCTGGAATTAGGTAGGGATCGTTAAGCTCCTACTCTGAGCCCTGAGGTAAAAATCCAGGCTTTAAGCCTTGTCTATACTACTAGATTTCAATTTAACTCCTTTTACTTATCTAAGAGAATCAGTGAGATATAAAAAGGCGGCTTAATGAAATTTTCTTCCATCGTAGAGATGAGTATTTTAGGTATTAGTGTTCTAAAACTATTCTAATAATTTCATTTTTTCTTTATAAATTCTTACATTAAAAGGCCAGACGAGAGAGAAAGTATTTCAGTCACCTTTTTGGAGCCATTTAACCAGTCACGATTTTGCTGTTGTTGTTAATTCCCACTATTAAATTTAGTTTATTGGTAGTGTTTCTTTGAAAAGGTGCGACCGATTTTCCAGCTGGCTGGGGAGAAACTTACTTCCATGTTAGCATTGTAATAATTAATCACTCAGAAATCACTACTATAGCATGTAATTTCTTTGCTTTCAAGATGAGTCCCTGAGCAATCTCTTACACCTGTAACATTTGATGAAAAGTGTGTGGAATCCATAAGCAGAGGATAATGCCAATAAACTGAGTCAAAATATTATATGAATACTTTAATGCAAAATGCTTAACACTTAAAATTAGCAAAGCTTCATTTAAATTAAAATTCCATTTAATGAAAGATGGTTAACCCCAAGAATTGTACAGTAGTTGATTTCTGCTATATAATGCCAGTCCTAATGCAAAACAGTTAAGAACAGCATTGTTAGATGTCACTTCCTCCATCGCTTTTCTAAACCCTAAGGGGTAGGAGAGAGGATACTTAGACAGACACAAAACAAAATACAACCCAAATAAACTGTGCAGTTATTCCTAAAAGTTGTAACTCATTTGACTAAGCTGTTTAACCAAACAGCCGAAGAATAACTGTAGGTATTGTTCCAGAGCTGATTAGGGGTTTTATTTTTACAGCTTGGGAGTTCTGCACTAGGTAAGAAGTCACAGTTTACGGATGCATGTTTTGTAAATAGTTATTATATATACACATGTTTAGTGTCTGTAAACACTAGAAATATACATTAGACAGAGTACCTTCATCAGGTACAGTTTAAAAAAGATGATGAGGTAACATGAATCTCAAAGTCCACAGGAATCCTGCCTGAAGAGTTTGAACAGCTGCCAGTATTCACTTCCAATGCACAGGGGTTAAGGCATCTGGGTCCCTTAGGGTTTGCCAAAACTGGATTCACTGGCTTTCAGCATAGCAACTGCATCTTTCACTGCATGGTAGATAACATTCTTCACCTAAAGGAATGGGAGAAAATATGGTCAGTTTACTGTTAAATCTAAAATCTGTTACTAAAAATAAACTTTTCTCTACTGATTTTATTATCATTTCTCAGAATTCAAAATGCAATATTCAAAATTTAATGTCAGTACTTGAAAAGTCTCTGGGCTCCTTTAGGCTAGTATTTCATATACATTTTAAATCCATGCCTTCTTTGAAGAACTTAAAAGCTCATTTTCTCCCTTCAAAAGGCTTTGGTGCCACATGGCCCTACCGCTGGGTTGGCAAGTCTAAAGGTAAAGTTTTATTTTTCTGAGTTTATATTTTCCCCTTGTTTTCCAAACATGAAATTATATGTTACATATAGTTAACTATTAAAAGCCTCTAAAAAACCCACCCTCTCAGAACCCTCTTTGGGTCCCCAAGATTCTGTTCTATGGTTGAAAACCCCTGTCTGGCAGCTGAGCCATGATCAGAAGTCAGATGTACTCAATTTCAATATAAAGACTTTCTCTTTGGGCATATTTCCTTACAGAGTCTAAACAATACCAAAGCAAGGAGAGATTTCCTCTGTCTGTTCTTCCTTTGCTAAGTAAACAGTGGAATTAGATATAAAGCCAGTTCATCAACTCACTTTACCAAGTGTGAGTTCGCTGATTCTCTTTATAAAGTCAATAATGGGCCGTGAAACCAGAGTCATAGAATGCAAGGAATCAGCATTATTTTTACCTGTAATTTATCTTCGTGATTGGTATGAGTCTGTGACAGATAACGGAATTCCTGAGTAAGCCAGAAGCAGTGTTTAACATGCTCTGGAGAAACAAAATCTTCAGCCACTTTGATACAGCTATATAAGTTATGAACCTGGAAAACACCAAGCCACATCAGTAACATACACAAAAGTTCACAGTATAACAAGAATAAAGAACAAAGTGATGGTTCTTGCCTGATGTGGAGCTCCTGCTGGGATAAATACCACATCCCCAAGAAACTGTACAATAGCCCAACCTTGAACTCCATACTCTTGTTGAAGACGTTTTCTTAGTGATCGGTCTAAATACCAGCTCTGATCATGAATGGGATCATGGTCTGCTGGGTTTTCTTGACCTTGCTCTTCTGATACCTAAAATACATTCAAAATTTTATAAAACTGAGCAACACGTTAAGGTCCAGACAGGGCATTTCCCCACCACCGAACAGTGTAGGCAGTCATTAACAGTCAGGCCTTCTTTAACATAAGTGCCCTGTTGGCAGAAAGAGACAAACAGTACTTAACTGAATGCACTAAGGAAAGACTAAAAGAAAATATGGCTTTCCTATAAACGGTAACTGGAAGTCTTTATGTTTTTCATAAATACTGTAGTTGGACTACAGTATTTTGGTTTGGAGTTTTAAATATCAGTTGGCTCAAGCTCCTGAGAAATAGTCTTGCTGCTTTACAATTAATAAAAACTGCATTCACTTAACAATCTTAGTTACAAAATAGAGAGAGCTATAGATTAATTTTGTTTATTCTAGACCTAAAATCAAGCAGTGCAGACTCAAGGTGACACTATCAAAGAAACAACGCAGTGACTAGGAGTTTTTCTAAAAGAGTCAAATGATCCTTAGCAGAAAAACTGATTCAAACAAATGCTGGTTAAGGACTTGGTGACAGGCAACAGCCAGCAGTGTATGTGTCCACTGCTTATCAACGACTGAAAACTCAACCACAGACACTTGAGCTGAAACCAGCAGCCTCACTGGCAAACAGGTTAAAAATTGAATACACCCATCATTATCATTACCTGAAACTTCCACATATAACTCTTGCTGAATAACCTGCACACTATGGGAGAAACCTGGACTCTTCAAAACCCCTGCATCTCTTTCCAATGAGCTAAAGGCCACAAGTAGGGTCCAAGGCCTTCCTGACCTACTACTGGGCAAAGGTGAGTGGATAAAACCAATGCGGTCTTTCATAACTCACTCAGAACATGGTAACCAGGGGCCAAGGAATGATATAAGAACTTGTGAAGTGCTTAGATTTTCAAGGCAATAACAATAAATACAAGCTATGAGATGATCAGAGAAACTATTAAAGCATACATAAAAATCTCCAAATGCATTATAACACACAGATATAAGAAAAAAGACAAGTTGCTCCTCTTTTCAGAAGTCTGAGCCTAACCATTTAGAAATCCTTGTTTTTGGGCAAGCAGCTTCAGTCTATTCATATTCAATATGATATGCACAGGTTTAACCTTTGAGACTGTGATAATTCTCCAGTAACCCAGTCAGTTCTTAACATGTAGTTAATTATGATATTGCTATTCTCCATGGCTCTCTTCACATGCCATAGGAGCACACCTTTTTAAGGAACTCTCGTATCTTCTCTGTGTCCTTAGCAGCATATATGTGCCAGAGGGCCCCTGGCTTCTCTTTTCCTTCAATAAATCGCTTTATTGTGAGTTCATCAGAATCTCCGTCTTGGATGGTTTTAAGGACTTCTAGAGCAAGAGAAAGCAAATATCAGACCACAGTCTCCAGCTTAGAGAGCCAGCTGCCCACTTTTATGCTCAGCACCCTACCTTCTTCTTGATCACACTGGCCTTTGGGAATTCCCACATAGACCATGACATTAGCTGCATCAGATACATCCAAGTGAAGATTTGTTGTTCCATATTTCCGATCTTCTGGAGTAATTAACCCTGCAAACAAACAATGCCATAAATTTACTGAAGATAACAAGGGCTGCTGTAGTCTTGCCCACACCTGGAGACACCTACTTACGAAATTTAAACGCTGCCTCTCTAATCATGTAAAAGTAGGAGAATAATATTTAATAATATTTTATCCTTTCATCTCTTGTTAAATATTTAACTATAAAAATAAAAAAACAACTCTAATACTAGGATTTCTGTTTCTGGTGATGGGCAAAATAGGTCCCTAACAGACCTTCCTGCTGAGAACTAAAAATCCTCGATGAAACTATTTAAAAAACAAACAACAAAAAAAACCTTTTTAATGAATTGATGTGCTATTAAGAAAAGAAATATTCACAGAAGCCAAAACTAGATAGCAAGACTTGGGAACAGAAGAGCAGACTACTAAGGCTGGGACTTAACCAAAAGCACATTTGCTCAATCAACTGAGCTCAGGCTTTGGTTGTC
Organism: Macroglossus sobrinus; assembly: GCA_004027375.1. NCBI lineage: Eukaryota > Metazoa > Chordata > Mammalia > Chiroptera > Pteropodidae > Macroglossus > Macroglossus sobrinus. Next base: position 381,726 of record PVKZ01000999.1, read on the forward strand.
ACAGACTCTGGGGCAAGACATTAACCCCGAGATGGAAAGTCTAAGAGAAACTCCCTCACATACATATAAAGCCTGGACCTCAAATGGCTATACACTCAGTGCAAGAGGGGTCACTGCTCAACATGCTCCTCAGTTCCCTCAACTGGAAAAGAAAAGAGGTGAGCCCGAGCATGAGTCCCATAGTCCAAAACTCAAACCTCTTCCCTGCGGGAGAAGGCTCACCCTGCTCAGCAGTCACTGAGGCTTGCCAAGCCCTGCAGTTACCCTGGATGGCCCATCCTGACATGAAGACTCTGCTGCTTGAATGAGCAGCAGAGGGAAGCATGGCTTTGGTGGACAAGCAGAGGCCATTTTCCTGAAATAGCCCTGTCTTGTTTAGAGGAAGCCATGGGACTTCTCCCTGGACTGCTGAGGCCTGTGGTTTTAGGAGTAGCTATACAGAGGAAGGAGCACCCATAATCTGAACCTGAGACTGTGGCCCTGTCATGCTTTCCTTTATCTCCAATTTGCTAAAAGAGCAGCCCTAGGACTAGGTGAAACATGACGTACTAGGGTGAAATCACAGGATCTATGAGATTTGCTTTAAAATGGTAAAAGAAAATAAAAAGGGACGGGATAATGAAACAATTTTGACAAAAATTAACAGCCATTAAAACTGGGAGATGAGTATATCAGGAGTCACTGTACTAGATTCTCAAGTTAAATGGAAAATATTTCTATAATAAAAAGTAAAAAAATGAAATGTAAGAAGAAAAAAGCAGTTAACATGATAGAAGGAAAAAGAATGAAATGAACAGTATATATGACACATGTATGAGTATCTAAAAGTCTGATTCTATATAATTAAAGCTTAAAAAAGCAGGTTAAAAACTGAAAGAATATTCTGCAAGAATACATACATATAGTAAAATTACGTTATGTAAGGTAATGATAACCACAAACTTCATGATGGCAGTTCACAATGAGGGCAGAAGGAAGGAGATGCAGCTAGAGAAGAGCAAGGAAAGGGGAACAGGTCTCAGAGCCTGGTTAGAGGCCACTTGCTGCTTTGGCCAGTGCCAAACTGAGTTAAAAAAAAAAATTGTGCAGATCAAGGAAGGAAATGATATCTATCCAGCTCAAAGTCTATCCATTTCCAACAATGGGTAACTAAATACTGATAAAATCAGCCTCTAAACTACTTTTTATTATAGAAATATTTTCCAAATGCACTTAAAACTTGAGAATCTATTACAGTGACCCCTGATATATTCATCATTCAGATATAACAGCTATCGATTTTTGCCATAATTATTTCATTATCCCCTCAGATGGAAACAGAAATTATAAAAACAATGATTCCAGGGAAAGGATTCCCAGAAGACAGAGAATCTTGAAACAAAACACCATGGACTTTTACGAAAAGAAACAGAAGCTGACACCGTAAGATTGTTAGGTGACAGAATGCTGGAGTTGGGGAAAGAGTAAAGGGAAATTGGCTCTAGCCTGTAAATCTAGTCCTGGACTCAAGTCCCATACATGCCACTAGCTGCCTGCCCCTTTGAGATGCCAAACAGGTCAGTGTCCCTTCTATGGTCCTAAAATTTTGGTCCCCATTTGTAAAACTGGTGGTGGTGCTGGAGCTGGAGATGGGTTGACCATACACTCTCTCCAAAAAGCTTTTTCACTCTTCATCTGACTGAGGAGTCACAGCTCAGTCACTCAACCTCTGAAAAATGACTGCTCTTTAATGTTTATGGAAAATGAACACATTTTTTGTTATTTTCAATCCCTAACTGCTTACTCTGGATGTAAACAATTTTGTCTTAGGAAAAGCTTTGCTAGAACACCACTGCCATCTATCTATTGGTATTGAGAGAGAAAATTATCTGCTGCCAATTCTCAGGGAACCACTTCTACCCTACAAAGCTTCATGATTTCAATAAAACATGGATAATCACACTATGTAACATTACACAATTTACTTCAGTGGAAAAATGCTTTCGTTTACATAAGTTCACCGTAAAACCCCACTGTGCCCTCAGATTCTTTCTCTCCATAGAGCTGCTTTGAAGGGCTCAAGAAACAGGAACTCAGGGAACATGTTGCAGACCCACAGCATGTACAAGGGCTCCCTAATCTGAGACCTGAGAAGCAAAGAGAATAGGCAAGGGGACTGCTGCCTGCCATGTCCTCTCTCCCACAGACTTCTCATTGCACCCTGGCAAAACTATCTGGGACATCTAGTCTGTGGGCACTTCCCGACAGAAACTCCCCTCTCAGAATGTTCCTCAACCCTACTCCTGGTGGTACTGAGCTGACTCCACCACAACAGAACTGTGACACTGAAGTCGAAGCCCTTGCCCCAACACCTATGGAGAACATAGCAAAGATGCCAAAGACTCTGTCCTTTCACCAAGAGGACTGTCATTCTCACGTCTGAGATATAAGAGTTGGGAATAATTATGGGAGGAAGATATAAAATCAAAGTAACTTATAAAAGGACTATAAAAATGGGAGCCAAATAATATAAAACACTAAATCAAAATCATTAAATGATCCAAACAACTGAACTTCATTCAATAATAAACTGGAAAATAATCTCTTCCAAATAGCTAACTGTAAGATCATAGCAATAATGACAGAAGCAGCTGGTTAAGTATAGGAACCAATCTCTATCTTGAGCAATCTTCTTTGTTGGGCAGTTTACTGAGTCATGTCTAAACAATAAACCCAAATAAAAGGGCACTTTAAATACTAACTTAAGTAACTACTGCCCATCAACATAGCACACTGCATTTAAGAATAGGAGATGTTAAAACAGCTGGAATGCCTACAGACTGACCCAGATGTCCAGCAATATTGAAATGATTAAGAAAGTTACATTCAATGATGTACCATGAAACTATTAAAAATTATCTGATTATTAAGGACTAATGTGATGAGAGCATCACAGCAAAGTAACACAATCCTTTGTTTCTCCTCTTAAATTTATAACATGTAGGACAACTATAACTCAATAAAAGATCCTCTACTCAATACACAAACACACCTGAAAAAATCACCCATCGGAACATCTGAAGGTGGGCAAATTGGAATGAGTAGGGGAGGTCAGATTGGGACAGGACAGGGACGGTTGTCGCAGATCAAGTTCAGCACCCATCATGGTTCCAGTGAGCTCAGCAGACTAAAGGGTGGGTGGCAGGGTTGAACTGAATCCCTCACACTATGGCCTGGATTTGTTAAGAAGTGCAGAAACAGTGGTGCACCAAGAAAAAGCATCTCCCTTTTCCCTGCCCCATCATGGCAGACCCTAGTAGATGCGGCTAGGGAGCTTAAAACACAGCACAGCCATTACTGGAAGTGGGCCAGAGCCACAAATTTGGAACTTGCCTTCATAGTCCCACACATCCAGATAAAACCCAGTAAGGATGAGAAGCCCCACATAGCATGGCAATATACAAAGCCATTGCTGGCAGGGGGATGGAGCCACAAGAACTTTTACCCATGCCCCGCCCATCCCGCATGAGGTTGTGGAGACACCTCAAAAAACACAGCAGGGCCAGTGACAATTAGTAAAAAGAAGGTAGTAGTGGGAACTCATAAAACCAGTTTTCTACCCGCCGTATACCCCAACCACAATGATAGTGCCCCATAACCGAGGAGAGCTGTCACAGAGAGGACACCCATCATCCCAGCAAGTATGCAGCACAATGCTGTTTCACTGCTATCCCAGAGGCACAAACAGTGCACATAAAAACTTGCACTACACCACCATCTACTGGAAAACAAAAGAAAGCACCCTATCTATCAACCTGCTAAAATTCCTGAAAATCACTAGCATCTAAACAACAAAAGAATTCCCTACCTCAAGTGCACAAGCAGAGAAATAATCCATCAAATACACTGGAGCACAGAATGAAAATGAATTGTCTCCTGACACTAAACTCAAAGTCATGGAAGGATGTGACGTAAATGACAGAGAATTTAAGATTGTAGTTATGAAGAAGCTCAATCAGATATAAGAGAACTCGAAAAGGCAGTTCAATGAGCTCAGAAAGGAAATTAATGAAAAGGAGTACTTTACCAAAGAGACTAAAACTATAAAAAAGAACCAAACAGAAATTCTGGAACTAAAAAACTCAATAAATTAGATAAAGAATGCATTACAGAGCATGGGAAACTGAGAAGACCAGATAGCAAAGAGAATCAGCTAGCTCAAAGACAGAAACCTAGAAATGACCCAGGAGGAAGGAGAGAACTAAGAAAAAAAAAATTTTAAGAATTCTCTGAGAACTGACTCCATTATGAAGAGCAACAAAAGTGTAATGGTTATACCAGAAGGAGAAGCGAAAGAGAAAGGAACAAAGAGCCTACTCAAAAAAATAAGAAGAACTTCCCAAGCCTGTGGAAAGAACTGGACTTTAGAAGAGAGCAAGATAACAGAACACCTAATTTTATCAATACAAAAGAACCTTCAACCAAGACACATTTTTTTTTTCAAACTGTCAAAACTTAATGACAAAGAATTTTAAAGGCAGCCAAGGAGTCTATGGCCATGCTACCCTGAACAAGCCCAATCCCATCTGATCTCAGAAGCTAAGCAGTGTTCGGGTCTGTTTAGTACTTAGATGGGAGACCACC